>OX453080.1:5718637-6318637 GCA_949699795.1 Spicauda simplicius
ATAATATCTTACAATATTCTTGTTTCGCGGATATTTGTTGAATTAATGGTTATATTTAGAATCAGTAACGGTACATTGGGAAGTTCTTTTATATAAGTTGGATTTAACAAAGTACGCTGTTAAGTGGCTACCAACATGGACTTTTTTTCGATTGAAGTAATAATCGAGCTTACAGTCCATCTGATGATAAGTGGGTATAACCGCCCATGAACATCTGTAAGCAATTCACATAGAATAAGGGTTCTTTTTGAAGTCAATAAAAGTACGTTAAAAAAACGAAAGAAAAAAAAACTAAAAACGTTAAGTCCCGAAGACATTTTTATTTATAGCAATCTAAAATGATTGCTATAAATAAAAATGAGCCGGCAACCACATTCTTCTACTGAAACGCAAGAACTGTTTTAGACTTGAAGTAAGTGTGATGGTAGTACGACCTCGGTCGAACTACATTGGTTCTAGCACTTAGAGATTTGTGAAATTCCCACATAATCAGGTTTTATAAGAGGTTTCTATTGACATCAGCCTATTACGACGTGCCTATATCAACGAATTTATAAACTGTGACATAAATATTTAAACTAATTGTAACCTTAAGCTGACATTGTTTGTTTGACTTGACAAAAAAATTGTATACCCAAAAAGGGTGAACTGTTGTGGACTAAATTATGATTTGTAACACCATATTGTAAACCAACAGTGAACAATAAATTATTATTATTATTTACTTCCATGAAGACAGACACTTTTTTGCTTCTCAAAATTAAAAAAGAGGTAGGGACTCATTTGTTACCTTTTTTTGTTATCGAGGGGGAAACGTTCCACAAAGTACCCGACGCCCGACGGGCACGGGTCTTCTCTCAGAAGGAGAGTTTTTGGCCATATTGGCGCTGGCCAAGTGCGAATTGGCTGGTGGACTTCACTTTAAAGAACTCTCGGGTGTATAGGTTTCCTCACAATGTTTCCCTTCGCCAAAAAGCAGTGACATCTCATTTATAACCTATCGAATTTGTTGTCGATATCTAAGACCGGTAACAGCGTTTAATTATTATTTGACACATTCGTTTGCTACTTTTCTTCATCTTAAAAAATCTACGTTAAACTTTTAAGTAACAAATAGTCCAGCCAACTTTCGTATGTCGGAAGGTCCGTAAATAAATTTTAAAACTAATTTAAGTTAGGTGAGCAATCCGAGTTTGAGATTTTTTGTTTTTCTCCGTAAAGCTGCAGTTTGAAAAATGCATTGTTTATTTTCTTCCTTGAATCATGTGACTAACTTTCTCGTAAAAACCTATTTTACGAGAAAGTTAGTCACTTTAACTTTATATATAAAACGAAACAAACAACTAAAAATATATAAAATAAAATAAACAATAACAAAATAAAATAAAACATTTATTATGACGACCCGCGTGGCGCAGCGGTTACCATTACAGTCTGACACGCAGTGGGTCCCGGGTTCGATTCCCGGCCAGACAGGTATCTGAATGATGAGTTTAGATTTTTGTTCTGGGTCTGGGTGTTTGTGTCTTCGTCTTTGTGTGTGTACGTGGCACCCACGACACAGGAGAAAATCCTACTGTGGGGCTGTAAGTGTAGAAAGCGTTTAAAGCGTTTAAAGCATTTTTATTATTGTTTTTTGCTTATATGTTAAACTTAGTCTACATTTGTTTTTGTTATTTCCAGCTATAGGAGATTGACTTTTTGAAAATTATTCGTCAGCAGCCGTCACAATGGACACTTTAGTATTTGTAAAATAATAGTGCAGAGGATCAAAAGCGATCAAACGCTTTCTTCACTTCATTGATACTGCAGAAAAATGATCTGGTTTGATAACCGGATATCACGTAAAAATGTTTAAATTTTGTTTTATAAATGAAATTTTCTGCAGTTGATATTTATTTATTTTTATTAATTTTTTTTATTACAATATAGGTTACATTTTCTTTATTTTTAAAAAGTATCCATAAAACCTACGGAGGTTTGTCTTGAATACTAAGTTACCAAAGAACTGCTAAACAAGGTATTCTTCAAAAAGTTAACAGTATAAGATATGTATTGATGACACTTACAATGTTAAAAAGTACTTATTTTTGTAACAGTAATGATATCCCATCAAAGTTGTTTACTTAATTAGAACAAAAGAAAAAACCGATTCGACGCGCAGTGGTCGACCCTTTTAAATGCAATAGTCGCCTAATTTTGCGCAAGTACTGGATTTGTCGCCGTTTTGATGCACTTCAAGTATTTTTTTTTTCTTCTACTTATATGTAGATAACCTTTTTATGATGCGATCGTTGCAATAAACGATTGAAGATTACTGCCTTCTTTATTACGAACAGCTATGCCCCGCGGATTCCCCCGCGCTCAAATAATGTCGTACGTTTTCTACACTCTTAGCAACACATTAGGATTTTCTCCTGTGACGTGGGTGCCATGGACACACACAAGACGAATACACAACAATCAGACCCAGAAAAAGAATCGGAACTCATCATTCAGATACTTGCCGGGAATCGAATCCGCACTGCCCTACGCGTCAGACCGGTATGGTAACCGCTTCGCCACGCAAGTCGTCATAATATGTGCTTTACCTTAGCACAATCCTCAAGCTAAATTAAATCGTATTGTTTCGATGCAATTTTAAACTTACAGAAAGACATTTTAAAGTGCCTTCTCAGTTAAAGAGTAAATGAGCCTGCGCTTAACGTTCACCAAAGACAATTCAATGCTTTTTATCTTAAGTCTTGAAGACCCGCGTGGCCGAGCGGTTACCGTACCGGGCTGACGTGCAGTGGGTCCCGGGTTCAATTCCCGGCCAGTCAGGTATCTGAATGATGAGTTTAGATTCTTGTTCTGGATCTGGGTGTTTGTGTATTCGTCTTTGTGTGTGTCCATGGCACCCACGACACAGGAGAAAATCCTACTGTGGGGCTATGAGTGTAGAAAGCGTTTTTTTTTTTTTTTTAAGTCTCAAGTTTAATTAAACTATAGGAATGCATTATAAGTGAACTTCGTTTAAATAATATATATTAGGTATAGACCGTCCACCAATTCGCACTTGGCCAGCATGGTGGACAGTGGTCTAAAACTCTCTGATTCTGAGAGAAGACCCTTGCCCAGCAGTGGGACAATAATGGGTGACGACAAGCATAGACTGTTTATAATTGCGCTATAAGAGTCTGATACATTAGCTGTTGAGTATATTAGATCAAGGAGAAGAAGTACATCAGCATGTGTAGTCGCATGCCGTGGCAAAGACTAGGAGGTTACCTGGGTGTAGCCCGACGGGACAAGGTACTCAGAAGACTCTAGTGGCGTTCTATTGAAGATCTCGGGGTACTCCTTGCAGCGCAGAGGACGGTCACGGGCAGTTTTTAGTACAGTCAAAATTCCACATAACCCGAAGTCAAGTTTTATAGGTAGAACCAGTGTAGTTCGCCCGGGGAGGTACCACCGCCACACCTATTTCTAGCGTAAAGCATTTTTTGCGTTTCGATAGATCATGTGATTGCCGGCACACTTTAATATGAGGCGACCATCTTAGTCCTCGGGAGTAGCGACCCATCGGTGATTGACTTCAGATAGAACCCCATGTTCTGTATGAAGTTGCTTACAGATGTCCATAGGCGGCAGTGACCCCTTACCATGAGGTGAACTGCATGTTCGTTCGTTAAAAGTCAATCCCATGACGACGAGTACCTTTAGAAGCTTTCCCCCTCTATAAAAAAGAGGTCATGAATAAATACAAAACCTTTCACGCGGAAGTACCGACAATGTTAAACTTTGTTTCATTCCGATCACCATAAACTTTGTATCACCGTTCAATATAATCTAGATAGAATGGTAAACTGTATTTTATTATTCCATAAAGTACAAATAAACTGTAAAAGGACAAAGCACCCTTGATAACATACTCGTACTTGCAACATTGTATAAAGATGAGCAAGATTGATTGTTGGCAGACGGAAGGCACGTCGGGCAACGCGGTGCTCGACTTATAACATGTAGGATTGTAGCACGAATTCGCACTTGACCAGCGCGGTGGACTATGGCGTAAACTCTCTCATTTTGAGAGAAGACCCGTGCCCAGCAGTGGGACAACTATGGGGTGTCGAGAAGGTTGTAGCATGTGGTCTATGTGGACATCTGTAACAAAGCCTAAATAGTACATTTGTGTGTTATGTCTGCATAATAACAGCAGTACAGACGACCCGCGTGGCGGAGCGGTTACTATTCCGGTCTGACGCTCAATGGGTCTCGATTTTCCGGCCAGATAGATATCTGAATGATGAGTTTAGATTCATGTTCTGGGTCTGGGTGTTTGTGTATTCGTCTCGTGCGTGCGGCTAGTGTGGGGATATGAGTGTAAAAAGCGTTTTTTTTCATTTTAAAGTATTAAACGCTGCATTTTAATCTAAAAGGTCAGGTAAGGAGAAATCCATTCCAACTTAGCCCTCTCCAGTCAGTCTCCAGTAAGACTGATCTTTTCTAGGGTTGCTTACAGATACCAATGGTGAGCAATCCTCGCCTCGTCCTCGCCTTACATCGCTTCTGTTTGTCCTACGCTTTACGGTACAATGCTTCATAACAAAGTTATTGCCTTAACTAAGTAGCTTAATATAAGACGTAATCAAGAAATTTATTGAATGGGTACGTCAAAATCGCTTAGATTCACTGTTATATCGAGAATGGCTTAAGTCAGTGTTAACATGTTAGGTATTTAACAAGTTTTATTATATACTAGCAGTTCTCGCGGTTTCACCCGCATTTAAAAAATACCTAATATGTGGATAATCTAGTGAACTGAGAGTTTCTGTATGGGGAGGTGGAGTTACGGCTATCTCTTACATGGCTTCTTGGCCGCTTATATTTAATTTTTCATTCATCCAATTTTAATAAAATATAGCCTAAAGCCATCCTCGATAAATATCCTATTATATTAAAAAATATACTTAATTACAACCACAACTTTCAGAGATTAGCGCGTTTAAACAAACAAACTCTTGCGCTTTATAATATTAGTATAGATATTATGTTGATACTTTATGGTGTCAATGAATATAACCACTTCTTCTTTTTTCTTTTTTTAATCTCACTGAAGTAGCAAACGAGCATGCAGTCCGCCTGATGGTAAGTGGTCACTGCCGCCCATGGACATCAGTGATCAACTACATACAGGACATAGGTTCCATCTAAAGTCAATCACAGATGCGTTGCTACTCCCGAGGACTATGATGGTCGCCTCATGTGAAAGCTAACACTGTGATGTTATCTTATCAAAATCGCGGACTTACCTAAGTAATGAGTAATTCTTAAAATAAGCTCATTATTGTCACAATATTTTTTACTTCTTATTTTGTTATGCTATAAAAGCGTTGTTTTTTAGTTACATTTATTGTATAAGAAATTTAAAAAACGGGATATTTTTTATATTATTGCTTTGTCATCGGTTCTTGATACGTGAGCAAAGTTTCAAATTAATCAGAATTCTGGAAACCGGTCAAAATGGAACATAAGATTCCGTTACATAGATAGATACAACCCAAGCTAATAATGTGTTAATATAAATCTTCTCAATTGAGGTCGTGTTCCAATCCGGTAGTAGTGTAAAAAATATATATATACCTACCTATATATTTGAAACTGACAATTTGTAAGTACCTCCGTAGGCCTATGCAAAATTTCATTACAGATGAAGTACTTGCCCTAGTAAAGTAGTTTTTATTTTGAGAAGCTATAAAAGCGTGTTTTTAGTTCCATTTATTGTATAAGAAATTAAAAAAAAACGGTTTTTTTATATTATTGCATTGTCATCTATCCTTAATACGTGTGCAAAGTTTCAAATTAATCAGAATTCTGAAAACCGGTGAAAATGGAGCACAAAGATTCTGTTACATACATAAATAGATACAACCTAATAATGCGTTAATACAAACTGTATATGAGTAGGCTTTAAAGCCCTTTTCACCGCGTTAGAGGGTTACTCAAACTGAATATGCTCGGACAAGCGTGCTGTATGTATAATGAAACTAATATAATTTACCGTTTGCATGAGGTGTTTAGATAAGGCCCGCTTACATAAGGTACATTTAAATAATTTGTCGACCCGCGTGGTGCAGTTACAGTACCGGTCTGACAAGCAATGTGTCCCGGGTTCTATTCCCGGCCAGGCAGGTATCTGAATAATTTTAGATTTTTAGAGTTTAGATTCTTGTTCTGGATCTCCGTGTTAGTGTATTCGTCTTTGTGTGTCCATTGCACCCACGACACAGGAGAAAATCCTAGTGTGTGGTTATGAGTGTAGAAAGTGTTTTAAGAATTTAAACAATGTCCGTTATATAAGGACAGTTTACAAAGATTTACATTAGACAAGTTTACAATGGGGTACGTTTACATAATTATGGTAAAGTCCTTTTAAATAAAGTCCGACTACGTAAATCAAATTTATATAGGAACCGCTTAGCGCTTAGCGAAAATATATTCTGAATGCTAGCACCATACTTGAACACCTTACAAAAAAAAGAAGTAGTCATCTAGCACAAAAAAAAAACACGTTAAGTCAATTTAAAGGTTTGTTTACTTATGGTCCGTTTACATAATGTTCGTTTATATTTGAATGATATATAGCCACGCGTTGCTGTTTCGTGTCAAAGGTTATAACCCTTTGTGGTTTGTCTGCGGTTGCATCGCCCTATCAATGTTTGGTTTATGACAGCGGTGTTATACGATACTATAAACATGATAGATGTGGTAAACCAGTCACTTACACAAGGTATTTTAACTTAACGAAATTTCGTAACTGACTCAATTTTTATGTGACATTAGCTGAAGCCCGCAGCTTCTCCCGCGTAAATAAATCGACGTATCGATCGTCCCGTGGGAATAAGATATTTTTCCACAGTAAAAAGTAGCCTATATGTTAATCCAGAGTATCAGCTAACTCCTTACTAAATTTTATGAAAATCGCTCCAGCCGTTTGGACGTGAAGAGGTAACAAACATACGCACTCACAAACTTTCGCCTTTTAAGCCACGCGTTGTTGTTTCGTGTCAGCGGTCAAAGCTTGGTGGACAGACATAGTCCACCAATTCGCACTTGGCCAGCGCGGTGGACTATGGCCAAAAACTCTCTCATTCTGAGAGAAGACCCGTGCCCAGCAGTGGGACAATAATGGGTTGACGACGATGGTTAAAGGTTATAGAACTCTCAGTGGTTTGTCTGCGGTTGCATCGCCCTATCAATGTTTGGTTTATGACAGCGATGTTATACGATACTTTAAACAGGATTGATGTGGTATACCAGTCACTTACACAAGGTATTCTAACTTAACGAAATTTCGTAACTGACTCAATTTTTATGTGACATTAGCTGAAGCCCGCAGCTTCGCCCGCATTAATAAATCGACGTATCGATTGTCCCGTGGGAATAAGATATTTTTCCATAGTAAAAAGTAGCCTATATGTTAATCCAGAGTATCAGCTAACTCCCTACCAAATTTTATGAAAATCGCTCCAGCCGTTTAGACGTGAAGAAGTAACAAACATACACACTCACAAACTTTCGCGTTTATAATATTAGTATGAAAGGTCCGTTTTTCACAATGTTCCTTTACATTTGACTGATATATCTAAGCCACGCGTTTTTGTTTCGTGTCAGCGGTCAAAGGTTATAGAACCCTGTGTGGTTTGTCTGCGGTTGCATCGCCCTATCAATGTTTGGTTTATGACAGCGGTGTTATACGAACAGGATTGATGTGGTAAATCAGTCACTTAGAAAAGGTATTCTAACGTTTCGGAATTTCCTACTGATTGAGTGATTTTTTATAAGATTCAAGTAGCAAATGAGATGTCCACCTGATGAACACCTGTAAGGATTTTTTTATCTGATTGAAGTAGCAAACGAGCTTACAGTACACCTAATGGTAAGTGGTCACTGCCGCCTATGGACATTTGTAAGCAACTTCAAATAGAACATATGTTCTATTTGTAGTCAATCATAGATACGTTGCTAATGCCGAAGACTATAATGGTCGCCTCATGTAAAAGTGTGTCGGCAGCCGCACTTTTCTATCGAAACGCAAGAAATGCTTCACGATAGAAATAGGTGTGGCGGTGGTACTTCCACGGTCGAACTAAACTGGTTCTACCACCTTCAAAGTCCACCTTCACTATATTATATTCGTGGACTTCTCACACTTTCTCAGAGAAATCAGGTGTGCAGGTTTTCTCACCATGTTCCTGTATTATAAAGTAGTGACAGTAAACTTTTGATTAGTATTCGAACCTCGGATCCTCGAGTGAGAGACCGATTTTCAACTATTAGATTGCGCCTTTTTTTGTTTTCGAGGGGGAAACCTTCCAAAGGTACCCGACGCCGTGGGAGCGACGCAGGGTTATGTGGAATTTTTACCGCACTAAAACCCCCCCGGTGGCCGTCCTTGGCGCTGAAAAGGAGGACTCCGGGATCTCGAAACGACTTCAACTGGAATCCTCCGAGCGCGCTGCCCCATCGGGCTCCTCCCAGATGGGCGGCTTGGCCCACCGCTCCGTCTAGTCTTTACGACGGTATGTTACCACACATACCGCCGTCCTTCCCGGGATTGCCTGACCGAACGGTTCGAGCTCCCACTCTAGCCATCTGCAACCCCTGAAGCCCCTTTTAGTCGCCTCTTACGACAGGCAGGGGATACCGTAGCCCTATTCTGACCCCGAGGCTACAGGGACGATTAGATTGCGCCTAATAGATGAATATCGGTCTCGCGTTAGTTGAAATTGATTTTACAAAACTCTAATCATATTAAGAAACTTATTTTCGACGATCACAAAAGATATAAAAATCTGCATGGTTTAGCATTTCCCATAAATAGAAAAATTCGCCCAACTGTGGGATAGTAGCAGGCTTTAATGCAAACATAGCAACTTAAGTGAAGCCACAGCCTATGAGATATTTACAAGGTAACATAATAAACCCTCGGAGGGTATAATAATATGCAACTCGGGCGGAACTAATCACCAAATCATATGCAATTAAGAGCAGGGCCTTTGATACGCGATAGATTAACATCTGGGAGGAAATGGTCTACTATTAAAACATTGTAACAAGTGGAGAAAGTGGCGGTTTCTTATTAAAGGAAACGAAAATAATTTGTTTATTAAAACAGTGTTCAAGTAGGAAAACTGGTTTCTTATTAAACTAAACAAAACAATTTGTTTAATGCACTATATATCATGTGTTCCATAAGTAGGATTGGATGGCCAAAGTAAACGACACATTATGTACAACACTGGTATATTATCACGATTTAACACTTATACAATTTCAGAATACATTCGGACAGAACAACGTCTTACACTTGTGAATTATTAGAATGATCCATATTACCCTCCCTTTTATACTAAAAATGGCAGGCGTTAAGGAAACCGTTACAGAGACAAAAACATTACTATTAATCTATTACATTACATAAAATTAAATATATGCATTTATAATATTTATTTATATAACCATTTATATTTATTTATATTGTGACTTCTATTGATTTATGATATTTATAATAACATGGCACGATCAATTTAAATACAATCATTATATAGATTCTTATTGATGTTTATAACTAATGTAGTCATGAGTTTGACAGTAGTGTCCACAGGCAAGCTACTTGTTGGTTTGTAACAGATGCTTATAATTACGGCCATTTAAACAAAAAAACACGTATATGAAACGGAATGGAATCGAACAAAACGCGAGGGATTGGAACGGAACAAGACGAAACGAGATGCAATGAAATTATAGATAGCATTTTAAATACCTTGCTAATATGACTATTGTTTAATCACATGTTAAATAGTATAGTGAGTTTAGTGAAGCCATAGTTATAGCCTATAGTATAGTTATAAGCTATAGTTATAGCCTATAAAATATTTACACGGTAACATAGTGAACCCTCGGAGGGTACAATAATATGCAACTCGGGCGGAAATAATTACTAATCCACATGCAATTAAGAGCAGGGCCTTTACTTTACCAGGGCCTTACTTTACTTACCATACTTTAATCTTAGCCAAAGGGCCGAGAAGCAACGGCCTAAACCACTGACGGTGTCCGTAGGCTGTAGAAGTGACAGCGTCAGGGGTTTAGTCGGTATATGGTCGCAGCCGGTCGACTCCGACACACCCTATCCGTTGCTCAGCGGAGAGAAGCCTATAAAAGGTTCCCTGAAGTAAAAAAAGGGGCTTTGATACACGATTGATTAACATCTGGGAGAAAATGATTTGCTATTAAAACAGTGTTCATGTAGGAAAATTGGTTTCTTACTAAAGGAAACGAAAACTTATTATTTAATACACAATAGTTATGCTCATAAATATAATTTAAATAAGTAATGAACCATAAAAAAGGCTTACGAAAGATAGACTCGAAACTTAACTGACTTTTTTAACACCTGATTTTTATTTACAATAATTATTATCAGTATATAGAAAACAAAATATTCAAAATATTTTTTTTTGTAATATCTTATCAGAAAAGTATAAATAAATGAAATATAAAATTAAAAGTATAAATAATATTATTTAAATAAGTAAATTCATATAAAATTATGTTAGTGAAACGGAATGGAATGGAACGAAACCCGCGTGATCGGAACGGAATGATACGAAGAGAGACGAAATGTAATGAATATTAAGCAGTTACAGCATTTCTAAAACCTTGTTACTATAACAATATTTACTAAAAATTAGTACATATTTTTAAGGTGTACGAAACAATTATTTTCATTAACCTTTAAAAAAAATATTTAACGCTTTTTAATACATAGTATAGCAAGCTTAGTGAAACCAACATAATAAACCCACGGAGGGTATAATAATATGCAACTCGGGCGGAACTAATTACCAAACCACAAGCAATTAAGAGCAGAGCCTTTGATACACGATAGATTAACATCTGGGAGAAAATGATTTACTATTAAAACAGTGTTCAAGTAGGAAATGTGGTTTCTTAGTACACGAAATGAATACTAATTATTTAACGCATAATAAATAGAATTTAAATAAGTAAATTAATATAAGATTACGTTAATGAAACGGGACGGAACCGAACGCAAAGGATCAGAACGGAATGAGACAAATCGATGAAATGAAAGAAGAAATGAAAGGAATATGAAGCAAATACAACATTTTTAATATTTTGTTATTATATAAATATTATTTATTAATTAGTACACAATTTTTCGGTGTACGTACCAGTTATTTTTATAGCCCTTGAACAATATAATAATATCATTATCATTATTAATTAGAAGTATATTGGCAACAATATTTTTCGACAAAAAATCCCATAACATGCACAACACTAATTAGTTATACCTACATTTCGATTCTAAAAAGATAAATTTCATTTGGAAATTTATGATTCTTTTTTTACAATCGTTAATTCTTGTAAGTATACAGGTGGGTAGATGTAAAATCTCTTAGTCACTTCGGTGTATTGAGCTGGGTGAGTGCATACGGATTCTCTATGCCATTGCGACCCTACTTCGATCTGTGATGTACCGTGTCGTGCTACCGCGTGTGCTTTGTTTAATGTGATTACTAAGAAAGAACAGGCCGCGCTACTTTTCTGAGCGCTGTTCCGGTGCCTAATGTGCCGTGCCATCCTACCGCGTGTGCTTTGTTCAGTGTTACTAATAAGAAAGAACAGGCTGCGCCACTTTTGTGAGCGCTGTTCCGATGTGTGTTGTGCCGTGCCGTACTACCGCGTGTGTTTTGTGAAGAGCAACTACTAAGAAAACACAGGCCGCGCTACTTTTCTGAGCGCTGTTCCGATGTGTGTTGTGCCGTGCCGTGCTACCGCGTGTGTTTTGTTAAGTGTGACTACTAAGAAATAATAGGCCGCGCTTCTTTTCTGAGCGCTGTTCCGATGTGTGTTGTGCCGTGCCGTACTACCGCGTGTGTTTTGTGAAGTGCGACTGTTAAGAAAACACAGGCCACGCTACTTTTCTGAGCGCTGTTCCGATGTGTGTTGTGCCGTGCCGTACTACCGCGTGTGCTTTGTTAAGTGTGACTACTAAGAAAGAATAGGCCGCGCTTCTTTTCTGAGCGCTGTTCCGATGTGTGGTGTGCCGTGCCGTGCTACCGCGTGTGCTTTGTTAAGTGTTACTACTAAAAAAGAACAAGTCGCGCTACTTTTCTGAGTGCTGTTCCGATGTGTATTGTGCCGTGCCGTGATACCGCGTGTGTTTTGTGAAGTGTGACTCAAGAAAGAATAAGCTGTGCTACTTTTCTGTTTGTTGTGACAGCGCCGTGTATCACACCTGCTGCTGGTCGATGCTGGACAGAGTTGTGAGACAAGGTTAGTGATTTTTATGTATTTATTTATGCGAATGAGATTTTCATCATGCCTTTTATAAACATACAGGGTAATATTTGCGTGCGAGGCCTATTGATACGGTGCAGTTAAGTTTGTTCATTTGTATGAAACTCTCTCTTTAGTCGTACACTCTTGGCAGAGTGGTCGTGGCATAATAATGACGACTGGTCAGTCGTCACAGCTGTCTTTGCTAAAAGCACTTGCGATTCTTCGCCACCGGCTTCTGCTAATGGCATTGCGGGTACACTGAAACTAAATGAAATGTTTTTATTTAGTACTAGTTGACCCGGCGAACTTCGTTACACCTAAAAGTCAAAAATCTAAAATTATCAGTGTTCCTCCACCATATTATGCATATATAATATTATACTTAAAAACCTTCCTCTTGAACCAATAAATCTATAAAAAATAATTATAATAAAATCCGTCGTGTAGTTTTAAAGATCTAAGCATACATAGGGACAGACAGCGCAAAGCGACTATGATTTATACAATGTAGTGATAGGCGTACGGGGACACTTAAATTGTCCGTTACAATGTTTATTTTACACTATCACCGGATCAGAGCACAATCCCAACTAGCTTATGGCAAGAAACTCAGCAGGTTTCTCTTTTTTGTTTATAATCATGTGTACAAATATACCTACTTAAGCTTTTTTTATTTAATCTTCATTTTGATATGCAGTATCAACGTTTACCTTCACTGTCTATTCTACTATCCTTAACTAAACAACTTGCTTCATTGGGATGGTACGCTACTCTTTGGTTCATGAGCAATGCAAATATATCATTGCACCGTCCCAACCTGATACCTGTTTTAATCCTATTAAAATGTAGCCATTTTTAGAATGAAATTCAAGCTGCCAAGGGAAAAGGGATAGCTCAAAATTATGGCAGGCACGTTTCAAAATCTACGCATTGAGTTTCAGAGTGATGGTAGCCATAAAACAAAGGGGAAGATTGATGCATTCGTTTTAAGCTCGGGCCTGTACGGGTATAAGCGATAGAACCGTCCAGAAAAAAATATGTCTGCCATGTTTATAGTGTACACATAAAACAATGAAATTTCCGTATGTTTCCGTATGTTAACACGGCATTAATATATAGTTTGGATTACTGAGAATAAGTGATAAGACATATTTGGACATTTTGTCTGCCAGTTTGAAATATTTTAATAGTAACGGGTAGTCACAATATGGGGTTATTGAATTCTTTTTGTCGACTCGTGTGTGAGCGGAGGATTTGCGACCTTTTTTTGGTCGACGAACTGCACACCGGCATAAATTGGTATAGATTTGGGGACCTTTTTTCCCAAAAGTCCAGTCGTTCCCAAAAAGCGGGATGACCCTGTACCGCGCGGGACATTTAATTTTCACTAAAAATCAGGACGGTTCCGCCAAAATCGGGATGTCTGGCAACCCTGGCCGGCAACCACACCCTTTCATGGAACTTTTCTATCGTTTACCGAAACGTAAAAGTGTGGTGGTGTATCCCTAGTGGCATAGAATTTCTACCATCATGCACTTCTTATTCTATCTTGTACCTTCATCTATTACTCATTTGCATAATGTATTCTTAAGGGTGAATCTTCTTTCTTCGACGTCTTTGAATAAACCAAGAGATCGCACATCGACAAGTAATTTATGATCGACATTTTTTTGAATACATTTTATTGTTTTGACTTCTCCGATCCGTGCACTTCTGCGGGAGTCTTATTAAGGTAAGGACATAGACCTCTAAGCGTGAATCTTTTTATAACTAAGGTTCCTTAACTTAAAACTTTATTATAATTTGTTTAAGGGCATCTTACCGGCACACTTTTACATGAGGCGACCATCATAGTCCTCGGGAGAAGAAACGCATCTGCGATTGACTTCAGATGGAACCCATGTTCTGTATGAAGTTGATTACAGATGTCCATGGGCGGCAGTGACTACTTACCATCAGGTGGACTACATGCTCGTTTGCTACTTCAGTCACATAAAAAAAATAGGCAATCTGACAACAATATATAGAACATATGTGTTTACAATGTTTGAAGTGCATAGGTTGTTAATTAAGCTTAAACAGGATTACTCAAATGGATTACTCAAGTGTGTGTATGTGTGTGTGTGAGTGTAAATGCGCGCACGCGCGAGTGTGTATAATTTTAACTTTGGCTATACTTTGGTTCATGTAATACTAGTTGACCGGGCAAAATTTGTTCCACCTAAAACTCAAAAATTTAAAATTATTAGTGTTTCTCTATTATATTTTATTATACGTAAAAAGCTTCATTTTGAATCACCTCATTTATGAAAAAAACTGCATTAAAATCAGTAGCGTAGTTTTAAAGATCTAAGCATACATAGGGACAGACAGCGAGAAGCGACTTTGTTTTACACTGTGTAGTGAAGAATAGATATAGTTATACACCTTATTTTTGGAGTTATAAGATTTTCGTTAAGGTAGGTATAAATACATTATTTGGTGGACACGGGTCTCCTCTCAGAGAAGAATGTAGGTCATGATCAATCACGCTGGCTATTATTTGGTGAATTCTTATACTTCGTACAACTTTACCTTTTCTCTCAGACTTATGATGTATTCCTTCAACGTTAAAACAACTGATATTTAGTTAATCCATTCACACAAAAAATAAATTGTATTTGTATATTATATGTATAAGAAAAAAAAGTTTCGTGGGCTAAGTGATACACCATTTTTATATTATTAAAGAGGTTTTACTGTTTGTGAAAATGCTGAAGTTTATTGAACCAATAAATATTAGTTACAATTATTGTTCTACTACATTTTTAAATCAAAAATCCGCGGGGTACATTTACCATGTAATTAAAACAAATATAATAACTTAATCGACCATATAATCGGAAAATTACAAATCGAACTCCGGCAGGTATAATGAAAAGACGATTTTTTATTAAAGTAACAAACGAGCACGCTTTCCACTTGAAGGTAAGTGGAAATTGCCGCCAATGGACATCTGTGAGAAATTTTCTATGTTCTGATATTTTCTATTTTCTGTGTTCTGTCTTAAGTCAATCACAGATGCGTTGCTACTCAGTCACTACGGCAATCACTCTCTTCCACCGAAAGCCAAGAACCACTTCACGCTAAATATGTTAGTACCTTTGTTTTTACGAGGGGGAACCTTCAAAAGGTACCCGACCCGAAGAGGTTATGTGGGATTCTTATCGCATTTAACCCCCTCCGGTCGCTGTCCTCAGCGCTGCGTGGGGAACTCCGGGATCTCCAACGGAACACAACCTATTTGCCTATTTTAGGCTCTTCCCTGGTGAGCAAATACGCTCAACTCACCTTCTGTTATTTACGGTGGCATGCGGCCGCACATGCCACAGTCCTTCCTGGAGTCGCTTGACTGGACAGCTCAAGCTCCCAAGCTCTAGCCTTTAGTCACCTCGTACGACAGGTAGAGAATACAGTAGCCCTGTTCTGGTCCCGGGACAAAACATGTTGGTACCTACCTTCCTGGTCAAACCGTATATATTCTAACACCTTTAGAATTGTATACTAGGTCATTAAATATGATAAGGTTTTCTTATTATTTTAGAAACCCTAAAACATTCTCATCATTTCTCTACCACTCACTGCGGCACGATTTATATGTAAAAACGTGAATCATTCGAAATGCGAGACAAAGGGGCGTATAAAAGAAATATGTACTTGTATAATGACAGTCGGCTTTTATGAAAATTGAGAATTGTATGTATTTTCAGTGGTAACTGTGGTAATTGGATGGGATACGATGGATACGCTACCATGGACAAATATAAATAAGAATAACACGACTAAAAAGATCAGACTCAGATTATAAATTTAAATTTTTAATTCAGATAACATACACGTTAAGCAAACGCTCGGCCGCGCTGCATGGTAGGCGGAATAGGTGTTAGGTTTTTTTCGTTACGGAATTTCTTGCTTCGGTCGCCGCGCTCAAAGCCCGCGATAAAAGCTATGCAATAGCTTAAAAAAATGATAAATAAAATAAATCAAGAACCACTTCACGTTAGGAATAATAAGTGTGACGGTGATACCTCTCAAGTCGAATCATACTCGTTTTCATGCGGATAATCACAATATGTCGTTTTTAAATAATTTTTGCCGATATTTCCCTCATACATACCATCTTTGAAATAAACAAGATACCTTAAAAATACCTATCTAATAAATTTCTTATGGTAATCATATAAAAAAAAAAAAAAATATCCCTATAGTCACAAACAAAGCAATTTTTACAAACAACACAATCAATCAACAGACGCGAAATGAATAAAAATTAGATAAAAGATAAAAGGAAAATTTGTATCAAAAGATAAAATTGACAATAGAAGATGACAGGGAATATTTGGCGCAAATAAGGCAATAATGTGGCCGTAATGGCGGAGATTAGGGGGTCCATAACTTTGATTAATTCCTTGTTGAAGGGACCATGATAATGCTTTTACGTAGACATTTAATTTATGGGATATTTATGGTCACATAGGATCTAATACATATATAAAATAATTTAAATAACCGGGATAATTTTTATTTAACAAACGGTATACAGCTATACACGCTAAAAAATACACGCTTTCTACACTCATAGCCCCACAGTAGGATTTTCTTCTGTGTCGTGGGTACCATGGACACACACAAGACGAATACACAAACACCCAGACCCTGCACAGAAATCTAAACTCATCATTCAGATACCTGTCTGGCCGGGAATCGAACCCGGGACCCATTGCGCGTCAGACCGGTATGGTAACCACTGCGCCACGCGGGTCATCAAAGCTATGTCCACCATCTCGCACTTGGCCAGCGGGGTGGACTGTCCACCAATTCGAACTTAGCCAGCGGGGTGGACTATGACCTAAACTCTCTCATTCTGAGAGAAGACCCGTGCCCTGCAGTCGGCAAATAATGGGATGACGAAATACAGCTATGCAATGAGCGTTTGCTGACTTTTTCTGGAGGGGGGTTCCAACAGTGGCAAGCTGCACAAAAAATATCTAAAAGTTTTTCTAATCCTAAAGGGTAGTCTTGAGTTCTCAACAGCCTAAAAAGTCTCCGTTTTTTTTTGGCATACAAAACGTTGTCCTTCCCAGTCGAATCGACGTGCTACCAACTTGCAGTGCCACTATAGATATCTCCATGCTACTCAAAATAGATACTTATCAAAACTATAATGTAGGTACTATTACGTTTTATTTCTTCATCATTTTTATGCCACGATTCAAATGCCACGATCAACAAAGTTTCGAATTTATTCGGAAGTAAATTAAACACAAGTAGCCTATGAAACAACAGTTAAACTTGAGATTAAAACCATAAAAAGTTGAAAACAGACGCCCTTCTATCACGAACAGAAAAATCACGGAATTTTCTAACCAAATACGAATTTTGTGCACAAGAATTAAATCCTTTTAAAATGCGCTTTCTCTTTCTGTCTCGGTATGTTCTTGGCGGAGCGGTCGTGGTCATTGGGTTAGCCAATGACCATTAGGTCAGTCCTCCTAATGTTGAATGGCCACTGCTATCGTGATCAAAAAAATAACCATTAGATTTTATTAAATATTTTGGCCAGTAAAAGATACTAAGCAAATATTCAAAAACATGTACTTTCATGTTTTATGTTAACGTTGTCAATATTTTAACCAGAAAAATTTTGGAAATAACCTCGAAATTTTACCGACGCACTCAGTTTTTATATTTCGCTCGGTGCGAATTTTCCCTTTTACGAAGAGGCTTCTTTTGTGGGATTTTTTAATAATGCCTAAAATCTCCATAGTCCATTTGTAGGGCCTAGGTTCAGAAATTTAATATTCAGTCCGCTTTTATACTTAATCATGGCCGCTCTAGTTATTATAAGTAAATAATGAATAATGAACACCATTTGTTATGATTCAGGGTAAATGACGTAGAAAACGCCTGCCTAAGGTTTTATTTGATTATTTTTTATCATGTTTTTATTGAATGGCAGAGTATTTTTCATCAAAACACCTTGATGGACATAATCATTTTTGATTACAAAAGGCAGTGATGTTGCTGTAGTAATTTTGAGTTCTCAAGATAAAGTAGGGACTTCGAATTAGACGGAACTCTGATATTCGACTAGCTGAGCTAAGGAACCAATATACACAAAACTATGACACACATGAATATTATTATTATATACTTTATTGTACCCCAAAAAGAAATAATACAAGAGATTACATTGTTAAAATGGCGTTCTTATCGCTAAACAGCGATTTCTTCCAGGCAATCTTAGGGTTCGGAGTTAAAGATGAAAATACAGATAAGGTAGGGTTCAAAAATCAGAATAAGATAATAGAGCAACATACAAATTAAATAATTAGCTATAAAAAATAAACACAGCAACGAATCATAAAAATAATTAAGTGGAAAGGTAGCAAAAAGCGTAAGGAGAGGATTGAAAAACAGATGTGATGAATCCAGACTATAGGCACAGAAAGCGTGAATGATATAATATTCTTAGATATTCCCAAAATATGCTGTTACCTTTTACCTCCTACTATTGTTATGGGATTTTCCGTACTGGTCAAGGCCTGTAGTACATTCCAATTAAATATTTTATTGTTTATTTATTAACAGTTATATATTTAGGTATTTTGAAAGGCAAAACTAATAGTCCGATCGGAAGGGTATCTCACCTATAACCAGCTTGAAGTGCAGTTTCCAGCTTTCTTTTGTATGAGGTTACCATCTTAGTCTTCGGGTGTAGCAACTCATCTGTTGTTGACTTCGGATAAAGTTGTCACAGTTTTCCATAGGCGGCAATGACCTCGTCTCTGTAGTTTCGGGATTAGAATAGGGCTATGCTATCCCCTGCCTGTCGTAAGAGCCTAAAAGGAGCTTCCGGGGATGCAGGCAGCTAGAGTAGGAGCTGGAATCATTCTGTCAGGCGATCCCGGGAAAGACGGCGGTATGTATAGTCGCATACCATTGTAAAGACTAGACGGAGCGGTGGGCCCGTGCGGCAGTGACCTAATTATCTTCGTGTGGACTGTGGTGATTTAAGTATAGAATAATATCTTTTGTATTCATATGTTATTCCACATGTTATTGTTTATATATTTTATTTATGTTTTCTTATACCGTCATCTCTATTTCTTTGACTCCTCGGAGGTTGACAGACACATAATGTTTACAGAATGTAAACCACCTTTGGTGCTATATAAAATTGCTATAAACAGAAATAAGAATTAATGAGGATTAATAGAGAATACTAGTTAGCGAATTGCCACGTCCGATGTCCGAAAGTCACTTATAAGACTATTGAAAACTTAAAAAATATTTCGTGCGATTAGAACCAGGACCGACAGCTTATACTAATACCGAAGCGAAAAATGCTGTTAAGAAAAAAATAAGTCTAAAAAATGTGTAAACGATTTCCCTCCAGGTAGAACTGATATAGTTTGGCCGGAGAGATAACACCGCCACACCTATTAAGCAGTTTTTATTGAAGTATAGCTATAAGAAGTTGCTAACAAAAGCCCATGGGCGGTAGCGGTTCATAAGGTGGATTTCATGTATCATTGTTACTACAATTCGATTAAAAAATCCGTCCATTTTTGACTAGTTTATTAGGTTATCTTCTAAATCTTAATTTTGAAACACGTGTATAGCAGTGGGACAGTAAATAGTAAACCATAAGATAACCATGTTTATATAACTTTATCTCCTTTATTTACATGGTCTCCTTTATTATAGGGGTGTTATCATCCTCAATGTTCCCCATGACATAGAACCTTAATTGTCAAGAAAGATCCCACGATAGATACAAGAAGGGTGGCTTACAAACAATTATGAATTAAAATTCAGGGATTGTTCCGTATAAAGTTTTATGATAATGGGTCAGAAGAATGGTTTTATGTTATGTATGTATTTGTGTTTGTATAATATGGTGAGAGCAGTGATAGCCTAGTGGTTGAAACTTGCCCTCTTGATCGGGAGGTCCGAGGTTCAAACCCAAATTAATTATCACTCCTTTTCGGGAAGGAAAACATCGTGAGGAAACCTACACACCCGAGATAAAAAAGGTCTCGGAGGTGTGTGAATTCCACCAATTCGCACTTGGCCAGCGCGGTGGACAATGGCCTAAAACTCTATTATTCCGAGAGAAGATCCGTGCCCAGCAGTGGGCCAATAATGGGTTGATGAGAGGCAGAATATGATGTTCCGATCCGGTGGTAGTACGAGTATAAAAAAAAAACATGCGTGCTTACAAAGTACACATGTCAGAAGTGAAACTTCTTTGGCGAACTAATTTATAAATCTTGTTTATATTTATACAAATCTAAAACTTTAAATTTCCAAGATTAAGAGGAAGGGAAAAAGGCGTGATACGACGTTCGCTCTGTCTCACTTTTTCTCTCAATCTTTCTCACTCGCTTGCTCCCTACTCTCACTCCACGGCTAGTTGCTCATGCTACGTTCGCCCTGTCTTACTCTCTCTCAATCGGTCTCGATCACTCTCTCTCTCTTTTCCGACACTTCCGTTGCATACCGGCGTGACGTTTCATCTGTAAAAATTTTACCCTCATGCGCCTAAAGAAGTTTCACTTCAATATATAAGTAACTGACAATTTGTAAGTGCCTCCGTAGGTCTACACAAAATGAAGACATTTCATTTGTATGTAGGTAGGTATGTGTGAAGATGGTTCTCCGTTGGACTGAATTTTTTACATAGTTAAAAATGGATGCAATTCTCGATTTAACTATATTCGAATACTTCGTTATCTATATATTAATACGTGATGCAAAATCTTGTGGTGCACTTTTAAGTAATATATCGCAGACAGATTAGTATGAAATTTTGCACAGTTAAAGTGGACGTAGAGAAGGAGTGCAGAATATTAATATTTTTTTCAAATAATGCATGTAACATACATAAAATCAACCAAAAACACATTACACGCACTACCGTGCATTTGTCACAAACACATACATAATCCCTACTATATATTAATATTATAAATGTGAAAGTAACTCTGTCTGTCTGTCTGTCTGTCTGTCTGCTACTTATTCACGCCTAAACAACTGAACCGATCTTTATGAAATTGGGCACACAGATAGTTTTGAACTCGAGAAAGGACATAGGCTGCTTTTTATCGAAAAAAATGGGTTGAAAGCGTTAAAATCGGGCATAAATGTTTGTATGGAAGTTCGTTTTTGACAAAGTCCCATATTGACAAGTCCGTCAAGGGGTACGATAGACTTACTTAAAACCTTATCTAAATAATAAAACATAAAAAAACACTGATTTCGAGTCGACAACATATATCCGTAAAATTCGGATTGTCGCGTATTTTGTTAAATTCTAATGTAAACATGTGTGACATGACAGTAGTGTGACATAACAGTAGCCATAATGGCCGCCCGGATGTCATTCTGAATTCATTCAAAACGTCACACTATTATAGTACAATAGTTATTCGAATCCAATAATTCAAAGGCGATAAAATTTTTAACATTGTTTCAAAATAAAATTATCGACTCCATTTGTCACTCCATGTTCATGTTACATAAATAGTTTCCTAACTATTATTGCATAAATAAAGTTATGTTATTGACCACACCCGTACATTTTTAGCGAAAATAAATATTAAGGACAAAATACAATTGATAGTCTTTTAAGCAAAATACTAACATTAATAAGTCGATCAGTATCTAAATAAGATATAAAAATGATATCATGAATTATTATTATAAAGAAGCTTTTGCAACTTTTGTGATAAATAATTGCATTTATGAATATTGAAGCATGGTTGATGAACACTTGGCTCTAATAACAAACGAGCAAGGTCAAAATTATTGTTCTTTTTATATTTAGGATATGTTCATTATAAATAATGTTATAGAAAACATGCATTTAAATAACAACATATTTTAAGTTAATTTTAGAATAACAAAGTGTGTCAAAATAAGCCAAAATATATGATGTTCTTACTCTTATGTATGTGAATTTCGCATCTGTTATTAAAATCGTGATAGCCGTGTGGTGCCAAGTCGGGCGGATTAGAAACGCGAGGTCTGGGGTTCGAATCCAGTTGTCTTATGTACATTATTATTATTATAATCTGTAGTTTTCATAAATACTAATTTTAGTATTATTTTTTTAATGACCAGCTCATTTTTAAATATTATTTAGTATCGGAAATGCAAAGCTTTCGCCCGCCTGGGAATCAATGTGTCACAAAGTTTATATGAAATTTATAGAGGTTTAACCTCTGTCAGGTAAAAGTACAAAATAATTTGGATTTACCTTGCCGACAAATTCAAATTTTAATATAATGAACCACAAACAAGGCTTAATAAAGATAAACTATAAACATACCTGAGCGCCGCTTAAATTTTTTCTACACAAAAACTTTTTTTTTTCTACACTCAATAAAATAGAAAATTTCTACAATAGCCCCACACTAGGATTTTTCCCTGTGTCGTGGGTACCATGGACACACAAGACGTATATAGAAACACACAGACCCAGAACATGAATCTATTCAGATTCCTGTCTGGCCGGGAATTGAACCGGGTGTGGTAGCTGCTCCGCAACGCGGGTCGTCAAGGTTGTAAAATTAATGTTAAAAGTAGGTTCACCTATATCTTACTCAGAAATTTAAAAGGACCAAAATTACTTAAAATAGTATTTTTCAATTCATAAAAGTTAAAATCCATCTTTATAATCGATGCGCTTTGGTTTAAATGTGGAGGCATTGTTTGAAAAGATGTATTCCGATATTGTTAATGTGACCACTAAGACTGTAAATTGGTTCAAAAAAGTGGTTTACGATATTCTGATTCGTCTTATTTTCATAACATTTTTCATAATAATATGCACCTACCCACAAATACACACTTAAAATTCGTTTTTTTCACTCTGTGTTTGTCCGGGTAATCCTTGACCGGCTAAACCGATTTTTACGGGTTTTTTACTATAGAAAATGTTATGGAAAAACATGTAGACTACTTTTATCGTAGAATTCCCACTGAGTGGAGATTTGCGCGGGAAAAACTTTGCGATACATTGATTTGCACGCGGGCGTAGCCGCGGGTACAGCTAGTCAACGAAATAAAACATTAAATGTCTTACTATGAAAACACGTAACGTCAAAAATGTCAGATGTCTTTGTCTAAATACCCGTTATTGATTTTAAATGCAGCTTTGTCAGTTTAACCTCATTATAACTTGAAAATGGATAAAAAAATAATTTAGGAAATACTTTGGACAATATCAAGTTTAGTTTTCGAATTGAGTTACGGTCGAATTTCGACCGTTGCGACGGGTGAAAACAAAAAGTTAAGTCAAAAGTTTCTGAAGTCTTTCCAGTGCCTTATTGCCACCGGGGAGCAGTATCATTAGGTATTCAATGAGAGCAACGGATTGCATATCACTCATACATCTGACATACACTTATGTTCAAGCGTGTAGTTCATTTGCATGTCGAATGTTACTTCTCTCTGGGCACCCGTACCGCGGGGCGATGCTGCTGCTGGATGTTGTTTTAGGTGTTTTTGTGAAGTGCCTAAATTCCTGGAAATTTGTTTTGGGATATTCCTGGAAAGATACTTTTGGTTTCTCATCGTAGCATCTATGCATAGTTTAAAGATGTCAGAATATTTTGTAGGTCCAATTTATTTGTAATGCAGTTATTTCTATGAATTAACGGTTTAAAATAAATGAATTGTCTATATATAGTTTAAAAACGACACAATGCTGCATAAGTTTACTCCAAGTGATTCTGTCACACGTAATGCATCCTTATAACGGATGTATGGAGATGGGTGTGTGTGTGGTGAAAGTCTTATGGTGTGTGCAGGAACAGGATAAAGTCAATGACGCACAAGTCCACTTAAAATAAGAGTTTATTGCGCGGTCACAATAATACCTTAGGGTCCATAGCATGCACTAACACTAATTAAAACTAAACAATTGTCCACACTTAAATCTACCATAATTAACAAAGAAGGAGAGAGAGAAACGATAGAAAGCGTCCTAGGCACTAAACTTAAACACTAAAAGTAGTCTTTAAACACTAGGCACACAAGCGAGAGTCTATATTGTTCATAAGCACTGGATAGCAAATCTAGGCGCGAAAGCAAACACTACGCGGAGATCGTAGTGGTTAGCCGGGCGTAACGAGCGACACAGGTACAGCGCGGGACGAGGGTTAGCCGACTGCCGAGCGGGCGCGGCCGGAGCGGTCAAGCCGCGAGCCGGTGAGGTGTGAGACGGCGGGGGGCGACCGCTGGCGCGATGCGCGCGCGCAGAAAATGGCGGCCGCGGCCGGCCGCTCGGCAGCACTCCAACACACACCTTGTGTCCCGGGTTTGAGTCCAGGGTGTGTACATATGTGTCGCTGTCCTTGTTGTGTATGTCATGTATGTGTATGTATATAAATATAATTACATAAACATTACATGTATGTGTTACTGTATGTGTACAGTGTAGTGTAAATAAATAAATGCATACACGTATTATATGAAATGTGGGTGAAGTGCCCACATCACTCCCCCCCAGAGACCGTGTCTACGGTCGATAGAAGTCCGGAAAACGAACTCGGCGGCCAGAGCGAGTTGTTCGGCCGCCTCCCGGAGCGTGGACATTCGACCGTAGGATGGGAGGAGGATCAGGTGATGGAGCAGGAGTGGGTGTAGGAGCAGGTGTAGGTGCGGGAGGGTGGCTGGGAGTAGGGACAGGATCAGTAGGAGTGGATAGGTCTACGAGTAGGTAGGCCGGTTTGAGGCGGTCTACGCTTACTGTGACACTTCTCCCCTTAACCAGTATTCGGAAAGTCTTGTCCCTACGTTCGAGCACTTGATAGGGCCCTGTATAGGGTGGTTGTAGGGACCCTCTCGTTGCATCGTCTCGTAAAAAGACGTGGCTCGACACCTGCAACTCCTTGTGCACGAAGATCTTATTCGTGGAGTGGCGAGCAGCGGAAGCGGGTCGTATCTTAGCCGCTATGTGTCTTAGGCGCGTCGTGAACTCCGAGATATCTGGGGTTTCGGGAGCTGTTGCCTGGAAGAATTCTCCCGGCAGACGTAGTGGCTCACCGTACACCAGTTCGGCCGACGACGATTGTAGGTCCTCTTTAAAAGAAGACCTGATGCCCAAGAGTACAAAGGGCAGGGACTCGACCCAATTGCCGTCAGAGTGGCACATTATGGCTGCCTTGAGCTGACGGTGGAACCGTTCCACCATGCCGTTGCATGCCGGATGGTAGGCGGTTGTTCGTCGGTGTTTAAAGCCCACCACTTTTCCAAGGTACTGGAAAAGGGCGGACTCGAACTGGCGGCCACGGTCGGTGACGATGTCGGTTGGATGTGGGTGAAGTGCCCACAGATGCATTTATGAGAAAAGATACCTTATCTGAGATTGAGCACAGATGCGTTGTTACCTTTGGGAATTAATTTGCTTGGGATAAGTATATCTCAAGCCCCGCACCCCCTACATTCAGGTTAGAGCACAGCTGCACTTAACACAGCTGCTTACTAGGCAGAAATAGGTCTAACCGTGACGTAACCTCAGACGAATCACAATGGGTTCTACCAACTTTAAATCAGTTACACTTACTAATAGTAGCTGTAGTAGGTAAAACCAAAATTAATTTATTTTAAACCGTTAATTAATAAGAATTTTCGCATTATAAAAAAGGTTGTTTCACCAAAATCAAATCAGTGGTGACAAAACGCATAATATTGTACTATGTTTATAAAAAGCTTGATAAATAAATTCGATTTTATTAAATGTCTGGGAATGATTCTACCACTTTCAAATTATTTGACTACAATTTAGATATGTATGTATTATATTTTTCCTCTTTTCTCTGGGTTTGGTTACAGGTGACAGCGTTTGACTAGTTTGATATAGGTAACAGTAACAACTTATCAGCAGGCAAACTGTACGCCTGTTTGCAACTCCATTATTATAGACGAGGTGGTAGAACTAGTATAGTTCAATAAAGGAGGTACCACCGCCCAACCTTTTTCTAGGTAGAAGCAGTTTTTGCGTTTTGGTGAAAGGATATGATTACCGGGTACCTTACATAAGAAACTAGTTGACCCGACGAACTTCTTCCGCCTAAAAGTCAAAAATCAAAAATGATCAGTGCTCTTCCATTGTATTGTGCATATATTATACATAGAAACCTTCTTTTTCAATTACTCTATCTATTAAAAAAACTGCATTAAAATCCGTAGCGTAGTTTTAAAGATCTAAGCATACATAGGGACAGACAGCGGGAAGCGACTTTGTTTTATACTACGATGAGTATGTAGTGATGATTATTTAAGTCCTTGTGAGTAGCAAGGCATCTGAAATAAATTTCTAATAGAACTTCTGATCTATATAAAGTTGCTTACACTTATCTATAGACTACTAGCTGACCCAGCAAACGTTGTGTCGCCATATAAAAATAAAAAAAAATGTCAAGGGTGGACAACCCTTATCACTAAGGGGTATGAAAAATAGATGTTGGCCGATTCTCAGTCCTACTCAATATGCCCACAAAATTTCATGAGAATCGGTCAAGCCGTTTCGGAGGAGTATGGCAACAAAAACTGCGACACGAGAATTTTATATATTAGATATCAATCACTTACCTAAGGTCTGCATACTCGTTTCCTACTTCAACAGGGTACAAAAAAAATAGAAACTAGATATTTCGGAAAATTATGACTTTAATAACCGGGCTGCAACACAACTGTATACATTAGTCATGGAGTTGTCTTTGCGAATGTTCGGTCATTCGCCGTAACGATGTCATGAGCAGAAATAAGAGTACCAACTGAATGAGGATTGCAAAAAGTTTGGATTTTACTATTTGCTGAGCTTTGTGAAGATGTGATGATTACGTTGTTGGTTGCGAGCATGCATTTTGCAGTACAATCTTGCTTACTTATGTGAAGATATTTTTTATGCATGCAGTCTATCTATGTTACGTAGACAATGTCTCTCTCTAATCAACCCCGTCGTCGTCGTCAACCCATTATCGTCCCACTGCTGGGCACGGGTCTTCTCTCAGAATGAGAGAGTTTAGGCCATAGATTAAAAAAAAAAAAAAAATGAATATAAATAAGAAAAAAAGACAAACCCGCTGAGTTTCTTGCCGGATCTTCTCAGTTGAGGTCGTATTCCGATCCGGTGGTAGTGTAAGAAAAAAAAAAATGTAACTGACAATTTGTAAGTGCCCCCACAGGCCTATACAAAATAAAGACATTTCATTTCATTTCAGTCCACCGCGCTGGCCAAGTGCGAATTGGTCGACTTCACACACACCTCCGAGAACTTTTTTTTTTAAGAACTCTCGGGTGTGTAGGTTTCCTCACCATGTTTTCCTTCACCGAAAAGCAGTGACAATTAATTTCTAATACGCACGTGAATCAGTGGTGCGTGCCGGGGTTTGAACCTAGGACCTCCCGATTGAGAGGGCAAGTTTCAACCATTAGGCTATCACTGCTCTTGATCAACCCCAGATAATATTGAACTCCTAGATTAGTAACAAAAGCATTACGTACTTTTTATACGTAAGTTAGAGTTAGAGTTATAAGTTAGTGCTGTCCATGCATGCAGTCTATCTACTGTTATGTAGACAATGTCTCTAATCAACCCTAGATAATATCGAACTCCTAGATTAGTCACAGAAGCATTGCTTACTTTTAGAAGTGAGTTGGAACACTTGATTGCTGTCACTTACAATATTCTTGCAATCAGGTTGAACTCCATTGGTCTTTCCAGATGGTAGAATCGGTGTAATTTAAACCGGAGGTACCACCGCTAAACTTATTTCTAGCGTGAAGCAGTTTTTGCATTTCGGTGTAAAGGTGTGGACGCTGGCACACTATTATATGAGGTGATCATCACAGTGGTCGGGAGTAGTTATCCGTGGTTGCCTTCAGATAGAATCTATGTTCTGTACATATAATTTTATATAATTTTAACAGGTGGTAGAACCAGTGTAGTTCGAGCGGGGAGGTACCACCGCCACAAATATTTCTAGCGTGAAGCATTTTTTGCGTTTCGATGGAAGGGTGTGGTTGCCTGCACACTTTCACATGAGGCGACCATCATAGTCCTCGGAAGTAGCAACGCATCTGTGATTGACTTCAGATGGAACCCACGTTCTGTATGAAGTTGATTACAGATGTCCATGGGCGGCGGTGACCATTTACCATCAGGTGGACTGCATGCTCGTTTGCTACTTCAGTGAAATAAAAAAAAAATATATCCTTGAAATCAGGTCGTTACATTCGTGTCATCCTGTGGTTCGACTGGGAAGGTACCACCACACCGAGACTGTGGTCGTCGCCATTTTTATTTGAGGCTACCACCAAAATGGTCGGAAGTAGCTACGCATCTGTGATTGACTTCAGATAGAACGCATTTTCTATATAAGGTTGCTTACAGATGTCCGTGGGCGGAAATTACCACTTACCATCAGGAGGACTGAATGGTCATTTGCAACCAGACCCTTCCATCGAAACGCAAGAAATTCTTCACGCTAAAAATAGGTGTGGCGGTGGTAGGTACTTCCTCGGTTACCATTGTTATTTACCATTTGTAAATAAGTCTAATAAGTCAACTGCAGATACTTGGTTAATACGATAATATAGGTTAATAATATAGTCGCTCAAGGACTATGATAGTCGCTCATATTAAAGTGAGTCTTTTTTTTTTTTTTGTTTTCGAGGGGGAAACCTTCCAAAGGTACCCGACGCCGTGGGAACGACGCAAGGTTATGTGGGATTTTTACCGCACTAAAACCCCCCCGGTGGCCGTCCTCGGCGCTGAAAAGGAGGACTCCGGGATCTCGAAACGACTTCAACCGGAATCCTCCGAGCGCGCTGCCCCATCGGGCTCCTCCCAGATGGGCGGCTGGGCCCACCGCTCCGTCTAGTCTTTACGACGGTATGCGACCACACATACCGCCGTCCTTCCCGGGATTGCCTGACCGAACGGTTCCAGCTCCCACTCTAGCCGTCTGCAACCCCGGAAGCCCCTTTTAGTCGCCTCTTACGACAGGTGAAATGAAAGACCTACTTCTAGAAATAGGTGTGGCACTGGTACCTCCCTGGTCGAAGGTCACACGTACATTAACAAAACGTACCTACACACATATAATAAATGACAGAATCAATAACTGATCAGAAATACGGAAAGAAGTGAAATATGTGCTGATATTAAATTAAGATCACGTCGCGGTCTGTGAGGTGAATTTATAATTTGCGGGTAGATGAGGAGTGGTTTGCGATACCTGGTGATATGGGTACAGGTTGGTTTTTTGGTAGTTATTAGGGTTCCGTAGTCAAAGGTTAAAAACGGTACTTTAATACTAAGACTGTCATTGCCATTGTCCTTGTTGGTTTTTTGGAAGTTATTAGGGTCCCGTAGTCAAAGGTTAAAAACGGTACTTTAATACTAAGACTGTCATTACCATTGTCCGCCCGTTTATCACCAGGCTGTATCTCGTGCAAGTTTCACCACTGTTCCGATACTAATTGATATGACAGTTTTACCCACAGCTTTTCCAATCAATGCTAATTGATTTAAACTTTATGTGGGTATTATAACTAATTAGTGCGATGTAATGAATTGACGTGAGCATTTTAATGTTCGAAATCAGTTTGTCATAATGATTGAGGGAAATAAGTATTTATGAGTGTTATGAAACTTATTACTTTAATAAATACTTTTGACCTCAGAAAGTGAACTATTTATACCTCAAAAAATACGAATTTAAAATTTAATAAAATACACTAGTATTTGAATGGTTTCATGACTATATTAGACATAAAAGTTTTAGTTAAAAATCAATATTTAAAAAAATATATACAAGTAGGCCATCTTAGGTAAAAGTTTTTTTTTAAATAGTTCTTTTGGCTCAGAGACAAAAATACAACTTAAGACCAAAGTCTTAAGTTGTAATTATACAACTAAACACCAAAGTGTTAAGTTGTATTTTTGGTGGCAACTTAACACCAAAGTGTTAAATTGTATTTTTGGTGGCAACTTAACAGCAAAGTGTTAAGTTGTATTTTCTGAATACAACAAGATTTCTTTCTGACTATTTTGAAATTTAGTGACAGCTTATTTAAGTTCCAGCAGAGTTCAATGTATGACCACGTGAAAATTTGACGTTATTCCAAAACTTTATGTTATTGTAATTATGCATTCTCTAACAGATTATAACTAAAAATCATTATCATACACATGAAATTAGTAGTGTAGGATATATTACTAGTCACACTTCGCAACTGTCGAAATTCGACCCTAATTCAACTCAAAAACTAAATTTGATTAGTGTCCAAATTATAACCCAAATTCAATTTTTATTCATTTTCAAGCTATTTTAATACACCCGAAATGTAAAAAGAGGTTTAAGTGACAAAGCTGCATTTAAAATCAATAACGGGTATTTTGACAAAGACATCTGACATTTTTGACGTTATGGGTGTTCATAGTAAGATATCGAATGTTTTATTTCGTTTATTATTAATATGTTTGTGACAAATGCACGGTAGTGTGTGTAATGTGTTTTTAGTTGATTTTATGTATATTTTATGCATTATTTGAAAAAAATATTAACATTCCGCACTCCTTCTCTACATCAACTATAACATGCGTAACCACATACTCCTCCGCTTGCGGCAAGTGTCTTAAAAACGAATCACAAGTTTTTGCTTCATGTATTAATATATAGATTGACTTCTAACATGATAAATCCAAAGGTATTCAACAATACAATTGTGTTAACAACTTGTAGTTCTAGGAAGTTATTGAAATTTAGCTGAAAATACGCCGACGTTTCGAAGTTAGAACGTCTAGAGAACTTAAGAGTAATTCCGTCTAAGACTATTATCTTGGCAGTGCACCTGCGCGTAGGGTAGCCGGTGCCGTTAAAATAAATTTATTACGTTTACGCAACAATTATTATTTTTTTATTCGGGCATCCGTTATTTAGTTTATGAGGGTGACACTTTCAAATGTGTTCCACCGCCACACCTATTTCTAGCGTGAAGCTTGCTTGTCGATAGAAGGGTGTGGTTGCCGGCACACTTTCACATGAGGCGACCATCATAGTCCTCGGGAGTAGGAACGCCTCTGTGATTAACTTCAGATGGAACCCATTTTCTGTATGAAGTTGATTAACAACAACAATTATTATTTACGTCTATGTTTTCTTATTCGGCCATCCCTTTTTTGTTTATGAGGGTGACACCTTGAAAAGGTGCCCGACGCCGTGGCGTTGACGCGTGTTATGTGAGATTTTTACTGCACTAAAATGTATACTTTTCTATGTCCGGCTGAAATCAAATAAGTGGCAACCCTACGTTCTAAGGCTTTGGAGCACAAAGTTACTATTTGCGGTACAATTGCCGCCGGAAACTCACTAACAAGCAGATTTATGTTACCTGTAGTCTTGTAGGTATTTTTGATTACAGAGTCCAACTGGCTAGAGCTTTTGGACTTTATACACAATAACTTGAGAGGTCAAGTTAATATGTATGGGAGAACGCATGTGTACGTCTTGTATATGTGTATGAGAGATTGACTGAGAGAGAGAAAGTATGTAAGAATATGAGTGAAAGAGTAGGAGACAGAGAGAGAAACAAAAATAATAAAGCTTGACCTCTCAAGTTGTTGTGGTCTTGAGAAGTAAAGTTATTGTGCATGCGAACGCGCGTGTAAGTGTTATGTGTGTTTGAGAAATTGACCCAGAGAGAGTGAGTAAGAGAGAAAAAGAAACGAAGAGTTAAGAAAGAATGGATGTATGTGTGTGTCTGTACGCGTGCGTCTTGTGTGTGTACGTGCTTTCTGGTGCTTTTGTAGAAAACCTTAAATTTAACTTCACTTAACGTTTATTGTCAGGTATGATCCTTTATATGCCGCATTGGTTAACTATATATGTTGCAGTTAGCTTGTTTGTTAATCTTTGTTTCCTCAATTTTGACAATCCTACAGTTCCACAGTTTTTGACACTAACTAATTAAACCTGATAAGGTCTACTTACTAGCTTTACTATGATACGCATATCGTTATGATTATCAAAAAAAATATCCCTTTCACCTTTTTTTCTGACAGCGGGCGCCATACTTAAAAAATTATCACTATGGGCGCGTTCCAGAAGACGCCCACAAAGCCCTAAACGCCCAAAACGTTCCACAAGACGATTGCGGTCGTTGTGGTTGCGGCGCAAGCATCACTCATGACTGACGGCGACCCGTCTATAAAGATGGGTCGAAGTGATCGTTCCACTAAAGATTACGTCAGTAACGCTCACAAGCTAGTGGAACGGGAAAAACTGCGATCGTGAGCGCGAACTTTGTGAACGTCTAATGGAACGAAATGTCATTTGAAATTAATTGTCATATGTTACAATCAGTTATCCAGTTTCGGCTGTAGTACGTGTCCAATAAACACATACTTATGCTTGAAAACACCACTATCCTGACGCAATCTGGTAACAACCAATTTTAATTTATTTTATTATATATAGGTAACATCGATAAACCATTAATGAGAGGAACACGACGAAGACATTAGGATCGTGACTTATTTTATTGGAATACTTCCGCGCACCGCAAATTCTTCTTACTATCGGAACTCGAAAGTAGTAAGTAATCGTCTCTAGAAAAAAATGTAACTTTACAAAGGTATAATGGATATAGGTAACATCGATAAACCATTAATGAGAGGAACACTACAAAGACGTTAGGATCGTGACTTATTGTATTGCAATACTTCCGCGCACCGCACTTTATTCTTACTATCGGCACTTGAAAGTAGTAAGTTCCTAATCATCTCTGGAAAGAAAATGTAGCTTTACAAGCTTGTAATAGATGTATGTAACACAGATTAATCATTAATGAGAGGAAGAACACGGAGACATTAGAATCGTGACTTATGGGATCAGAATGGGCTACGGTATCCCCTGCCTATCGTAAGAGGCGAATAAAAGGGGCTTCCGGGGTTGGGCGATTAGAGTGGAAGCTCAAACCGTTTGGTCAGACGACCCCGGAAAGGTCGATGGTATACGTGGCATACTGGAGGTCCCGGAGTCCTCTTTGTAGCGTTGAGGAAGGCCACTAGGGGGCATTAGTACCGTAAATATCCTACATAACCTTGCATTGCTTCTACGGCGTCAAGTACCTTTAGAAGGTTTCCCCCTCGTGTACAAAAAAAAGATGTCAAGCCCTAATTTGCCATAGCTTACGTTTCACTAAATATTTATTCAAGTTTTTTATTTCTGTTAAAATAATTTTATGACATTTTAATTTAGTTTAAATGACATTTCCTATTTGTATTTTAATTTTATTAGCTGTTGTTTAATGTAATTTATTTAATTTTCTCATTTATTGTATTTTAATAATTTTTATTTTGTCAATCAATTTATCTATTATATAAATTTTCCTAGATGTTCTGAGCATGCTGTGATTACCTAGTAATCATAAGTACAGTTAAATTGTTAAAGCGAAATATTACACGACATAACTTTGTTGCTGTTACTTGTGTTGGTGATCCAATAAAAAATATAAATAAAAAAAAGGGGTGACCAACTTGATTAGAGCTAAGATAGACTCTCTACCCACGACTCCATGTGTATATGATTACATACTTTTATAAATTTTAAATGCAACAAAGTAGCATTTTATTAAAAGGAAAAATATAAATTGGATTTTTATGTTTTCACGTGCTATTTGACAAATGAAAATTATTATTAGGCATATATTTAAATAAATTCAATTCTTACGTTGCCGTGATCGGCTAATAACTGCTGCTGGCCGGTTGAATGCCTCTATCCGACCCGGCTCTGCACAATCGAGTTTTATCAATAAGGGATCGGATTCGACTCTCCAAAAATTAAATAAAATATTTTTTTGCCCTGTCGCGATTCGAAAATTCCTCGATCGGTCATCAATCGCAATCTATCGGTTGGCCATTCCAGCTCATACAATCGAGTTTAAATAGTAAGGGATCGGAAACGACTCTCTCGTACACGTAATAAAGAGTGCATACTTGACTAAATTTGCATTTTGGAGCGATTTCACGTCTAATGCAGTTTTAATGACGTTATTATTTATGGTTCACTGTTTTTGGTTTAAATGTGATAATGTCTATTGATGAAGATTAAGTAGACATAGACATAGCTATGTCAGCGTGAAGCATTTTTCCGTTTCGATAGAAGGGTGTTGTTGCCGGCACACTTTTACATGAGGCAACCATCATAGTCCTCGGGAGTAGCAATGCATCTGTGTTTGATTTCAGATAGAACCCATGTTCTGTATGAAGTTGGTTACAGATGTCCATGAGCGGCAGTGACCACTTACCATCAGGTGGACTGCATGCTCGTTTGCTACTTCAGTCAAATAAAAAAAAAATTGTGCAGAAGCAAGCATTTTTATCTACCTTATATAAGTATTTACCTATCACTTATAATCTATACAAAATTGATACAATTGATACATTCTTAGACGATGTCAGAACGTAATAAAAAAATAACAAAAAAAAAGTTGAGAGGTGGCAAGGGACACCGCAGGGAACGTAGTTATTTTCTATTATCTAATTATTTATTATGAACAAAAAATCCGTATAAATTTAACAAAACGAAAATAATCGTGACATTGCACTGTTCAAAGCAAAATAGAAAGACGAAACGAAAATAATTGGCTTGGTTTCTGAGAGATGAGAGAGAGAGAGAGAGAGATAGAGAAACATGCGCTCGCCGCGCGGCTTACTACACTATAGCAAAAAGTGTCGTGGCAACTTTTCGTCTGATTTTTTTCGTCTAGCCTCCTTCACAAAGCGCAATAAGGAACTTCGTTACAAAAAATAATATACCACGACAATCGCTTTTCTAGGTGTTTTTGCAATGTACAATAAATAACTGAAGAAACGGATAGAAGAAAGAGGAAAAGAGTAGAAAGAATGAAAGTAGGATACAACATTTAAATTGAAGTTGCAACGATCTATAGCTCCTTTCACCCCAATTCGGAAGAGCCCAATTACAAATCTCCATAAAAGTTTCTGAACCCGAAACTTCGGATTTTCTTACTTCAATTTTGGGTATGTGTATCTAATTAGCTGCTTACTTTAGGAAATGCCTTCAAAAGGTATCCTACGCCGTGGGAGCGAAACAGGGTTATGTGGGATTTTTACCGCACTAAAACCCCTCCAGTGGCCGTCCTCAGCGCTACAAAAAGACTCAGGGATCTACAAAGGAACATAACCGGAGTCCTCTAAACTCGTTGCCCCATCGAGCTCCTCCCAGGTGAGCAGCTGGGCCCACCGCTCAGTCTGGTCTTTACGATGGTATGCGACCACGCATACCACTGTTCTTCTGGAGGCATCTGATCCAACAGTTCGAGTTCCCACTCTAGCCGCCCGCGACTGGAAGCTCCTTTTAGTCGCCTCTTACGACAGGCAGAGGATACCGTAGTCCTATTCTGGTCCCGGAACTACAGGAACTTTTTTATATTTTGAAGAAAATCTTTACTATCTAATATATCTTATTTATTATTATGTGAAAGTTCCATCAAAAAAGGACAGCCATTTCCAATATTAACCTTTATAGAGATATAGTGACTGGTAATTCATAAAAAAAAAGAATTTTAAAGGTTATACATGAAATATCGAAATTATGATACTTAATAATTTATCCCGTAAAAGTCACATCGAAAATGATGCAGCCATTTTCAAGATTGTACCGTGGAATACATAAAACAGGCGTACGATCCTCTTTAAATATTTTCATAATGGTAATCTAAGATTATGTAATGCTAACAACATACTAACTTAAAAATATCCAAATGTTTGTCCGTTTCTCAGTGACATTTTTGATAAAACAAACAAATGTGATAGTTATCAAAGACTGCTGCAATAAAAAGGAGTAAACTTCGTTAATTATCTTTATTCGCTTACACTGTACCAAGTGGTCAATCCCGTTAATTTTAATTTATGAAAAAATTCCCGAGATGTAAGACGCCTACTTAGTAAAATAACGTTCCTTTATAATGTCGAGTTCCTCTTAAAATTCGTCCGGTAAAATTAATTAGCCCGAGATTAAGAGCGATTCCTCTGATTTATAACTGAGGTATTAAGAAAATACTGGTTTAGAGTTCCGCATTCAAGAAAATATAAATAAATAAACGCATTTAAGACTAAGTAGTAAAGGAGCGTGTAGTCTTGATGGTAAGTAGTCACTGCCACCCACCGGTGGACATGGGTAATAAACTTTATATAGGGCAATGTTTAAAAATCCATCATACTCGAACTACGCTGTTTTTATCACTTGGCAAAATTATACACTCATAACCTCAGACTACGATTTTCCTATGGATGCCATGGATATACACATACAGGACCTATACCTAAATCTAAATTCATCATTGAGATCTATGTATGACCGGTGATCAAACCCGGAATCCACTGCGACCGGTATGTCGAACGCTCCGCCTCGCGGATCGACGGGTATTTTTATTGTCATCGTCAACCCATTATTATCCCATTGCTGGGCACGGGTCTTCTTTCAGAATGAAAAAGATTTAGTGGCCTCTTAGTCCATACACTGGCGAAATGCATATTGGTGCATTTGACACACCTTTTAGTACTTAAAAAAACCTGAGAGTTCTTAAAAAAAGGTTCCTCGTTGTTTTTCTTCGCTGTAAAGCAGTAATACCTACTCAATTTCTAATACGCATAATACTGTAGAGTTAGAAAAATCAGTAGTGCGTGCCTCGGTTTTAACACAAATAAGTGTTAAAAGCTATGTAAAATATTACGGAACCTGTACTTTTAAAAACATTCTTTGCACCATTACTTAATTTGAAGAAGAGCATCTGATTACTTTCCAGAGGCTTTTATTTACATTTCACAGTTTTTTATAATAATTATTTGGTAACGTATAATGAGGTATTAATACCGCATTGGAGTTGCGTGGAAAAGTATGCTCCAGCTTCTAGGTGTGAAAATGGCTCATGGCCAGCAAGACACATGTGTAGTTTAAATAAAGGAGTATAAAATTACGGTATGTGTTTACACTAACCATAAAATTTATTGAAGTGAAACTTCTTTATCGGGGTTGGAAAAAAAATTAGTGTAACATTTTTTCGTTATCTTTTTCTGTTACGCACCATCTTTTTTTCCGTTACGCGCCATCTTTTTCTTATCCCTACCACGCGTGATATTAGATAGATTATTATAGATGAGATTATTAGATAAAGTTTAATAAAAGCTTTTTATTAAACTTTATCTAATTTTACTTTATTTAACCAATTTCTGTAAAGTTGCATATAGTATTTTATTTTTTGAAAAGTAACGTCATAAAGAAGTTTCACTTCTTACGAGTGTACACGTACACATTTTTTTATTTATTTACACACCAACAGCACTACACCCAAATCATAACATAAGTATTGTACAGTTGGTTTACATGTGTGCATGCCAATTACAGGCGTGAACAGCATTCCTTGCAGACAATTATTGCAAAATTATTATAAAGTTAGCTGAGTTAATATAAGAATTAGAATAACAAATTAATATAGAAATTTTACAATTAAACAAAATTTCATTATTTTGGACTTCTGGGCGTTTTTACAAATTCTCAGTCAATATATTTTAGACTATCACAGGATCGGAATACGACCTCAACTGAGAAGGACTGCCAAGAAGCACGGCGGGTTTGTCTTTTTTAACCGACTTCCTAAAGGAAAGAGGTTATTTATTTATTCGTCATGTATATTTTTTATGTGTGTTCGGGCGTTTTGGCCAGACGCCGCTGACCTACCGACACAATTCATACAACATTGTATGTGGCTAGTTTCACAGGCGGTCCCATATTAAGGAAAATGAAATCCTTCCAGCAGTTTGCCCGGACAATTGGAACATGTCGGTTTCTTAAAATCATGAATAACTTGGGTGTTTCGTAACCAATTTTAATTTTCTTTCTTGCATTTGATAAGAAATTTGTCCACAACTTTTTTTCTTGGACATAGGTATGCTTTGATGCTTAACTATTCGAGTTATGGGGTTGAAACCAACACCACTCCTCATGTTTTGAGATAAATCGGCTTCTGCTGGTTAAGTAAAATATTACGGACCCCAAGACACCTGCGCACACGTCTACGCCGTATGGGCTGCGCCGAATAATTAACTAATAATTGACTAGTTCGTGTTCACAAAGTTAAATACACGGGAGATCAAATCTGTAAATTTTACAGTCGCGAAATATATTCAAAAACAAAACCTTGTGGGGTACTCCAGCACCCCACATTGGGTTCTAAGGTTAATAATAATAATGATTTTTAGACTCATGGCCCACATTAGGATTTTTTTGCCCAGACTAAAAGTCAATGTTCATCAATCAGATACTTCTCTCATCGGGGATCGAATCTGGAACCCACTGCGTCTTAAACCGGTATGTAAATCCTCTGCCACACTGCTTCGCCACGTAGATCATCAAATATCTATACTAATATATAAAGCTGAAGAGTTTGTTTGTTTGTTTGTTTGTTTGTTTGTTTGTTTGTTTGTTTGTTTGTTTGTTTGTTTGTTTGTTTGTTTGTTTGTTTGTTTGTTTGAACGCGCTAATCTCAGGAACTACTGGTTCGACTTTAAAAATTCTTTTTATATTGAATAAACCATTTATCGAGGAAGGCTTTAGGCTATATAATATCACGCTGCAACTTTTAGGAGCGAAGAAATAATGGAAAATGTGAAAAAAACGGGGAAAATTATTCATCCTTGAGGGCTTGCGTTGCGTGTCTAGTTTGATTATATAAAGGCGACCATCATAGTCCTTGGGAGTAACGCATCTGTGATTGACTTCACATGGAACCCATATTCTCATGTAGTTGATTACAGATGTCGCAGGGCGGCAGTGACCACTTACCATCAGGTGGACTGCATGTTCGTTTGCTACTTCAGTCAAATAAAAAAAAACAAGGGACAAATAAATCAGTTATTCCAACTTAGTTATAGTTCGTTTTCATATTCGAGTATATCGCCATCTAGCCTATCTCTCGCCTAGATTTTAGGCTCGAATCTAGACTAATGAGGTGTTTCGTAGATCAAGCAGGTACGCTAAGATTAGGCACGCCCGTCTCAAAGGTACCTTACGTATACTAAGGAGATCGGTTGAGGGGTGAATGAAGATCAAGTTTTTACATATTTTTACGCAGTGGGTTCTAGGTTCGATTCTCGGCCACAAAGGTATCTGAATGATGAATGGAGATTTCTGTTCAGGATTTGAGTGTTTGCATAATCGTATTTGTATGACCATTGCAACCACGACATAGGAGATAATTTTACTGCGAGGCTGTGAGTGTCGAAAGTGTGAGAGTGTGTATGTGCGTGTATGTATGTGTGTGTTTAAATCTATGTCACTATTTTTAAAGGTTTTTTTTTTAAACGTATATATATTTCGCTTTCATATTCGAGTGCATCGCTCGCCATCTATCTCTCGTCTAGATTTTAGGCTCAAATCTAGACTAATGAGGTGTTTCGTAGATCAAGCAGGTACGCTAAGATTAGGCACGCCCGTCTCAAAGGTACCTTACGTATACTAAGGAGTTCGGTTGAGAGGGTGAATGAAGATCAAGTTTTTATATATTTTCATATTGTACAAGTTTTGACAAAGTGCTTTAAGGACTCCAAAAACGTTTTTGAGACCTGCATGGCGGTACCATACCGGTCTGACACGCAGTGGGTTCTAGGTTCGATTCCCGGCCGCAAACGTATCTGAATGGTGAATGTCGATTTCTGTTCAGGATTTGAGTGTTTGCATAATCGTATTTGTATGACCCTGGCAACCACGACATAGGAGATAATCCTACTGTGGGGCTGTGAAAGTGTGTATGTACGTGTGTGTATGTGTGTGTGTGTATGTGTGTGTGTGTGTGTGTGTGTTTAAATCTATGTCACTATTTTTAAAGGTTTTTTTTCTTAAAATATATATATCTCGCTTTCATATTCGAGTGCATCGCTCGCCATCTATCTCTCGTCTAGATTTTAGGCTCGAATCTAGACTAATGAGGTGTTTCGTAGATCAAGCAGGTACGCTAAGATTAGGCACGCCCGTCTCAAAGGTACCTTACGTATACTAAGGAGTTCGGTTGAGAGGGTGAATGAAGATCAAGTTTTTATATATTTTCATATTGTACAAGGTTTGACACAGTGTTTTAAGGACTCCAAAAACGATTTTGACGACCTGCGTGGCGGTACCATACCGGTCTGTCACGCAGTGGGTTCTAGGTTCGATTCCCGGCCACAAAGATTAGATTAAGATCCCGTTTTGACGGATATTTTCATATGTACAAGTTTGACACGATGTTTTATGTATCGCCAACCCAATATTGTCCCACTGCTGGGCACGGGCCTTCTCTCGGAATGAGAAAGTTTTAGACCATAGACCACCGCGCTGGCCAAGTGCGAATTGGTGGATTTATGTACTCCAACCAAAGCAGACGTGTTACCTGAATGAAAAAAGTCTCACCTATGGATATTAAACAGACAGACACAAACACCCAGACCCGGAACAGGAATCTAAAATCATCATTCAGATACCTGTCTGGCCGAGAATCGAACCAGCGGCCCACTGCGTGTCAAACCGGTATGTTAACCGCACCGCCACGCGGGTCGTCAATCTTCCGATCTAGAACGCAGCTTCGCTCACCACTATTGTTATGTCGAAATACAGTGATGGTCTCGGAGTCAAATGGAGCTAACTTTCATTACCATGTAAAAAAAAAAACATGATTGTAATAATATCAAAAAAATTAATATAAATAAGAAAAAAGACAAACCCGCTGAGTTTCTTGCCGGATCTTCTCAGTTGATGTCGTATTGTGATCCGGTGGTAGTGTAAGAAAAAAAATGTAACTGACAATTTGTAAGGGCCCCCGCAGGCCTATACAAAATAAAGACATTTCATTTCAAATAACAAAAAATTCTACCAATCCATATTAATATTATAAATGTGAAAGTATGTTTGTTTGTTCCTCTTTCACGTCGCCACATAGCTATTATATGATATGGTTTATATGTTGGGAGATAGTTAGGAGGACGGAGTGTGACGTAGGCTACTTTTTACCACGCTCTCTCATTCCCATGAGAATATCGATGTTTTGTTAGTCGATACATATTTAGTAGTTCCTGACGTTGTTAATAGATGGCGATAGTAAAATTCATTTGCAAGTTCTGAATCACGCTATCAAATGCTAATGTTAGTACCCTTTGACCGTGCGGGTGAAGCCGCGGGTAAGAGCTAGTATTTAACTACATTTAAAACATACCCGGGGTTCAAACCTAAATCGCGCGATTTAATCACCATTTATATCGTAACTATAACCCATTGCCACAATACCAATTATTTGACGATCTAATTAATTAAATCTAAATCGATTCTATAATTAATTCAATTAAGCCATTACAAACTAAATTATTAGAATGTGTCAGGATTGGAAGCAATTGAGTTATAACTATTCAGTTATAACTGACATTAATTAACTACAGCTCTTGTTTCATAATATCAATTAAAAGCAGAATTAGCGACTGTGTTCGTGCAGACCATAATATGTTCCATCCTTGATTTGAGATGCGCTGAGATACATAACCACCTACCCTTCTTCCGATTTGTCAATAGTCATAACGCTTTCTATACTCATAGCAAATTAGAAATTAGAAAAAAATGGATTTGAACCAAGACCCTTTCACGGCCGTCCCTGTAGTTCCGGGATCAGAATAGGGCTACGGTATCCCCTGCCTGTCGTAAGAGGCGACTAAAAGGGGCTCCAGCCAGGCGATCCCGGGAAGGACAGCGGTATGTGTGGTCGCATATCGTCGTAAAGACTAGACGGAGCGGTGGGCCCAGCCACCCATCTGTGAGGAGCCCGATGGGGCAACGCGCTCAGAGGATTCCGGCTACAGTTCTTTGGAGGTCCCGGAGTCCTCTTCATGGCGCCGAGGACGGCCACTGGGTGGGTTTTAGTGCTGTAAAAACCCCACGTAACCCTGCGTCACTCTCACGGCGTCGGGTACCTTTTGAAGATTTCCCCCTCGAAAAAAAAGACCCTTTCACGGCAAGCGGAAAGAACCATTAGTCGATAAAATAGGTATCGCTCTGAATACAATCTCTAGTAGAGCAATCTCAGAACGAATGGTGCTCAATTAATTAGAGGCTCACTAATCCTTAATAGCTACGTGCAATAAGAGGATTAAGTTCTTTGTTAGACAACAGTGTAAGTACTGATAGAGAGTATGATATATTTTATTATTTTTAAATTTGACTAATTTGAATTTTAATAATATCAAAAGTTTGTTAGACACCAGTGTAATTAACTGATAGAGAGTATAATGAACTTAAAGATATGCTATAACATCATATTAAAGTTAAATTTATGAAACGTAATATTTTGAATTATAATAATATTGTAAAGGTGAAAATTTGCTTGTTATCCACTACAGTGTAATTAACTGATAGAGTATGCTATATCCTTATTATTTTCAAATAAAATTATAATCGAAGGTATCTCTCTCACAGCGATTACGTCATATGTTTGTCAAAAAAATATATATATTGTTAAATGATTAAAAAAACAGACTGCTATAAGATATATGATACAAATCGTAACGCCGCTTGGATTATAGTGCGGGCCAAAGAAATTGAGACACGTACATACAATCATATTAAGGTACGCTCGAAAAACATTACTGTGAAAAGAAAAAAGTGTAACGGTGTTACATGAGAGTAGAACCAAAAAAATATTCTACCACCCGTTTTAAAGGAACTGTTCAGGTAAAAAGGCGTTCTAAATAACCCCTACGTATTACTCTTTAGTACCAGGTTAGACGATCTCATGTGTTTCATTATTACCTAAAACAGTGAACCAGAAAAATGTTTTAACGTAATATTGTATATTCTTAAACATATTTGTATTTTCTGAAAGTATGATCAAAGTAAAGACGTGATGACAGAATTCATTTACAAAATAATATACACCGTCTACAGTAGATTAAACTTTCCAAGAAATTTGTTTAGGCCTAGCGCATATATTCAACTTTTGTTTGTACGTTAAAGTAAATGAGACTGTGTCTCTCGTCGTCAATCCAGTATTGCCCTATTGCTGGGCAGGCATTTTCAATCCGAATGAGACTTAGAGCGCTTTCACATTAGGTCGCAAGTAGCGCGGCCGCAGCGCGTCAGCCGCGTGACTGCAACAAATGCTTTCTTATTATTCATATAATTATTCAGTATTTATTATTTTTTATTATTATTTCCATAATAAAAGTACAGCGCGCACAACCACACCCTTCCACAATAGGCAAGACGAAACGTAAAGCTGCACGTGGTGAAGGTCCCCGGTTGATTACACTAGTTCTACCACCTGGTGGTGACTGTATGGGCAATAAAAAAAAAATGTTTGATTAAGAATTATTCACAAAACAATTCGCTAGGGCTCCTGTACTGGGTTTACAGCCCGCTTTATTACTGGGTGCTCCGCTCACCAGGGCGAAATTATTTGATAAAAAAAAAATAATAATAATTCGCAATAATTTCGACAAAACTGTTTGATCGTTATATAATTTCACTTGTACAGGATCCGACTAGACTAAACTGTTTTATGGACATAACAATTGTATATATGCTCTGGGCCTTATTCTCTCGTCCATCATTGAATGTCAATGAACGAACGTAATTTATTTCGTAGAAATTCATTTATATATACTATAAAATATAATACAATGGCAATACTCCTTCGGCAAATATATTATTTTATTGATAAAGACGATGTTTCGAGTTATTTTTCTAAAAATATGAAGGAGCATTATTATATTAATACGTGAAGAAAAACTTGTGACGTATTTTTAAATATGCCGCGGACGAATTAGTATCAAATTTTGCACGGTTATAGTGGACGTACAGTAGGAGTGCAGAATGTTAATATTTTTTTTAAAGAATGCATATATCATACATAAAATCAACTAAGAACACATTACACAAACTACCGTGCATTAGTCACAAACACATACATAGTAAACGAAATAGAACATTCAATGTCTTATGAAAACACATAACGTCAAAAATGTCAGATGTCTTTGTCAAAATACCGCTATTGCTTTCAAATGCGGCTTAGATAATTAAACCTCTTTTTATACTTAACGGACGCGTTCAAAATTACTTAAAAATTATTTCATTTTATTTGAATTTGAGAAATATTTGTACTATTTTGAACAATATGAAGTTTAGTTTTTTAATTTAAATTACGGCCGAATTTCGACCGATGCGACTGGTGACTAGTTTCGTTTATAAGACGTAAGTGTCAAACGAGTAAGCATTTAATCGAGAAATGCATCAAACGTTCAATAATATCGATGAAAAATGTCGATACTTTTAATGAAAACAGAAATATCGATATCGAAGTAGTAAAGTATTGAATTTGCCGCTTCACATAAATATTACGGCTAAAAAAGGGTTGGAAAGTAAATTGCTTCCGAGTCACAAAAAAGGTCTACATATTTGCATTCGAGTATGCTGTTTACCTAAAAACGATCACAGGTGTGTTGCCACTTCTGCAGACTTAGATTCGTAATCGTCGTCAACCCATTATTGTCCCACTGCTGGGCATGGGTCTTCTCTCAGAATGAGAGAGTTTAGGCCATAGTCCACCGCGCTGGACAAGTGCGAATTGATGGACTTCACACACCTCCGAGATCTTTTTTTTTTTAAGAACTCTCGGGTGTGTAGGTTTCCTCACGATGTTTTCCTTCACCGAAAAGCAATGATAATTAATGTATAATACGCACATATATCAGTGGTGCGTGCCTGGGTTTGAACATCGGACCTCCCGATTGAGAGGGCAAGTTTCAACCATTCGGCTATCACTGCTCTATTCGTAATCAGCCAGCGACATTACAGAGACGTAAGAACTGCTTTACGCTAGAGATATGTGTGACAGTGGTACCTTCCCGATATAAAATTCCTACCTGTTTTATAATTTATTAAGTTAAACATAGATTATTTACATTTATCTTTCGGTCTTCTAATGCACTACGAATATAATATACTTGGCATTTACTAACGAATTAGGCATTCCTGTATTGTTAGTAAAGATTATTGAATAAATAAAATAAATAAATAAATAATGATATCTGTCTATATCGCTGCATGGATATAACAATATCAGAAAAAATTCAAAGGATTTTCGTTTTTTTATTATTTCATAAATTTAATTAAAATGACAAAAATGTAAACTTTGCAATGAAAAATCAATATTGGCACACGGTTTTCAATTCTAGGTCTTTTTATTAAATAAGTAGTTGACCCGGCCAACTTCGTTCCGCCTTAAAGTCAAAAGTCTAAAATTATGAGTGTTTTTCTACTATATTAGACATGTATTATACATAAAAACCTTCCTTTTGAATCACTCTCTTTACTAAAAAAACTGCATTAAAATCCATAGCGTAGCTTTAAATATCTAAGCATACATAGAGACAGACAGCGAGAGGCGACTTTAATTTATACTATGTGATATCTTTAACATAAAATCGATGAATTTTCAATTGTGCCTATTCTAAAAAAACAGAATGTTAAAAAGAGATAACAAAATCATTTTTTTTCAACAAATAAAAAAGTGAATATCTTAGTAAGATCTAGTAGTTTATTACTCTGTGTTTCAATGATTGCTGTAGCATAATTAATATTAGTGTGTCAGGAAAGGAAGATTTAGTCGATGATAACATTGACATATAGTAATCCATTTATGTATATTGAAACATTGGCAGATCAATCATAATGGCTTTAGTAATGAAGTCTATTGAAGCAGTAATATTGAATTGAAATAGTGTTGAAATAATTATTTCTAGTCACCCGTCGCATCGGTCGAAATTCGACCGTAATTTAAATTAAAAAACTAAACTTCATATTGTCCAAAGTAGTACGAATATTTCTGAAATTCAAATAAAATGTAATAATTTTCAAGTAATCGTGAACGCACCCGTTAAATATAAAGAGGTTTAATAAGCTAAGCCGCATTTAAAAACAATTACGGGTATTTTGACAAAGACAGATTTGTGAAGATACCTTCGTGTTTTCATAGTAGACATTGAACGTTCTATTTCGTTTATTACTTATGTGTTTGTGATAAATGCACGGTAGTGTGTGTAATGTATTTTAGTTTATGTATGATATATGCATTATAGGATAAACATATTAACATTCTGCACTCCTTCTCTACGTCCACTATAACCGTGCAAAGTTTCATACTAATCCGTCCGCAGCATATTACTTAATAATTGATTATTGAAATAATTATTATATTGAAGCTATTGGGCAGATGTTTGACCGCCACTACGCTGAAAAGTTAAGATGAAGACTGAAAGTAAAAATAAAGCGTTAACTTATAATCACCATTCAACTTAGAAATGTATACCGCTTAAAATAAACTTACTGGAAAAAGTGACTTAATATTAACCTCTAAGAACTATTTATATCTAGAAATTGCGGCGATCTAACGATCACGGAATTCTAAAGGAATAAGTAATGGTCTGTCCCAGTTACCTTGGGATCCAGATACAGAATGAGTATATAATGAGATTTATCTCAAGGATAGGACCTTGGAATCTTAAGGTCATGTCAGAGGTAATCGAGCGATTTCTTTTTTTGTATAGTTTTGAAGCAAATGAGCACGCTTTTGTTAAAACCCTTTTGTTAAAGGGGTCAGTGCCACCCATGAATATCTAAGGTAAGCAACGTTACATAGAATATGGGTTCTATCTGAAGTTAATCACAGATGCGTTGCTATTTCTGAGGACTAAGATGGTTGCCTGGTATAAAAGTGTGCCGGTAACCACACCCTTCTATCGAAACATAAAAACTGTTTCTCGCAAAAATAGGTGTGGTGGTGTACCACTCCGGTCGAAGCACTGTTATTCCTCTACCACCTCTAAACTATACACGTATTAAATATTGTATTATAATAATATACGGTTATGACAAAGAGTTGAATACAGTTATTGGATGTTGTAGCTAAATATTTTGAACAATCACGGGTAAATATCGCATACTTAAAACTACTTCACAACATGTTGTGATGCCAACCCGTAAGTTTTCGCGCTACTAAAAATTCAACATTCAGTTCAAAAAACAAACTAAATAATGATAACGATTCCCTTTTTTTTAATTTCTAAATTTTCATTTTTTTATTTTTTTCGTGGGTTTCAAATAATGCCAACCATTTGGTAACATTGAGCGAAACTACAGTATCCATAACCTTTTTTAGATCGTAAATTCAAGAGATAATTGACTTATAGGTACAGCCTATTTGTGAAGTTTATAACAAATGCCCATGAGCGGCACTGGCCACCATATGAGATGCACGCTCGTTTACTTCTTTAATTTTATATTCAAAATATAAAACCACCATTTTATTGCTCTCATTCAAATCAAAATTAGGACACGACCTACATTTCGGTGATACTAATTCATAGACAGCCCTTTCACTTACTTTTAAATTCATATTTAAAATGTTCAATAAGAATTCTTTTTATCTATAATTCCGTCAATTAGTGTACATTCAATTCCGAACTTTTCAAAAGATTTTTCATAATTTCTCTATAGAAACACCTTGTTTGACTAATTGGATTACGTTGCTTAAGCCCACTGAAGTAGTAATTTACGATACAAAATGCGTAATCATTTCTCTTTAATGATTTAAATAGAAAATCACTCTTCTAAAAGGTACAGAAGGTAATAACGTACTTATTATATACTAGTCTATTCCTAAGAGCAGTGATAGCCGAATGGTTCAAACTTGCTCTCTCGGTCGGGAGGTCCGAGGTTCAAACCCAGGCACGCACCACTGATTTTTCTAAAATTATGTGCGTATTAGAAATTAATTATCACTGCTTTTCGGTGACGGAAATCATCGCGAGGAAACTTACATACCCGAGAGTTCTTAAAAAAAGTTCTCGGAGATGTGTGAAGTCCACCAATTTTGCACTTGGCTAGCGCGGTAACTGTGGCCTAAGACTCTCATTCTGAGAGAAGACTCGTGTCTAGCAGTGGGACAATAATGGGTTGACGAGAGTCTATTCCTGCGGTTTCGCCCACTTCGTTCACGATAATGAGTATTCTATTATATGTCTTAATCTGGGTCATAGGGTTGACGAGAGTCTATTACTGCGTTTTCGTCCGCTTCGTTCTCGATAATAAGTATCCTATGTCTTAATTTGGGTCATAAAATACGTTTGTGTCAATCTCCAGCGGAATATTGGTAGTATTCGCGTGAAATAGTGACAAACACAAAAATATTCACACTTCGCTGTTTGTCACACAGGTGACCTGGATAAACACATGGGTTACTGAAGAAAAAAAAAAGAAAAAATTACAAATTAACAAAATAGACAAACTCGCAGAGTTTTTTGCCGAGTCTTCTCAGTTAAGGTGGTGTTCCGATCCGGTGGTAGTGTAAAAAAATGTAACTGACAATTTTTTAAGTTCTCCCGTAGGCCTATACAAAATACGCATCCCCTGCCTGTCGTAAGAGACGACTAAAAGGGGCTTCCGGGGTTGCAGACGGCTAGAGTGGGAGCTCGAACCGTTCGGTCAGGCAATCCCGGGAAGGACGGCGGTATGTCTGGTCGCATACCGTCGTAAAGACTAGTCGGAGCGGTGGGCCCAGCCGCCCATCTGGGAGGAGCCCGATGGGGCAACGCGCTCGAAGGATTCCGGTTGAAGTCGTTTCGAGATCCCGGAATCCTCCTTTTCAGCGCCGAGGACGGCCACCGGGGGGGTTTTAGTGCGGTAAATATTCCACATAACCCTGCGTTGCTCCCACGGCGTCGGGTACCTTTTGAAGGTTTCCCCCTCGAAAACAAAAAAAAGGCCTATACAAAATAAAGACATTTCATTTCATTACACTGTGCTAAACGTTATCAAAGAAGGTACGTGAATCCATCCATCCATCAAAATAATAGATTGATACTTGATTCCTATAAAGCAATTAAAAAAAATAGATTGATAAATGACTTCAACGAAGTTGTTGAAATTTTTGATCTCGGATGCTACCTTAGCTATTTTAGCCGACAATAGGGGAATTGAATTTTCATTTTTTATTAATTTTAACTGAAGTACATTGAATATGAACTCTCTCATACTGAGAGAAGACCCGTGCCCAGCAGTGGGACAATAATGGGTTGACGACGACGACATTGAATATGACCGTGATTTTAAATAGGTATAAATCCGAAGAATTCTGAACCAAATGAAAAAAACAACAGACAGTCTGACGATTCGCAGCGACGTGCAATTAAAGATTTTTATTGAACTAAATCAAATAAAAAAGTATTACATATAATATAGTATTTACATTCGTGAACATCTGCCAAAGTAAAATATTATATTACGGCTGCTTACCCATTTCTGAGAACTCAGTAACGGGCTGTTGAATTATTAAGAATTGTTGAAGGTGGTAGAACCAGTGTAGTTCGACCGGGGAAGTACCACCGCTACACCTATTTCTAGCGTGAAGCATTTCTTGCGTTTCGATAGAAGGGTGTGGTTGCCGGCACACTTTTACATGAGGCGACCATCATAGTCCTCGGGAGTAGCAACGCATCTGTGTTTGACTTCAGATAGAACCCATGTTCTGCATGAAGTTGATTACAGATGTCCATGAGCGGCAGTGACCACTTACCATCAGGTGGACTGCATGCTCCTTTGCTACTTCAGTCAAATAAAAAAAAATACTTTTTTAGATTTGTTTTAGCTATTCTAAAAAGCTTTGTAAAATTATTGATACAAAAATCCGATTTTCTCCCGAAATTTCTTTTATCGTAGACATCATATTGAAAAATTATACATAGTAATAACTCTGTAAATAATTTGATAAGCCGTTTGGACTGTAGTGCGAGCCAAAGAATTGGACATACATGCATACAAATGCATGCATGTATGTCCTTGTGTGACTTCAGATAGATAGAACCCATGTTCTGTACGAAATTGATTACAGATGTCCATGAGCGGCAGTGACCACTTACCATCAGGTGGGCTGCATGCTCGTTTGCTACTTCATCAAATAAAAAAAAATAAAAACTTAAAAACATGACACAAGTGCTGTATAAGACAATATATCGTTAATGTATCTACGTCCTTTATGAAATATGTTTACTTTCATTAATATCTACTTTATTGATTAATGACATTTAAATCATAATTTTAAAGATTACTTTGAATTATTTTATTGACGGTATTTCATTAATTGAACATGACACTGTCAATCAGGAATGTCAGTGTCACAAGGTGTCAAAGATAGTTGGTCGACACAAATTTTTTAATTTTATTTTTTTCCTTTTTTTGTCATTTTTTAATGTGCTTAGGTTATATTAGAATAGTAAAAGGTATTTGTATAATAAAGACATTACGCCGTGTCGTCACCGGTTGGAAACTGCAGAAGATCAGCACTGGTTGTCCCCGGATCAGTGTTGCCAACTCTCAAAAATGTATTACCCTAAAGTCTTCATTACAAACCCCTAAAATTTCTTCTTCCTGGCAACCTGACTTGACGACGAAAAAAAAAGGTCTTCGGGTGTAGTGCATGACGTTTTTTTTCCTTTTTTTCGTCGTGAGGCATTGATTATATAGACTGGCGGGGAGATTTCCCATTAAAAACACCTATATGTTGAAGTTATAAAAACCCCTGAAAATACCCCTAAAAATTGTACACCCTTAAAAAATCCCCATCCTACTTGAAAATCCCCTAAATTTGGGGGAAAGTCCCCTAAGTTGGCATCACTGCCTCGGATGCCAACATAATGCTGAGCAGTGTCCATTTCGTGATGTTTTGCACCATCTTTCTCTCTTTTTTTTAATACCGTACTCATGTATAATAACCAAATGTGTGTATAAGCAGATCGAATAAATGATTATCTTATCTTATATGCTAAAAAAATAATACTCCCCTTCTGATGCATTCGGGTAAAAAAATAACAATTATAAGCTAAGGAGGCACAAGTAGGTGTTGCACAAATATTGATAGTTACATATTTGATAACAATGATAAAAGCGCACCAAAACTTTTATATCCAACTGCCAAATGCCCACATAAAAGCCTTTTGAGATATTCAGGGCAACGTGATAACATTAAACTTCTGAACCAACGGCATAACACCTTCGCTTGACTGTTATTTGAATTTGGTCTAACTTACAAGTGATATTTACAAAAAAATGTTCGTGGTTTAATGGCGACGGAATTGATTAAACGATCTGTTAATTTATACGCCTTTTTACATGACAAGGTAATTGTTCGTGGTTTAATTGTGAGGGAAATTATTAAAATACCCGTTATTATTTATGGAATAGAATAGAATAGAATATTTTATATAGAATAGAATATATATTATATAATTATTTATGGAATAGAATAGAATAGGATACTCTTTATTGCACACTATAAACTATAGACACATACAAAAATAACAATAACATACAAAGTAGATCTGTAGTATGCAATAGGCGGTCTTATCGCTAGGCAGCGATCTCTTCCAGACAACCTTTGCATGGAATTGGTAAAGATAACAGGAATGAAGAGTGGGAAGTGTGTGTAAAGTAAGAAAAGGATTAATGAAGGACAGAAATTATAGTAGGATAAATAAGTAACATTATGTACACAGTGGAAAAAAACGTATGGAAAGCATTTTTACCCGCTGGGTCAGGAGGGTAATGGTTTCCGAGCATGTCGACATTTGTTTTATGCGACATCAATATCTTCATAGATGGTGTGGGCGACTATGGGTCTCGTGGAGAATACCAAATCAATTCTTTTGATATAATTATTACAAAGACTTTTATACAAAATACTGCAACCAATAAATTCAATGGTAATTTGTTTTATAAAAGGCCGAAACGGAGAGACAGTTCCGTGTTGTCGCTTTTAAGTGACGTTCACAATGTGTCTGCCACCCTCGACTGACTTCACGACTCTGCCAAGACGCGACGATGTGAAGTTATTACAGCTCGACACGCCTTCCGCTTCGATTCAAAATAACCAGATGCGACATATATGTAAATAAGAAAATCGAGAACGTATGAGTGTTTGATGATCTTTCTCAAAAACCTACCGATTAGATTTGGCTGCAATTTGGGCCACACATATTTTATGACCTGGGTCAATACAGGGTTCGTTTTGGTAGACATAACCAAAACGAACGAAACGAATATGAGATATTCAGGGCAACGTAATAACTCTAAACTTCCGACAAGTAACTGCATAACACCTTCGTTTGACTGTTATTTGAATATGGTCTAACGTACGTACAAGTGACTTTTACAAAAAAAATCAAATTATTCATGATTTAATGGCGACGGAAACGATTAAACGATCTTTTAATTTATGGAAAGGCTTTTTTACCCGACAGGGTGGGTAATTGTTCGTGGTTTAATGGCGAGGGAAATTATTAAAATACCAGTTATTTTTCGAAAGCCTTTTTACCCGCAGGGTTAGGAGGGTAATGCTTTTCGAGCGTATGTACGTATGTAAATGTATGTATTAATCACATTATTAACACGAAAGTTGAGGGCATATGGGTGTTTGATGATCTTTCTTGCAAAACCTATAGCGTAAAAAAAACGCTTTCTACGCTCATGGCCCCACATGATTTTCTCCTGTGTCGTGGGTACCATGGAAACACACAAGACGAATTTACAAACACCCAGACCCAGAACATGAATGTAAACTCATCATTCAGATACCTGTCTGGCCGGGAATCGAACCCAGAACCCATTGCGCATCACACCGGTATGGTAATGTCGTCGTCAAACGCTACATCTTGCATTTTATACTATGTTTGAATCACCACATATACCAAAGGCGAGGCAGCAAAACTTACAATATCCAATTTTAAAGTCTTGAAAACCCGGGTAGGTAACTTTGAGCAATTCTCACCCTTTTTAACGCTGGACTAAAGACGGGAATGCTTTGGGGTTGAAACGGCTCTTACCCCAACGACGCTCATATGTCGGCCCATGAAGATTCTAAAAGTTTTCTTAGGGATAAAGTAAGCTATAACATGAATAAAGCATTTTTAACGTTTGTTTGTTGTTATAAGTGTTTTTACATGTCAATACGCTGCAAATTTTTATGTCAAAGTACTTTTTTAAGTTTTCTGTTAATTATTTTTATGCAGTGAGTATTGTTTACCGTTATAATGAAATGGTGCCAATCAAAAATGAAGCACATTTGTGAATTTTAGAGTAATTTATGTAGCAATAATGATAAAATATGCAGAACGCAAAAAGCAATCACGTTATAGACAGGAAAAATCGAATGATGAATAAATTTCTTAAATTTAGATAATGAAATATAATGTACAAACAACAAACAAACAATACATTTGAATGATGTATTGAAACGCCACGTCTCTATTTCGGGTTAATTTTCTTATCACGCGGCTTTATGTCCACATGCGAGTCACGTATGCATGTATTAACGTGCACCACTTCCGTGTTCCGCTTGAGTGCAGCTTCCATGACAGGAAACGTATTTACGAAACGATTGGATATGAAAGACACACGGTCAAGTATCACACGCGGGTTATTGCCCGCATGATAGGAAAATAGTCATTAGGTAGCGTAAGCTTTACAATTATGTTGCTTTGGCTATTGAGCTAATACTTATGTCGTCGTCGCATGAGGACCCAATCTGTTATGTAAGTAACTCTCATCAACCCATTATTGGCGCACATCTTCTCTCAGAATGAGAGAGATAGGCCATAGTCCACAGCGCTGGCCGAATGCGAATTGGCGGAGTAACTCACGAGTAGTATATATTTATTTTCGAGGTATATTTTAAATTTTATTCTGGAAAATCTGTCGATAGTCGACTGTATATGGGTTAGTCTGTATAAATGCGTAAAGTACTAATATTTGCGTAGCAATTTTTCACATGTTATTAAGTCGCATTATTCGCTAATTTTAGTTGCTTTTTCTACCAATTCGCGAACGATAGAAGCCGATTGACGGTTAATCTTAAAGGTTTTTTAACAAAAGAGCATATATTCCACCCGATAATAAGTGCGATTGTTTTTTTACCTAACTTAACAGAACAAAGATTCCTGAAAAAGTCAATTAGAGTTGATAGGCCCGAAATTTAAGCCTCTTCTACCACCACGTATAAGAATTGTTTCATGCTAGAAAGGGCGTTTAAAATGTCTCAATTTGAGTAGGAAACCTTGTCCGTTTCTTTAAATTTAGGTAATTATTATCCGTTGATGTGTTTATTAATAATAATTATTATAATAATATAATAATGAAATTTTGTTCACGGAATACACTGCAGCACACTGATAAAAAAGAAACAACAAAAACATAAAAAAAAGAAAAAATAAGACGAAAGACAAAACACAGACGGCTGTCACCGTAACACAAAATAATCAATACTGAATCCATAAAAATAGTAAACAATATATATTTTAAATAAAAGGTAAGCAATTACTATAATAATATTAGTTAAAATTTAAGTAAGTTTAAATTTAAATATATTACGTGAAGAAAGAAAACAAAAGCCCAAAACACAAACAAACCAACGCATCACCTCTTGTATATAAGTAATATTTTCTCCCCAATGAAGCCAGATTGTTAACCTGATGTACGCTCGTACCGTACTTGTAGCGAATCCGATCAGAGCTTAAGGCTTTATGTCGTGGGCCTTATCTGGGCTTATTTCCTTTATGGTCAGTCCGGAGATGGAGTGTGACCTGTTGAGGCTATAAGGATATTTGAGGCTTGAGATTGGGTTTTACTTTTATGTTTCTTGTAGTTTTATTGACTGCAAGCAGCCTATGCGGGTTCCGGGAATTAAAGAACAACGCCCATTTACCATACATTTGAAAACCTAGTAAAAAAATAAATGTATACATATAATGTATAGTAGAAGGTCTACCTATTGGAGTAATCAATATTGTCTCATAGTAATTTTTAAAATTTGAACGCAGCGAATGTTGTATGTGTATTCGTCTCTTGTGAGTGCATGACTCACGACACAGTAAAAAATTCTAGTGTGGGGGGGCTATGAATGTAGAAAGAGAGTGTATTTATTAGCTATCCTATGATACCTATACTGTTATTATAATAAAAAGTGTACATTTGTCTAGTTGCAAGCGCCATATTTAAAAACTATATAGTCTATATCACTCGAACAGCTCTCAATTGATGATACTGTGACTTGTCATATGTAACAATCCATCAAGCCTTTTGATATGGTTATATATACAAACACACATGTGTGGATGTACGTGTGCATATATGCATGTATGTATTTAGACCTTTAAATTTTAAACGAAAGATTTTACTCGGTATACGGCGGTTTGATTTTTTACACTATAGTTAATAATAAAGAAGTGTGCGTACGTGTCGTCACAGAAGAACGTATTTTTCAGTGAATAATTTGTAATTTATGAAGACAAAACATATTTTACTAATGGTTTTTAAATATTAAATATCACACGCATTTCTAAATATCTACAAGTATCAATATTAAACTGTGTTCCGTATTTCAAACTAAGTATCATAATAATTATCGTCATGCTGGAATTAACCTACCTATATTATCACCTATACCTATATTGAGGTTACCTACTTATATTATTTGTAAACTGCGTAGATATTACAATTCGATTGATTGATGACTACACGAAAATAAATGCTAAAATAAGTATAAATAACACTATTACGAAATATATATATAGAGATAACCCTATCGCTTAATGTAGGTAATTATTATATAAATAAGGCTTAGGTTCCATACTGTTCCATATTTGACTTACTGTGACTTCGTGCAAAGATACGTAAAGATATAAATTTCTAAAAGACGTTCATAGCCGATTTTAAAGTCGCGCGGAATTGCCTGTAAAGTGTTTGAATGGAATAACGATCGCCATAATTTATCTAGCGGGATTGGATAGCTTTGGAATTCCCTTATGAAATTTTGATACATTGTGATACCACTCGTATGGTTGCTTAGACCAAAACTTTGTCTACAATTTCGTACAGCACTATCAAGGTGATAGAACCAGTGTAGTTCGACCGGGAAAGTACCACCGCCACACCTATTTTTAGCGTGAAGCATGTCTTGCGTTTTGATAGAAGGATGTGGTCGCCAGCACACTTTTACATTAGGCGACTATCAGTCCTCGGGAGTAGCAACGCACCTGTGATTGACTTCAGATGGAACCCAGGTTCTGTATGTAGTTTATTACAGATATCCATGGGCGGCAGTGACTACATACTGTCAGGTGGACTGCATGCTCGTTTGCTATTTACTTCAGTCAGATAAAGAAAAAACTATAGACTATTGTCTACAATACTCTTAATCTGAGAAAAGATCCGTGTTCAGCAGTAGGACAGTAATGTCGTAACGATAGGTTATTACCGCGGATTCGTCCGCTTTGGTTATGTCTACCACGGTGAATAGGCATTCTATGTGTTATTGTAGATAATAAAAATGTGCAGCACTTGGGGACTGCTGCGTTAAAGCTATTGCATTGCATTTATTATCAACTTATGTAATTATAATTATAATTATTTATTTATTTATGCAGTATTTTTTTTCTTTGATACTAATTCAAGTTTTTTTATTTTATTGTTCTTCTGATTTCCGAGCAGCGTTTCGATTTGTGTGAGCTTCGTACTGTCGTACCATATACATACACGTTAAGCGAATGCTCGGCCGCGCTACATGGTAGGCAGAGTGGGGTTGTTAGGATTTTTCGTTACGGAATTTCTTGATTTGGTCGCCGCGATACAAGCTATGCAGTAGCTTAAAAAATGTTGGCCAAATTTCAGCAAAATCCGTCTGGTAGTATTTGCGCGAAAAACAAACAAATACACATACACCTTAACAGATTTTTGTATAATTTATGTAAGCTATTGGTCCCTATTAATAAAGTTGACAAGTTGGAGATAAACTGCGGTCGAAAATAACGGATACTGCTTTTATGTATGTCGAAATATCTTATGTAAATATGTTTAATTTACGACTGTTTTTTTAATGCGGAGAAAATCTTATGTATCATGTCCCATTAGGGGTGAAAGGGGTATGTCGGACTTGCTGACTGAGACTCCGTGACGTTTTTGTCGATTGGAGCTGAGTCACGAGGGAGGAGCGCTCTCAGTAATGTCTTCCATGGGTAAAGCAAAACGCACACTTGACATTTCGGGGCTTAAAGACCGGAACTGGATTAAATGTTTCCCTTAGAAAGCCAACAGAATGTTGTCAACCCATGATTGTCGTTAACCCATTATTGTCCCACTGCTAGGCACGGGTCTTCTCCCTGAATGACAGAATTTTAGGCCATAGACTACCGCCTTGGCCAAGTGCGAATTTGTAAAGCAGAATAAAGTACGGCTTATCAATTCTATTATTAGTGACTATGTCATTCCCAATTTCATACTTTTTAACAAACAACATCTGCCAAGATATATATTTTTTGTATCCTATTGTTTTTCTAAGACTCCTTAAAATAGGTGTACAAATTTTCATGATATTTATTTTACCTTTATTTTTTTACCTTTCACGTCAAAACTACTCAACTAGTACTTTTGGCATGAAAGGTAAAAAAAATAATAATCAAGAGTAAGGAGGACGTAATGACTACGTCCACCAATTCGCACTTGGCCAGCGCGGTGGACTACGGCCTAAGCTCTCTCATTCCGAGAGAAGACCCGTGCCCAGCAGTGGGACAGTAATGGGTTGACGACGACGACGAATGACTACTTCGATCTCAAAGATGTTCATGGGAGTCACCACATGCCACATCAGATGGATTGCCTACTTTCCAACTAAAAAAACATAAAAATGAATTATGAGTGAACAGGTCACGACAACTTTTCCAACATAAATCTAGGTCAAAGTTAAAGTAAAAAGGCCGGAACAAGGAAAAAATTGTTCTTTGGCTATTTCTTTCCCACCAATTATTTCCTTCCAGTTGGGACGAGTGTATTGTCCTGTATCGAAAAGGGAATTTCTTCATTGTATTGTGTGATATATTCCCTTTATCCTAAGGGATGTGGTTACTGTATATTGATAATTCGGCCGAAAGATGTTGGTTATTGAGAAATATTATTTTAATAAAGTTATTATTAGATTTTTTTATAAGATCGAAGTTGCAAAGTTCTATCTGATTAGTAACTTTACGGATTCATTATTTAAATTAAATTAAAATATTAGAGATTTAATGTTTTGAATTAATGTAGTTTGTTGATTATGACATTGTCATTGAGTAATGTCAGTGTCAACATCGGTGTCACAACACAGATAAAATTGGTCGATGCTATTTATTTTATTTTATTTTTTATTTTTTTTTATTTTTTTTTTCCTTTTTCCAGTTTTAAAATATTTTTTTCATTTTTTCTTCAGTTTTTATGCAAGAATATTTATGTTGGCCTTTTTACTCCGTGTCGTCACCTGTTGGATGCTGCGGAAGATCAGCGTTGGTTGTTCTCGGATGCCAACATAATGCTGAGCAGTGTCCATTCGTTTTGTTTTGCACTTTCTTTTCTTTGTTAATATTGTAATCGTGTATAATAGATAATTGTGTGTGTAAACAGAACGATTAAATGATTATCTATCTATCTATCTATCTATCAAAGCATGCATTCGTTTATTATGTATGTGTTTGTGTCAAATGCGAGGTAGAATGTGGTTTTACTTAATTTTACGTATGTCTTATTTGAAAAAAATATTAGCATTGCGTAAGTAATCCTTTTCTACATCAACTATAATCGTGCGTAATTTCATACTCCCAGTCTGCGGCAAGTATCTTCAAAACGGATCACAAGATTTTGCTTCACGTATTCTTATATAGAGATAGATTGGTGAAAAGCTTTCTTTAAGCCAAATCACAGTCAGTGAATGAGAGTTTGTAAGTATTAATGAGTTGTATCACTTTACATTGGACTCAAACATTTATGAAAGACATTATTACATAGATCTACTATATTAAACTTATATAAGGTTATAAAAATGTTAAAATAAAACACATATATCACATAAATTTGATTGGCCAAACATTTCTCGCTCAAGAAATTGTAAAAATAAAGGATATTATATTATATCCGATCTACTTCACAAAATATCGAATATAGATTTATTACTGTACTAAAGCTGTGGTATTCAGAGCTTCCTCCTGAGGTATTCAAGAAAAGAGCTCTCCTTCAAGGCCGGCGATGCATTGGCGACTCCTCTGGTGTTGCAAATGTCCATAGGCGACGGTAACCACTTTCCATCAGGTGGCCCGTCTGCCTTATCGTTAGGTACACATATAAAAAAAATAATAAAAAAAAGAACTATAATTGTTTAAATTATTATTTTTAGACCTTACTCCCAGTTCCCTAGACATTTTTTGCAAATATATGCAATATACAGGCAAACAGATACTACATTTTCATTATACGTATGGACAGAGTACTTGTTGAATCGATTCCTCTCAATTATAATATGGTATTTCCCTGGAAGCACTCTAATTGTGATAACACAATACACTTTTCATATTGAAGTATCCTTACAATATTTTTGCCTGAATCCTCATTTTCTTCAGTCATTCCATTTGATCAAAGCTGAGTTTGTCGTGCCGATATAATAGGATATACACTTTTAAAAGTAAAAATAGAACTCTGAACGTGATAGAAATTATTATTGTTTGGTTTGTTTGACTTTGCCGGTACTATTATGCATTATTAGGTGGTAGAACCAGTGAAGTTCGGAGAGGTACCTCCGCCACACTTATTACTAGCGTGAAGCAGTTCTTACGTTGCGATGGAAAGTTGTGGTTGCCGGTGCACTTTTATTTGAGGCGACCATCATAGTCCTCGGGAGCAGCAACACATCTGTGATTGACCTCAAGAAATCATATCCTTCACAAGTTGATTTCAGATGTCCATGGGGGCCAGTGACTTGCCATCAGGTGAACTGCATACTTTGCAATTTCAATCTTATAAAAAAAAGGCGTCTCTCGGGGACTGCCACGATAAAGTTATTGCATTTTTATCAACTCATGCAATTATAATTATTTATTGATTTATGCAGTTTTTTATCCTTGATATATATTCAAGTTTTTTTTGATACTATATACTTTCTCACAAACAGCTGCTTACATATTCGTCCGATTTCTGAGCAGCTCGTCTCGATCGCTCGGTTGCGCTATATGGTGGGCGGAGTCGAGGGTGTGTTCGTTACGGAATTTCTCGATTCGGTCGCCGCGCTCAAAGCCGCAGGTGGTAGAGCCAGTGTATTTCGACCGGAAAAGTATCACCGCCACACCAATTTCTAGCGTGAAGTATTTTTTTGCGTTTCGATGGAAGGCTGTAGTTGCTGGTACACTTTAATATGAGGTGACCATTATAGTCCTCGGGAGTAACAATGCATTTTTGAATAACTTTAGATTGGACCTACATCTATATGAAATCTGTAGACGACCCGCGTGGCGGAGCGGTTATCATAACGGTCTAACGCGCAGTGGGTTCACGGGTTCGATTCCCGGCCAGGTATCTGAATGATGAGTTTAGATCCTTGTTCTGGGTCTGGGTGTTTGTCTATACGTCATTGTATGTGTCCATGGCACCCATGGCACAGGAGAAAATCCTACTGTGGGGCTATGAGTGTAGAAAGCGTCTGAGATAATTATGTCTCACATCAAACCTTTGAAAATAGAATACGGCATCGCTTATCACAGTTATTATTAGGCAGAAATATTGTATAATCTTAGCTAGGGCGCCGATGTTTTTTTTTTTTTGAAGTGAAACTTCTTTAGGCGCATAAGGGTAAAATTTTTACAGATGAAACGTCACGCCGGTATGCAACGGAAGTGTCGGAAAAGAGAGAGAGAGTGATCGAGACCGATTGAGAGAGAGTAAGACAGGGCGAACGTAGCATGAACAACTAGCCGTGGAGTGAGAGTAGGGAGCAAGCGAGTGAGAAAGATTGAGAGAAAAAGTGAGACAGAGCGAACGTCGTATCACGCCTTTTTCCCTTCCTCTTAATCTTGGAAATTTAAAGTTTTAGATTTGTATAAATATAAACAAGATTTATAAATTAGTTCGCCAAAGAAGTTTCACTTCTGACATGTGTACTTTGTACGCACGCATGTTTTTTTTTTTGAAGTGAAACTTCTTTAGGCGCATGAGGGTAAAATTTTTACAGATGAAACGTCACGCCGGTATGCAACGGAAGTGTCGGAAAAGAGAGAGAGAGAGTGATCAAGACCGATTGAGAGAGAGTAAGACAGGGCGAACGTAGCATGAGCAACTAGCCGTGGAGTTAGAGTAGGGAGCAAGCGAGTGAGAAAGATTGAGAGAAAAAGTGAGACAGAGCGAACGTCGTATCACGCCTTTTTCCCTTCCTCTTAATCTTGGAAATTTAAAGTTTTAGATTTGTATAAATATAAACAAGATTTATAAATTAGTTCGCCAAAGAAGTTTCACTTCTGACATGTGTACTTTATACGCACGCATGTTTTTTTTTTTTATTTGACTGAAGTAGCAAACGAGCATGCAGTCCACCTGAAGGTAAGTGGTCACTGCCGCTCATGGACATCTGTAATCAACTTCATACAGAACATGGGTTCCCTCTGAAGTCAATTACAGATGCGTTGCTACTCCCGAGGACTATGATGTTCGCCTCATGTAAAAGTGTGCCGTTTATGTTTATGTCGCCTCATGTAAATGCTTCCAGTCAAACCACAAAAAATTATACAACCTTTAGATAAACTGTACCTACATTGCCTCATATACTGTAAAAACTATTTATCCACATTTTCCGCATTCGCGTTTTCAGCACTCGCGGGTCAAAACATTGTGTCCTATTTCTAGTATTCTTGTATATACTTCTTGTATGGTACTAGTAAAAAAATCGGTGCATTATGTTTATATGTCAGCTTTCTCTGAGTACTTACTGGTGGTACGTCTTGAGGCGGCTTATTGTTCCTCATTCGGGTTTCCGTATTCACGAGGCGGAGAATACTTCCGCGAATAATGAGCTTTCACTTTACAAAATTGGGAAATCGTGATATAATATCAAGAATTATAATAAGAATAAAAAAAAAACATGCGTGCGTACAAAGTACACATGTCAGAAGTGAAACTTCTTTGGCGAACTAATTTATAAATCTTGTCTATATTTATACAAATCTAAAACTTTAAATTTCCAAGATTAAGAGGAAGGGAAAAAGGCGTGATACGACGTTCGCTCTGTCTCACTTTTTCTCTCAATCTTTCTCACTCGCTTGCTCCCTACTCTCACTCCACGGCTAGTTGCTCATGCTACGTTCGCCCTGTCTTACTCTCTCTCAATCGGTCTCGATCACTCTCTCTTTTCCGACACTTCCGTTTCATACCGGCGTGATGTTTCATCTGTAAAAAATTTACCCTCATGCGCCTAAAGAAGTTTCACTTCAAAAAAACGGCCAGGTGGGAGTCAGACTCAAGCGCATAGGGTTCCGTGCCATAATCTGTAAAAGAAACTGTTAAAAATCATGTTTGATGTACAGGATCTTATTTTTTTTTAGTATTTGTTATTTTAAGTTACATCCATACAATATTCTTAGTCGCGAATACTAACATCGCCAACGTGGTAGCTGTGAATAAGGAGCTTTATATATACAGTAATATATTTACAATAATGAGCCATTGAATTTGATCAAGCAACCGTATCATTAATATTATCGTGATAAAAATAACGGTCAAGTGCGAGGCATGCTCACGCACGAAGGGTTCCGTACCATAATCTTTTAAAGTAACTGCTAAACAATCACGCTGATGTACAGGATCTTCAATATCCCTTTATTATACATGTATTTTAGCATTTTTAGTATTGACAATAGAAATACATCCATACAATATTTTTTACCCGCGAATACTAACATCGCCAACGTGGGAGATGTGAATAAGGAGCTTTATATCAGTAATACATTTACTATAATGAGCCACTGAATTTGATTAAGCCGCCGTATCTGGTATCATTAATATTATTGACCTAGAGCTTTATTTGCCAACCTACTTCTTTACAAACCCACGACAATATGCCGTCAGTATTGATGTGAGTGTATGAAAGGGACTTATTGACAATAAGCACTTAATAGAGGGAAAAGGGTCTCCCTTATCCTGTATTATTCCGCTAGTAACCAATTTGCTGGATAGTGAAGGCTAATAATCTGTCTTTTCTCTTTTTTAAGGTTCATTTGTATGTCGTCGAACCGTTATTTTGACGACCCGCGTGGCGGTGCGGTTACCATACCGGTCTGATGCGCAATAGATCCCAGGTTCGATTCCCGTCCAGACAGGTATTTGAATGATAAGTATTCGTGTTCTGAGTTAGGGAGTTGGTCTATTCGTCTTGTCTGTGTCCATGGTACCCACGATACAGGAGAAGATTCTAGAGTGGGGCTATGAATGTAGAAGCGTGGTATTCTTGTCCCACTGCTGGGCATGATCTTCTGATCTCAGAATGTGAGAGATTTAGGCTATAGTCCACTGCGCTGGTCAAGGGTGAAGAGGTATACTTCACACACCTCGGAGATTTTTTTAAAGAACTCTCAGGTGTGTAGATTTCACGATGCTTTCCTTCACCGTAAAGCAGTGATAATTAATTTCTAATACGCACATAATTAACCGACTAAGTGAAGTATTATTTAAGCTATTATTAAGCGCTTAACCCTTGATTATTAGGCAGAAATGGCATAAAAGAAAACAAAGCATAACGCTACTACCACCTTCGTTTAATTAAAACATTTAGAAACTTCAATTTGTATTGACGGAGACGAATCTTGCTTTAAAATACTATTTTTATCTGCGGTTTTAATTCATTCGACTTTAACACGCCATTTTGTACGTCAAACGGTATTGGAATTGCGTCGTGTTTTTGACCAACAAATTTCGGTTCAATTTCACTCCAAAGAACTTGTCTTTAATCAGGGAATATGTCGTTATTTATTTTTATACAGTTCGGTTTGAATTTATTCTTTTTTATTTTTTATCTAATTTATTTTACTGCGTTTATATTGCGCTCGATATATTGGATCAATTGCGGTCGAATATTGGTTTATTGGCAGTGATAGCCCAATGGTTAAAACTTGCCCTTTCGATCGGAGGTTCAAACTCAGGCACGCGCCACTGATTTTTCTAAAATTATGTGCGTATTAGAAATTAATTATCTCTGCTTTTCAGTGAAGGTAAACACTATGACTGTGACTTCTTAAAAAAAGTTTTCGGAGGTGTGCGAAGTCCACCAATTCGCACTTGGCCGGCACAGTGAACTATGGCCTAAACTCTCTCATTCTAAGAAAAAAACCCGAAGAGTTTGCAACTGCATTAGGAGTTGCGTAGACGCGTCCCACTACAACGAGCGTTCGTGCGATCCTTATCAGTTCGTGGAATTGTTTACGTCGACGGCCGGTCCGTGGTGACCGGACCGTTCACTTAAACTTCAACCGTATTCCAAGATGAGTACGAATCAAGTTACTAATGACGCTGGAGATAATGGTAATATTAACTTTGTCGAAGAGAATGAAGAGGAGATGGACCAATTTGTAGATGACAGAAGCATAATCAGTGAAACGAGTAGGCGGAGTAAAAGGGGAAGAGAAGACGATCAAGAAGAGTGGTCACTTGTGAGGAACAAAAAAAGAATGAGAGAAATGCGGGGAATAACAGAAATAAGAATTACGTCTAAAGAGAAATTTCCTAAACAATTTGCTCTGGCTAAGTTGTTTAAAAGTCAGAACATTAAAAATATTACCCGCGTAAAATATATTAACCCCTACAAGTTAATCGTTGAGGTCAATGGGGAACAGAGTGCCGAGTCTCTTACCCAATGTGAACACCTGTTAGGGCTAGGATGGAGATTCCAACGTCTACTGGAGGTAGGTCTATCCTATGGAGTGATCAAGAATATTGAGCTTGACTTATCCGAAAATGAAATCCTAAATTCTTTAACCTCTTCCTATGAAGTCGTTAACGTTAAGAGGCTGAAGAGACGCGCAGAAGGAGGAGTCGGCTGGATAGATAGCGAATCCGTTAGGATTGGATTTGGGGGTTCATCGCTCCCTTCTTACATATACATCTACGACATGCAAGTGAAGGTCGAGCCATATCTATTTCCAGTCACTCAGTGTTCTAGGTGTTGGAGATTTGGGCACTCTATAAAAATGTGTCCTTCTAAAAGGATATATTGTCCTAAATGTGGTGGTAAGCATGAGAACTGTAATACTACAGCATATAAATGCATTAATTGTATGAATAATCATATAACATTGAACCGAAAATGCCCAGAATACTTAAAAGAAAAAAAGATTCGCGAAATTATGGCTGAATTTAATGTTTCCTATCGCAAAGATGTTACAATGTATGTACCACCGCAATTGCCTATACAGGAGATAATATATTCACCAGTGCAAACGGATTCAAATATTAACAGAACATCTACTCCTGGACCTACTACCACTCAAACGGACCGAAATCAGGAAGGACCGCCAATTTCATATGCACAAGCTGCTTCAAAGGCAAAACCAAACCCTATTGTAACAGAACCAGAGCATGCAACAGAGTGGACAAAGCAGACAAAGAAAAAGAACAAAAAGAAGAAACAACATAACATAGAAGAAGATATTATGCAGGAAGAAGTGATGTCTACAGATGCAGAAGAAAGTGTTAGTGCGGTATTAAACAATGATAAACAGGAGAGGAAAAATCGTGGATCTCGAAATTTACCGTTTTATCTATTGTTACGTAGTATTTTTAACAGTTTTAGTCAAAGTGGAGGATCATTGAAGAGTAGGATCAATAAGGTTGTGCAAGAATTTATTGAATGGGTAGTAACTTGGATATTTGAAAATATCCCAAACATGCCTTGTTTCCAAAATCCTTTTGATTAAGCATGGGTAAAACTGACATTAATATTTTGCAGTGGAATGCCCATAGTATTAAACCGAAAGTAATTGAATTTGAACAAATTTTGTGTCAAGAAAAAATACATTTTGTAGCATTAAGTGAAACTTGGTTAAATCCGGAAAGCGTATTAAACCTAAAAAACTATAATACATTTCGATCAGATAGAATTGATTCTTACGGGGGAGTTGCCATTTTAATTCATAAATCTTTTAAAACTGAATTGCGACCAATTCAGTTGCGTAATTCTGCTATAGAAGTAGTCGCTGTAAAACTTTACAACTGTGAGTACCTTGAATATTTGGTTTCAGTGTATTGTCCACCTAATGCAAGCACGTCTTACCTAGATTGGGACTACCTTTTTTCAACTTTTAATAGAAAGACTGTAATCTTAGGTGACTTCAACGCTCACCATTCCAATTGGTCGAACAGAAGTGACAACAGAGGTACACAAATTTTTGATTCACTAATAGATAATAGTTTTATTACTTTAAATGATGGTAACATCACGCGTTTAAAATTAGTTAATAGTGTTCTACAACAGTCTACTCCAGACATATCTATGGCATCGTCAGATATTGCTTTAAAATTTAACTGGAAGGTGTTAAACGACTGTTTAGGTAGCGACCACCTCATGATTAAAATCTCAACCTCAATTAAATATACTCCTACTTTTGATAAAAAACGCAACTTTAAAAAGGCCGATTGGGAAAGGTATCGCCAAGAAGTAGAAAGTGAATGCTCCCATTTAACTCTTCCTCCCAATATCCAGGAAGCTTACAATATATTTGTAAACATAATTAACAAAGCGGCCGATTCTTGTATTCCATATGTTATAGTATGTACTAACCCGAACGCGAAGTTTACCCCAAAGTCATATTGGAATACAAATTTATCAAAATCAATTGCTGAAAGACGGCTTGCACTTTCTAATTTTAGGAAAAATCCAACCCCTAATAATTTAGAGAAATTAAATATTAAGACTAACAAAGCACGTAGGCTATTGAGGAACGCAAAAAGTAAGAACTGGTGGGAGTTTTGTACATCGTTGAACGAAAATTCGCCTGCGTCGGAAGTATGGCAACGTATGAGATGGTTAAAGGGACAAAAATCAACTAAGTACTATGTTGAAAGATCACTAGCAGAAACATTATTATGTAATCTTACACCAGACTACGTATCTCAAGCTCAACCAAATTTTATCTCTCAGAATAGTAAATTAGAAACAAACATTTCGCTGGAGGAACTACACAATTGTTTAAAGTCTAAAGATACTGCTCCCGGGTTTGACAAAGTTTCATATTCAATGGTTTTTAATTTACCGGATGTTGGAAAAAATATCTTGTTACACCTATACAACCTTTTTTTAATTAATGGTTTTGTACCTAGCCAGTGGCGGAATATCCGCGTAATACCTATTCCTAAGCCTGGGCGGGAATGTAACACTGTTACAGCTCTAAGACCAATTTCACTTATGTCGTGTATATGTAAAATATTTCATTCCATTATGAATAATAGAATAGAATGGTACCTTGAAAAAAATTATCTCTTTTCTGAGGAAACTAATGGCTTTAGAAAAAATCGTTCGTGTTTAAACAATATAACTAATTTGGTTACTAGTATTCAGATAGGATTTTCCAAAAATGATATAACTTTAGCTTGCTTTGTGGATCTTGAAAATGCATATAACAATGTTGACATTTCGGGTCTACTTTATACATTAGATAATTTGGGAATAGGTGCTACACTATGTAACTACTTGTGGACGTTTTTACAACAACGGTTTCTTATCATAGAGGGGCAAGATTATAATCTAAAAAGGAGCACAGGACGAGGATTGCCACAAGGTGACCCTTTGTCCCCATTGCTATTTAATGCAGTTACACTTGAAATATGCAAAAATATAAATTCACTTGCAAATATCAGTATGTCGCAATATGCAGACGACTTCGTATTATTTAGCTCTTCAAATAACTTATTGGACGTTCAAGACAAAATTCAAAATGCTTTAATTATTTTATATGAAATGTTTTCTAAAATTAATTTAGATATATCACCCTCAAAAAGTAAAGTATGTATATTCACTAGAGGACACAAGAGACATAATTGTAACCTTAAGATTAAAGACGTTTTTTTAGAAGTCGTAAATGATGTAAAGTATCTGGGAATGTGGCTGGATCGGTCTTTAAAATGGAATAGGCACGCTAAAGAGTTAGGGGAAAAGGTTTCAAAATACATAAATATCTTTAAAGTTTTGTCAGGATCGGCCTGGGGTGTTCATCCAAAGCACTTGCGACGTCTGTACATATCTTGTGTCAGAAGTAGGCTAGACTATGGAATTATGGATCCTTTTTGTATGATAATTGCTGTAAAACCAATTTAAGTAAATTAGATAAAATTCAGAATCAATTTTTGAGAATTATAGGAGGATTTATTAGAAGTACGCCTATTCACGTAATGGAGAGTGAACTTTGTGTATGTCCATTATATTTGAGACGGCGCTATTTGGCCGGAAAATTTTGGTTTAAGAATAAGTCTGTTTTAAATAATCTCTCTATTGCGTTAATATCCCAATTAACTGATCTGAATTCTAATGTATATTGGAGTAATAAGAAAAAACCCTTGCTTACATTAATTCATGACAATTACAAATCCGTTCCTATTCAATCTAGTTCTCCAATAGGTATGTTTTGTTTAGACCAGTGGGCTACAAATATCAATATTAAAAAATCATTAGGTATAGATATAGATGGAATTACTAGTAGTAAACGTAGTTTTCATTCGATTACCTTAAAAAATAAATGTATAGATTTCTTAAATAAAATGTATGGTACCTTTTATAAAATTTTTACAGATGCTTCAAAGGATAGCCATGGTATAGGAGCAGCATTTTATGACTCAAACTTAAATATTTTTGCAAAATTTAAAGTCACAGTAGATATTTCTATTATGGAAGCCGAATTATTAGCCATTTACGAGGCACTGTCATATGCACAGTCAATCGATTTCGATAAGATCGTTATAATAACAGACTCGAAAAGTTCTCTGCAACACCTGGCTCGGTGCACCTCGGCTTTCCGAGGCCTGCCTGTAGCCTACGCTATAATTAAATTACTACTAAAATTGCAATCCGATTCCAGGATGATATTCCTTCAGTGGGTACCATCTCATATTGGTATAGAGGGCAACGAAAATGTTGATTTGGTAGCGAAACAGGCTATTTCTGATGGAGTCGAATTAAAAATTACTCCTTCATTTCAAAATTACATACCCTTGTTAAAGTTACATTGTTATAATATCTGGAAAGAATATTTCGATAGAAGATCTAAAGAAAAAGGCATATGGTACCGCACAATCCAGCCACATCCTTTAAGGTACTCTTGGATAGATACTAGAGTATTAAATAGAACTGCGACGGTTACAGCTTTGCGAATGCGATCTGGACACATTCTATGTAATAGATTTTTGTATATGATGCGTAAAAATACGTCACCAAACTGCCCAACCTGTAATGTCGTTGATGACCTTTACCATATTTTGATGGAATGTGTGCAGAATAGCAATTTGCGGCAAAACGTCTGTCTTAATTTTAATTTGATTGGATACTGCAACAGTATGCTTGTAGATCCATTATCTGATGATGCCAAAAAGTTATACAATCTTATTAGACGTTAGATAATTTTGTTTTGTTAATTGTATTAAAATGTTTCATAACCAGGGCGCCATAATTGCATTAGCGATAAAGCCCTTTTTTCCTTGAATAAAAAAAAAAAAAGAAAAAAACCCGTGCCCAGCAGTTAGCCAATAATGGGTTGAAGAAATTATGGGTTTATAAACTTACTCATCTGTGTATATTATATATACAGATGACATTTCAACGCACAGCCAAAAACTAGTGTGATTACAAACGTCATATTTAGCACCATGTTACTTTTTATAGTGAAAGTGAGTACTAATAAAGGATCTTTAGAAACGCCCCTTAGGGGGATTAATATATATATTTTTATAATAATAAAGCAGCAAACGAGCGTGCAGTCCACCTGATGGTAAGTGGTCACTGCCGCCCATGGACATGTGTAATCAACTACATACAGAACATGGGTTCTATCTGAAGTCAATCACAGATGCGTTGCTACTCCCGAGGACTATGACGATCGCCTCGTGTGAAAGTGTGCCAGCAACCACACCCATCTATCGAAACGCAAGAAATGCTTCACGCTAGAAATAGGAAAATGGGGTGCAAAGCTTGAATTAAAGTCCGGGAACTTTGATGCTAACAATCTCAAAATTATAATGGATATATCATAACGAAGTCGCGGGTTCTTTTAGTCAGTATCATCACTACATAGTATAAAAATATACACGACGAATAGACAACCTCTTTCCTTTGGAGAGTCGGTTAAAAACAAAGATCTTTAAAACTGCGCTACGGATCTTAATGCAGATTTGTTTAATAGATAGAGTCATCTAAGACGAAGATTTCTATGTATGAAAAATGTATACTATAGTGGAGAAACACTGATAATTTTAGATTTAGACTTTTAGGCGGAACGATGTTCGCCGGGTCATCTAAAAATTTTACGACGGATTTTTAATTTTTTTATGGTTATGCCTAAATTATACAATATCTAACCATACTTGTTGACCATTACTATGCTATTTGGGCAACTGAGTCGATTCCGATGTACAAATTACGCTAGAAGACCCTCTTGGCAAGTAAATATGAAGTTAAGATATTATTTGGGTTGCGGTCGAATATCGGCCACTTTTCGGACGTGATTCTAAGTAAAATATCACAGTGGCGGATACCAAACTTTGTCTTAAATGAAACTGATATTCCAGCTATTACCGCAAGTCAATAACATAAGTTTGAGGACTTCATAGAAGTGCTGCGACTGAAGTTTGCCTAGAAGTTTCAATTATACCTATAGTTCCAGTAGTAATTAACAAGCGTTACACGGTAGAACCAGTGTTGTCGACTGGGGAAAGTAGAAATTAGAAGTAGAATTAGAAGTATCCAAGACGAGGGTGAATAGGCTTTATCTAGGCAAGCGTGTAACATCCTAGGCTGCATCTTACTTAGAAACAGGTAAGATCGCGGCCAAACGTTTGCCTATAATAAGAAAAAAAAACCAGTGTAGTTCGGCCGGGGAGGTACCTCCGCCACACCTATTTCTAGCGTGAAGCAGTTCTTGCGTTTCGATGGAAGGGTTCTACTTAATATTTAAGTCAATCACAGTTGCGTTGCTACTCTCGAGGACTAAGATTCTCGCATCATATAAAATCGAACGGGAAACAACATTCTTCTACCTGAACGCAAAAACTTCTTCACGCTAGAAATAAACATAGATGTGCTTGCTACCTTCCCGGTCAAATCTTACTCGTTCTATGTTACAAAGAATATTTTGTAAGAGATTTGAGCTTTATATGTACCTTTTTTGAAAATCTATATCATAGCGCCCCGGGAATACCGCGTTTATGCAACGCCTCCGATAATAATACACGATGTGTTATGTCGATTGTTTCCTTGATTCCGGTGTCTCAGCGGAGTTGTCCCACATTCAGAAACTAGAGACAATATAAAGTAGAAAAAAGGATTCGATACACTTCCTTTATAGTCTTTAGAGATGTAAAAGGTATAAGGTGATTTTAAAATTATTAACATTATAACTGAGAGAGTTTGTGAAGACGTATGTTTTGTTTGCTACTCTTTCACGCAGAGACTACTGGTCGGATTTCGGTGAAATTTGTCACGCACAAAGTTTATGATTAACACATACGATTATATTAAAGAGATTTTTTTCTTTAATTTAATGCCACTTAGAGAATATTGAGTTAGAAAATATCTCTCAATGTTGTTACAGAAATAGCATTCCTGATATCATTACGATATTCAAATCATGATGATGATCAGACGTGGATTTAAATGGTTTTTGATATAAAAATATTAAGAACTAAAGTAAAGAAAACTTCTTTATCTATTATCAAGCTGACCATGTGTTAACGTACTCGCATTTGATGTTTGTTTAATCCTCATGGATACCCAGCCGCCCGGGGCAGCAGCTGGGTTATGCCGGACTCTTACCGGCTAAACCCCCACTGTGTTTTCACCTCCGCACCGTTTGGCGGGAACACGGGCGCGCTTGCACATTCATCCGCGAACCCGCCGGTGCCTGGTCGCTTCCGCAACCCCCTCGCGTGGAGCATGGAGCTCCCCTCCAACCTTCCTGTTGTGCCAGAAAACACAAAGGCGCGCCTTACCTCCAAGGCTCCCATCCGCAGGGCGACGGACAAACCCCGAGACCGCCACCCAGGAGCCGTGGGCATGGGCGAGCCGACACCCGCATAGGCACCGACCTCCCACACCCAGCGGCGGATCCGATCCCTGGTTCCGCCGCAAATCACCAAAACAAAAAAAAAAAAAAAACAAAAGCAAAAACCCTAACCTAAAGTAACCTATATATTACCTACGTATGATTAAGTCGATACTCAATGCCAAATGTGTCGTCAACCCATTATTATCCCATTGCTGGGCACGGGTCTTCTATCGGAATGAGAAAGTTATAGGCCACAATCCACCGCGCTGGCCAATTGCGAATTGGTGGACTTCACACATCTCCGAGAACTTTTTTTTTATTAAGCAATTCTCGGGTGTATAGGTTTCCTCACGATGTTTTCCTTTACCGAAAAGCAATGATAATAAATTTCTAATACGTACATAATTTTAGAAAAATCTGTGGTGCGTGCCTGGTTTTGAACCTGGACCTCCCGATCGAAAGGGCTAGTTTCAACCATAAGGCTATCACTGCTCTGCCAAATGCCAAATGTGTGGTCCATTTCCCGTTAAATCTACGTTAGCGCGTTTCAATTGCAGAGATGCAATCAAACGCTCTCAAAGGCAATAGCGCCTTAATTTGGCGTGTCCTTACCTCTGTGTAGATTACGAATAGACATCTCTAATTAAAACAATGGAGTGATAAGCTTGTTGTTTCCTCATGGGATTACTAGATTGTGTAGAAAGAAAGGAAAGGAATAAATTAAAGAGGGTCCCTCTTTGAACTTGAATCCCGCAGCTTCGCCCGCGTTATCAAAAATCGATTATACCGTGGGAATAAGATATTTTCCCACAGTAAAAAGTAGCCCATATGTTAATCCAGAGCAACAGCTAACTTCCTACCAAATTTTATGAAAATCGCTCCAGCCGTTTAGACGTGAAGAAGTTACAAACATACACACAAACTTTCGCCTTTATAATATTAGTATGAAGTATGATTAATTAATTGTAAACAATCTTAATGTAAAGTAACATACCCCTTACCTACGTATTATTTCAACTAAGTCGATACTCAATACTAAATGTGTGGTACATTTGCAGTTAATCGTAGTGGAGATAGCGTTAGAACGTTTGAACTGCAGAGATGCAATCAAACGCTCTCAAAGGCAAAAGCGCTTTAATTTAGCTGTGTCCTTACCTCTGTAGATGACGAATAGACATCTCTAATTAAAGCAATAGAATGATAAGCTTATTGTTTTCTTGTGGGATTTTTATATAGGCTACTTGACTATGTCGAAAGGAAAAATAAAGGACAGTACAGAGTATGGTAGCAACCCATTATTGTCCCACTGCTGGGCACGGGTCTTCTCTCAGAATGAGAGAGTTTTAAGCCATAATCCACCGCGCTGGCCAAGTGCAAATTGGTGGATTTCACACACTTCTGAGAACATTTTTTTATTAAAGAACTCTCGGGTGTCTAGGTTTCCTCACGATGTTTCCCTTCACAGAAAAGCAGTGATAATTAATTTCTAATACACACAAAAATCAGTGGTGATTGGGTTTGAACCTCGGTCCTCCCGATTGAGATTGTTATATAATCATCCTCATCCTCAATGGTCTATAAAATTCAAAAGGATTCTTTCAAATGAAGATAATACATCAATTTAAAACGCGCGTTTAAATTAAACTCCTCAGTTGTTATGTTATTGTAAAAAATACTTATTTTAAGTATATTTAATTGTGTTAATTCCATTTAACTAACTTAAACGAGTTATTTACATCATGAAACGCATCCTGGGCCTGGTCTAGCTGCTCTCCGCGACATTATGGACGGCTTGAGCAGACATTGCTCGCCTCCACACTTCGCTCTACCCTCACATCCCGACTCACCGTGCATAGAGGGCATCTCAAGGCCTCACTTCGCCCTCACATCTCGACTCACCGCAGATAGAGGGCGAACTACTGGTGCTTGCATGCGAAGACTTGCGGACCTATCGAGCTCCGGTCTGAGCAGGGGGTGATGTGGCGACCTCCCGCTATTCTACTAATAAATGAGTTATTTACCATAAAGGAAAAATAATTTAGAAAATGTAGGGCTTTCAAACTTAACGTGATTTTATTTTATGGCAATTTAATTGTAACATTTACAAAGTAATCTAATGTAGAAGTTTTTTTCCACGGCTCGATTCAATTTTGGGTGCTTTATTCAACTAGTTACATAGAAAGGGGAAAGCTTTAAGCGATGCTGTGTCTGATTTTAGGTTAAAGGAAAAGCAGTAAAATATATTTTACACAGTACTGTTAGTAAGTAAACAAGAAATGCGTATGAAAAAAAGCTGGGGCACTCGGAGTGTGCCGCGGTAAAGCTAATGCATAGCATTTTTATAGACTTATGCAATCATCAATCAACTTAAGCAATAATACTTATTTATTTGAACACACTGAATTAATCAAACTAAATTAAGTACGCAAGTAATCGTAGCACTAAGAACGCGGGATGGGTCTGCTTCGGCCGACCGTCAACGATAGACTGAGGTGTCGGCCATTAAATTGGTACAACCCTAATGGTAGCCACACACGATACAGTATACTTGGGCAAGTCTGGACTTGTACAAATTCACGTATTTCGGAACCGACCACAAACGGCTCAAGCATGCTTGCACAAATATCATTTCACTGATATTCGTACAAGCGTGAAGGTGGCTAGAACAGTACTGAAACTTGCGCGCGCTCCCACACACGTTCAAGTAAACTTGAACAAAAGCAAATTTGCACAAGTTGAGAATTGAAATTTGGAACTTTTTAAAGAACTTGTGCAAGTGAACAACTTGCGCAATATTCTTCCAACACACGATACAGTATACTTGGGCAAGTCCAGACTTGCCCAAGTATACTGTATCGTGTGTGGCTACCATAACTTCATCGAACACCACTAGATCGCGCTGGCGTTCCGGTGTTGCCACAATACCGCCATTTCCGACATATTTATTAATTCTTTTTTTTTTCTTTGATAACTACGTATATACTTTCTAACAAATAGTTGCTTACATAATCGTCCGATTTCCGAGCAGCTCGTCTCGATCCGTGCGAGCTTCGTACTGTCGTACCATATACACGTTAAGCACTTACGTGGTCGCACTACATGATAGGCGAAGTGATGGGTGTTTGGTTTTTCGTTACGGAATTTCTTGATTCGGTCGCCGCGCTCAAAGCCCGCTATAAAAGCTATGCAATAGCTTAAAAATGTATCCTTCCCAGAAAAAAATACTGCATAAATAAGTAAATAATTATAATAACATAAATATAAAAATGCTATGCAATAGCTTTATCGCAGCAGTCCCCGAGTGCCACAGGTTTTTCTATCTATTTTTAATGTCAAAATTTCGCTCTAGTTACATGCTACCAATGCAAAACTAGTCACCCAATCTTTATCGCTTTAACGCTACTCGCTCGCAGTAAAACAAGTTCCTAAACCACCCTTTTTCATTACTTCAAACGGGAATCGAAATTGCGTCCTGTTTTTCGGGCAACCGATTTTGTTGGATCCAATTTCGCTTCCATGAAGAAGTCTTTAATTAGCATGTAAAAACAGAAAATATACCATTTCGATCAAATTGTTGATCATAACGTTAAATTCCGGGTTCAATTCCCGGCCAGACCGGTATCTGAATGATGAGTTTAGATTCTTGTTCTGGGTCTGGGTGTTTGTGTGTGTCCATGGCACCCACGACACAAGAGAAAATTCTAGTTTTTGCTTCACGTATTACTTAATATATAGATAATTGTTATTGTTGGATAGTTTACATTATAGTCTGCGCGAACGAAGTCGCTATAGTTCTGCTAGTATCTTATAAAGCAAGTTTCAACGCAAAAGCAATATGAAAGACTTCAGTATTTGAAATGGACAGACTGATCATACAATTGACTTGAGGTCAAACTTGGACAGTTCTAAAACGTTTAGACTCATTTCGTCCATATAGTCTATGCTAAGTATCGGTAACCTTTTAAAAACCATGAATCTTAACGAAGACAATGAGGTCTCACTAAACAAACATGAACAATGAAAAAATATTTAAAAAATTGGCGGTGAATTTATCTACAAAATAAGTTGACAAATATTATCTTCCAGACTTCCGTTTGTAAAATTTCACCAGTTTTATATCTAACAATTTATTTGCTTGCCCTGTTGTTATATCAATCATATAAAGGTATTTTAATATGTACTTCTAAGACGCGGTTTTGAATATCCTTTTGTCGATATTTCGACCCAGTTGCATAGATCGTGGCCATGGTCATGGTTGGACAGGGAGAAACTGTTCACAAGCACTAGTGTTAAGTAACCTGTATCTACCCTGTGTCTAGTTCTTTTTTCTTGTAATGGAACCTTAATAATCGCGACACATAACACTACATAATTGTTCTTACGTACCAAACTTTGCACTATTTGTAATTCACATAAAGTGAACACTGCATTTCACATTTCATATATAAATATGTGGCTGTGTGGTGTCGGTCTTGAATAGCACCACTCCCTCTCTTCCCGTGGATGTCGTACGAGGCGACTAAGGGATAAAACATCCAGGAGATGGGCAGCAGCATCTCCTGTGAAATTCTAACATTTACTGCGGTCACCAACACGCTTGCCAGGCGCGGTGACTACTGGCAAAACCCCCTTATGACAGGTGCAGAAAAGCCACGGCCCCCAGTCCCCGGCGGCCCCGCTATTCCGGGCTACGGTAGCGGCCTAGGTAACGGCGGGGCAGGGGGTGCTAAGAATCTCCGGCAGAGATCCGGCTACCACAACCGACGACTTCTGCACCTGGCAACATACAACACCAGGACACTGAGGACCGACGAGAAGATACAGGAGCTGGAAGAAGAGATAGACAAGTTAAACTGGAGTGTTTTGGGATTGTCTGAAGTCCGAAGACAGGGGGAGGACACGATAATCCTCAAATCTGGAAACTTGCTCTATCACCGGGAGGGCGATCACCTGTCCCAGGGTGGTGTCGGGTTCCTCGTCCACAAATCCCTCGTGAACAACGTTGTAACAGTCGACAGTGTGTCGTCAAGGGTAGCGTACCTTATACTCAGAATATCTAAACGGTATTCGCTGAAGGTCATACAGGTATATGCGCCGACTTCGACACACCCAGACGATGAGGTTGAGGTCATGTATGAGGACATAAGTAGAGCCATACATACCTCAAAAACCCATTTTACCGTTGTCATGGGGGATTTTAATGCAAGACTAGGCGTGCGAAATGGTGACGAACGGAGGGTGGGGCCCTTTGGAATTGGACAACGTAACCACCGAGGTCACTTGCTTGCCAACTTCTTGGAGAGGGAAGACTTCTTTATGATGAACTCTTTCTTCAAGAAGAAGGCACAGCGTAAGTGGACTTGGATAAGTCCTGATGGTTCCACTAAGAACGAGATAGACTTCATTTTGGCAGACAAACGGCATATATTTAATGATGTCTCTGTGATCAACAGGGTGAAAACCGGAAGTGATCACCGGATGGTAAGAGGCACATTAAATATCAATGTAAAGCTGGAACGGTCACGCCTGATGAAGTCTACGCTCCGACCAACACCTGTCCAAATCCAGGGCTCCGAAGAGTTCCAGCTACAGCTCCGGAACCGTTTCGCGTGTCTCGATTCTTGCGTTTCTGTGGACGAAATTAACACCAAGGTAGTAACAACTGTCCACGAGGTGGGGTCTAAGTACTTTAAGACCCACTCCAGTGGTGGCTCTCAGGTTCTCTCAGAGCATACTCTCGGTCTTATGAGGGAAAGGCGAGAACTATGTGTGCAGTCTCCAACCTCAATGTCGAAATACAGACTGCTCAATAAACAGATCTCTCAGAGTAGGCGACGCGATTGGCGTGCTCACAACACCCGACGCGTAAAAGACGCTATTGAGCGAAACCGGGGCTCAAGAGTGTTCGCCAGGGATCTGTGCGTTGGGCAGAGCCTGCTGACGAGGTTGAAGACCGAATCGGGCACCGTAGTTTCGTCTCAGCCCGATGTTCTGAGAGAAATTGAGAAATACTACGGACAGTTGTATGCTTCCGCACGAGTTCCCGCCCGTAACAAGGCGGACGACAAACGTGCCAAACTGACCCGACACTATACTGAGGACCTCCCGGACGTCAGCCTGTACGAGATTAGAGAGGCTCTCAAACAGCTGAAAAACCACAAGGCACCGGGCGATGACGGAATCACAACAGAGCTGCTAAAAGCTGGCGGTAAACCCCTCCTAGTGGCGCTCCAAAAGTTGTTCGATTCCGTCATTACTAGCGGGACAACCCCGGAAGCGTGGAGCAGAAGCGTAGTGGTGCTGTTCTTCAAAAAGGGCGATAAAACCCTGCTGAAGAACTACAGGCCCATTGCGCTTCTGAGCCACGTGTATAAGTTGTTTTCGAGAGTTCTCACTAACCGTATTGCACGCAGGCTTGACGACTTCCAGCCTCCCGAACAAGCCGGATTCCGAAAAGGCTACAGCACCATGGACCACATACACACGCTTCGGCAGATTATACAGAAGACCGAGGAGTATAATCTGCCGTTATGTGTTGCTTATGTGGACTATGAGAAAGCCTTCGATTCTATCGAGCACTGGGCGGTGCTGGAGTCCCTTCAGCGATGCCAGATCGACTATAGGTACATCGAGGTGTTGAAGTGTGTATACACAGCCGCCACCTTGTCAGTCCGAGTACACGACCAAAGCACGAACCCCATCCAACTGCAGCGGGGAGTCAGGCAAGGCGATGTCATATCGCCGAAACTGTTCACCGCTGCGTTGGAAGATGTGTTCAAGCTGATGGAGTGGAAAGGTCTTGGCATCAACATCAATGGTGAACACGTCACACACCTTCGATTTGCCGACGATATAGTTATCTTGGCAGGTTCGCTGACGGACCTCAGCACAATGCTAGGCGACCTCAACAGTGCCTCACAACGGGTGGGTCTTAAGATGAACATGGACAAGACGAAAATCATGTCTAATGTCCATGTCACACCCGCACCGGTAGTTGTTGACGGCACTCCTCTCGAAGTTGTTGACGAGTACATTTACCTGGGACAAATGATCCGGATGGGTAAGTCCAACTTTGAGAGGGAGGTCACTCGAAGAATCCAACTCGGCTGGGCTGCGTTCGGGAAATTTCGTAGTATCTTTTCGTCCACAATTCCTCAGTGCCTGAAGTCGAAATTGTTCGAGCAATGTGTGTTGCCAGTGATGACCTATGGCGCCGAAACGTGGTCCTTCACTAAAGGCCTCATTCGAAGGCTCAGAGTCGCTCAGCGTGCTATGGAGAGGGCTATGCTCGGAATTTCGCTACGAGACATGATTCGCAACGATGAAATCCGTAGACGAACGAAGGTTACCGACATAGCTCTCAAAATCAGCAAGCTGAAGTGGCAGTGGGCCGGCCATATCGCTCGAAGGACCGATAACCGATGGGGAAGAAAGGTCCTCGAGTGGCGACCACGTTTAGGCAAAAGGAGTACAGGTCGCCCCCCTACCAGGTGGACCGATGACCTGAAGAAGACAGCGGGAAACCGTTGGATTCAGAGGGCACAGGACCGGTTGGAGTGGCGCCATTTAGGGGAGGCCTATGTCCAGCAGTGGACATCAAAGGGCTGATGGATGGATATAAATATGATCGTTACATATTTCGCTATCTAATAAGCACTTTACTGTTCCAAATAAAAAAAAGCCGACATACTTATCAAAATATTTCAACATAAAGACACTTAACGTGTTAGGCTAAACCTGATCCAAACTTTATTTAACTTGACCGCCGGGGGCGTTCGCAACTGATCCCAGAAACTCGGAACCAGCGAAATATCTGTTTAATTCAACTCAACGCCACAAAAGACATTTCCAGACAATGTTTGACGGTAACAGCAGGATTAGCTTAACAATGGAAAATGTGGGTTTGTTTCTTTAGTTTTCAGGGACGCTTATTAGCTTCCTTGTTTAGTTATTTAAATGTCTTTTGTCCGTGAAACACGGGAGATTAGGGAAATATTACAGTTGTGTAAATTAAGCGCTTACCTTCACAGATGTAGCATATACGAGTATGTATGTCTAGTTCATGGCACTCGCTACATTCCAAACGGCTTGATGGATTGTAATATCTAACAATTGGTAACCTAAACGTAGAGCAGTGATAGCCTAATGGTTGAAACTTGCCCCCTCAATCGGGAGGTCCGAGGTTTCAACCCAGGCATGCACCACTGATTTATGTGCGTATTAGAAATTAATTACCACTGCTTTTCGGTGAAGAAAACATCGTAAGGAAACCTACACATCCGAGAGTACTTTAAAAAAAAAGTTCTCGTAGGTGTGTGAAGTCCACCAACTCGTACTTGGCAAGCGTGGTGGACTATGGCCTATAACTCTCTCATTCTGAGACCGTGCCCAGCAGTGGGACAATAATGGGTTGACGAGAGACGAAAGATAGTAGATATCACTAGTATTGACCCTGTAGTCGGGGAGTAGAATACGGCTACGGTATCCCCTGCCTGTCGTAAGAGGCGACTAACAGGGGGCCTCTGGGGTTGCGGACGGCTAGAGTGGGAGCTCGAACCGTCCAACAAGCAACCCCGAGAAGGATGGCGGTATGTGTGGCTGCATCTCGCCGTAAGCACCGGATGATGAAGGGGGATGGTACACGTCACCCAAGAGATGAGCCCGTGAGGGGCACTGCACTAGGGGCCACCGGTTCGTTCCGTTGGAGTTTCCGAGTCCCCTACTACAAGCGCTGAGGAAGGCCACCGAGGAGGTTTTAGTGGGTAAAAATCCCACATAACCCTGAGTTTCTCCCAAGGATTCGGTGTACCTTTTGAAGGTTTCCTCCCCGTAACAAAAAAAAAAGATATCCCTAGTATGTACCTATATTTGTAAGTACTCTTCTCACAGTCGCGTAAATATATCAAGAACATCACTCTTTTTCTGTCTCAACTTTTATCCTCCAGATTATCGCGGACTAAATCAAGCAAAAAGTTTTCTCCAGCGGTCCGTTGACGCAGATAAATGGCCTCCACCGGGCTTTAATTAGCTATTGCTGATCAGCTTTTTGCTGAAGAATGGGGTGAAACTATCGAAAATATAATAAATAAAATTTTTGTAAAGATTTTATATAAATGATGAATATGAATGAAGTCCTCTTTATTCACGGTTTGAATGAGTTTTTGAAGGTGGTAGAACCAGTGTAGTTTGACTGGGGAAGTACCATCGCCACACCTATTTCTAGCGTGAATCATTTCTTGCGTTTCTATAGAAGTGTGTGGCTGCCGGCACACTTTCACATGAGGCGACCATCATAGTCCTCGGGAATAGCAACGCATCTGTCATTGACTTCAGATAGAACCCATGTTCTGTATGAATTTCATTACAGATGTTCATGGGCGGCAGTGACCACTTATCATTAGGTGGACTGCATGCTAATTTGCCACTTCAGTCAAATCAAAAAAAAAATATAGACTACATAATTCGAAGCTACAATCTTAGTTTTCTGGTGACGTACCTAAGCCTGGATGCAAGTAAAACCTGCCTGGTAGATAGAACTTCAAATGTATGTATGGCCGAATATTATGCTAGCATTGACCATTTACGATATGGTGGACTGCACAGGCCTCCGCCACTTGGCAACTCCTCTATTGTTGCAAATGTCCAGGTAATGTGACTACTTTCCATCAGATAGTCGGATAACTCGGAAGGATTCGAAATAGATTTGTTTTGTGTAGATTAAACATAGAGTCTCAAAAATTTTCAGCAACATACTTCATGATTTTTTCACATTTTATTAACATTTTTCTTTCATAACTGTATTTAGTTATTGTACACTTATTATATTGCATGCTGTGACTACCTATAAGTGTTCTCGCCTTTTTTTTAGAATATAACTAAGTTAACTATTTTACTCAACATTATTGGTAGTCCTACTTAACAAATAAATAGTCTTACCAGATAGTCTTATTGTTAGGTTCACAAATAAAAAATGGATTCTGTTATTAATTACGTCTTATCAGCCCATTTATATAAAACTGCTGGACACTGCTGGTATTCTCTGAAAACAAGAGAGTTAGTCGAGTTAGAGTAGACCAATGCGCTGCCAAGGATGCAGTTGGCGCTTGCAAATTGACACACACTTTTGAGAACTTTTTTCAAAGACCTTCCAGGTGTGTAGGTTATCTCACAATGTTTTCATTCATCCTAAAGCAGCCATAATAATTAATACGCACATTAATTTATAAAAATCTGTGGCACGTGCCTAATCTGAAACCCACGATTGAAAGGTTGAGTTTGAACCATTAGGTCATCATCACTCATAGTTCACATCATAGTTTCGGGATTAGAATAGGGCTACGGTATCTTCAGCCCGTCGTAAGAGGCGACTAAAAGGGGCTTTCGGGGTTGCGGGCGGCTAGAGTGGGAGCTCTAACCGTTCGTTCAGGCGACCCTGTGAAGGACGACGGTATGTATGGTCACATACCGTCGTAAAAACCAGACTGAGCGGTGGGCCCAGCCACCTATCTGTGAGTAGCCCGATGAAGCAACGTACTCAGAGGACTCCGGTTGCGGTCCTTTGGAGTTCCCGGAGTCCTCTTTGAAGCGCCGATTACGGCCACTTGGGTTAGTGCGGTAAAAAATCCCAAATAACCCTGCGTCGCTCCCACGGCGTCGGGTACCTTTTGAAGGTTGTCGCCTCGAAAACAAATAAAAAAGGCCATCACTCATATATCTTCTACAGGACCCTAAAAATTAATAACTTTCACCAGAACATATAATTTCCAAGGGTTCCTCCATATATCATTCATGGATAACGCTTATTGTTGCCCGATGGCCCTAAATGTTGTCACCATTACCCAACCGTTTTGCCTAATGTTGCATGAAACATTCTCTATTTGTAGTAAATTTCGTGAGGTCAACTAAGCCCCATGACCGGCGGTTAACAAATTACGAAGATATTTCTGAATAGCAAAGAATTTTAGGAACGTCGAACGATCAGAGTGCTATTTTCATGGAAAATATTAAATGTAAGTGCAGATTATTTTTCCCCGAATAATAGCAAATGTAAGTACAGATTATTTTTCCCCAAATAATAGCAAATGTAAGTACAGATTATTTTTCCCCAAATAATAGCAAATGTAAGTACAGATTATTTTCCCCGAATAATAGCAAATGTAAGTACAGATTATTTTTTTCCCGAATAATAGCAAATGTAAGTACAGATTATTTTTCCCCGAATAATAGCAAATGTAAGTACAGATTATTTTTTTCCCAAATAATAGCAAATGTAAGTACAGATTATTTTTCCCCGAATAATAGCAAATGTAAGTACAGATTATTTTACCCCGAATAATAGCAAATGTAAGTACAGATTATTTTTCCCCGAATAATAGCAAATGTAAGTACAGATTATTTTCCCTTCCCTGCCTGAAGGAAAAATAATCTGTACTTACATTTGCTATTTTTTATCTGATTGAAGTAGCAAACGAGCATGCAGTCCACCTGGTGATAAGTGGTCACTGTCGCCCATGGACATCTGTAATCCAACACAATCCAAGACAATTATTATTGTGGTTGCCGGCACACTTTCACATGAGGCGACTATCATAGTCCTCGGTAGTATTAACGCATCTGTGATTGACTTCAGATGGAACCCGTGTTCTGTATGTAGTTGATTACAGATGTCCATGGGCAGCAGTGACCACTTACCATCAGGTGGACTGCATGCTCGTTTGCTACTTCAATCAGAAAAAAAAATTGGATATTGAAAACAAGCGTTACGCGTGTATCTACCAACTTCACAAGAAAACCTAATGTGTATCCCGTATCTCTTTGCTATCTGTGCCTAAATGTATTTAAAATTAGTTTAATGATTTAACCTAATCGTACATGCATTTTACATACATTTAAAACAGGTAACAAGCATGCAATACACCAAATTTCCTACCCCATTACACCTAAAAATACACACAGAAGTTATTGTTGAATCCATTCTATGGCTACATTTGACAGTCATCAATTAAATTAAAAAAATATGTATCGCTTTCTACACTCATAGCCCCACAGTAGGATTTTCGTCTGTGTCGTGGGTGCCATGGACAGACACAAAGACAAATACACAAACACTCAAACTCAGAACCAGAATGTAAACTCATCACACAGCAGGTATCTGGCCGGGAATCGAACACGGGACCCACTGCATCTTAGACACGGGTCTTCAAACTTTACTCAAGTATTGGTTGGTTCTACCTCCCTTATTCTGATAACCTGATATTCGCAAAGAAGCCAGTGGAACTACACGTTCTAAGCAAGATCTTATTACGAGTCTAATGCTGTTTTAACTCAGGGTTAAAAATAAATTCTAACTAAAAAACATATTCAAAGCGTATGGCTTAAATATGACCCTTACGACCCTTCCGGGGTTGAATCTTTTGAAAAAGACTGTCATCAATCATTTGAACATTATGGTGATGTAGGAATTGTCAGTTTACGATCCGGAAATAATTTTGGCAAAGAATAAGTTTGGTTAATGTGTTTGGGGAAAAATATATGTAGTTCACAACATATGTGTTTTTTAGAAATAAGGAACCGTTCTTGTAGGCAACCGTTGGGTCATCAACACGAATTATCGCTTGTATGTTACCTCCCTAAGATGAGTGTTATCTTTATACGTGAAGCAAAAACTTGTGATTTGTTTTTAGGATACCTGTCGCAGGAGGGGTATGAAATTACGCACGGTTAAAGTCGATGTAGAGAAGGATTGCGCAATGCTAATATTTTTTTACATACATAAAATCTACTAATAACATATTACACTCACTACCTTGCATTAGACACAAACACATAAAAACGAAATAGAACATTCAATGTCTTACTATGAAAACACATAACGCCATAAATATCAGATGTCTTTGTCAAAATACCCGCTATTGCTTTCAAACGCAGCTTAGCTAATTAAATCTCTTTTACCTTTAACGGGTGCGTTCAAAATAACTTGAAAATTATTAGAATTTATTTAAATTCGAGAAAAATTGGTGCTGCTTTGGACAACATGAAGTTTAGTTTTTTAATTTAAATTACGGTCGAATTTCGACCGTTGTGACGGGTGAGTAATAGTAAAAAATACACGAAGTATTTATTTAACAAAAAGACAGACTTTTAAGATATTAATGTAACTGAAATCATATGTAAAGTTTTAACATCTACACAAATGTATTAACTATATTTCAATATTCAGGAGTAGTTTACGAATATTACGAAACCACATGCCAAACCACCAAAAATAATAAAATACATTGCATACCTCCTTAATTATAGTCGGTTAAAAAGATTAAAAACTTACTAATAATCTACTAATAGCTAACTTATTAACGAATCAAATTAACCTTAACTAAAAAAAAATTCATTATCAACCACTAAGAAATCCTAATATCTAGCTCCTAGCTGAATATTAGGATTTCATAATCTCGTTATATTTTTAAAAAGTTATTATTGTCATTTTACTCATGAGGTAAAGTACTTTGGATATCAGTTTAAAGTTTTTTTGATATCTGTAGTAGTTACGGAATCGCCTGTGCACACTTAACGATTACATCCTGTATAGTTACACACACACACGACACACTTTCACATGAGGCGACCATCATAGTCCTCGGGAGTAGCAACGCATCTGTGATTGACTTCAGATGGAACCCATGTTCTGTATAAAGTTGATTACAGATGTCGCAGGGCGGCAGTGACCACTTACCATCAGGTGGACTGCATGCTCGTTTGCTACTTCAGTCAAATAAAAAAAAAAAGTTATCTGACTATAGGAGTCAGATAACAGTAATCCTAATAACAGACCTATGTTAGTAATTATACTTTAAGTTTCCTCTAGTTGTATGTCCATTCCCAGCTGGGAAGAGCTGCAGTTAAGTTACCTAGTCGGCAGCCAGGTGAGCATCGTTAGCACAATAGGGTAGTGCAGCGATTATACAATATGGCAGGAGATTAATTGCGAGATTTATTCAATACGATCAGCCGCCACGGTGCCAGGATCGATGCCCGGTTGAAAATATAGGGTTGTATTTTTTAGGCGTTTCGTTTTAAAATTTGTTTTTGTAATTTCTCGTTACGTACATTAATTAATTGGCCGTTAGTTACGGCACCAGAATAGGCTTACGGTATCCTCTGCTTGTCGTAAGAGGCGACTAAAAGGGGTTTCTGGGGTTGCGGGCGGTAAGTGTGGGAGCTCGGACCATCCAGCCAAGAGACCCCGCGAAGGACGATGGCATGTGTGGCTGCATGCCGTCGTAAACACCCAGAGGCACGGCGAGCATGAATCGGTCACCGGAGAAGGGCCCAAAAGGGGCATTGCGCTCGGAGGACTCCGGTTCAGGTCGTTTCAATATCCCGGAGTCCTCTTTATAGCGCTGAGGACGGCCCACATAACCCGGCGTTTCTCCCATTGCGTTTACACTGTCTGCATATAGGCGATACTTTGTGCGAGTTTTGACCAATAGTCATCACGCCTTGCATGCGTTGATGATGGTAGTAAAATGAAAGGATATGAAATATCTTTATTCTGTATAGGCCTATGAGGTGCAAATACAAATTATCAGTTAAAATATTTTAGTTACACTACTATTGGATTGGAACTTGAACTCAACTTAAGAAGTGTATATAGATGTTGCGTAGAAAGACGCTGCTGCTCATCTCGTGGATGGTGGATGGTGGATGATGGTGGTAGATGGTGTTTGTCCCTTATTCGCCTTCTTCGACATCCATACAAGGGAGCGAGTAGTGCTATACGTAGTACCCACGATGCGCCACATGCCAACACCATGCGTAACACGTAACTTAAAACTAAACTTGTAACTTAACTTTAACTTTAAACTATCACAGTTTAAAATAATATTTTAAAAAGATTTTGCTTAATAAGAACTTCAAAACACGCAACTAAAAAGTACGAAATACAAAACCGTGTGTACACAAAGTACGTATGTCATCCGTGGAATCAAATAGAAATTTAATTGAACTGCATTTAGCGGCCGAATCAGAGATAATTGAGCAGGGACTCTGTAAGGGTTGGTACAACCCTACTAATTTTCCGGCGATCCCTCGATGGATTGAACGGGAAAATCGGAAAATTCGGGATTTAAATTGGCTATGTTAAATGGGTTCGACGGTAGTTTCGAAGAGGAGTTTTTTTTGTCACAAGGTTCTTAATTGAAGGCTTTCTTGGGACGATTCCTTACTTTAAGTTTAGCCAGATCTCCATATTTTGGATGTGTGGTAATTTAGCGTACTTTTCTTTCGGTTCCGTAGATTTTTTTTTATTAAATTGAAGTAGCAAACGAGCATACAGTCTACCTGATGGTAAGCAGTCACTGCCCATGGACATCTGTAAACAACTTCATATAGAAAATAACGTTCTATCTAAAGTCAATAAGAGATGCGTTGCTACTCCTGAGGACTGAGATGGTCGCCTTATATAAAAGTGTGCCATCAACCACACCCTTCCATCGAAACGCAAAAAAATACTTCACGCTAGAAATAGGTGTGGCGGTGGTACTTCCTCGGGCGAACTACACTTGTTCTACCACCTACATAAAATAAATAGCAAAATACTTCTTAGTATCGTTTTCTGCCTCGTTACAATAGTTGAGATCTGTGTTTTGGTTTCAACGGTGCGGAAAACCAAGGGAAGAAAAGAGATAAGCAAGAGTTAACGCATAAGCTGTTCCAACTTATTCCGGGGTAGTAATGATAAAATATTTTAAGAAGACTTTAGGCTGGAATACAATGTCATTCGCAATCGATACAAAATGCCTTGGAAATTGCCATCAGATGTACAACACAGTACAAAATATCTGAAGTCGGCGCTCATACATATATAGTTTAGTCACCGTCATCCAGCGAAATATGTTGAGCGCCGACTTCGGGACTATGTACTAAGTACCTACTGAGTATGTCCTAAACTAAATTTAATTGAAATTATGTTTTACTTTTTTGTGACACGGAAGTCGTTAGATATGTTTTGTTAAAAAGTTTCTTGTACGACCATGATTCTTCATTGCCACGCGTCCCGTGATGGCTCATGTTTTGTTAGCTTTTAATTGAAGCTTAGAATCGTTAACGCATTTATTCATACCAATTTTTCAATCACAAGGTCCTAAAACTGTTGTATAGCAAAATAAAAATAAGGACATAATAACTTTGCAAGCCAAAATAGGATTCGGGACCCAAATCGGTTTCTGATGGCGGAAGGAAATTCCAAGTGAACACATCTGCCGCTCGGGTAATTTATTCAACCACTTCCCGTTACGTATCTATCTTTTACGGGCTGATCGTAAAAGATATGTATTTATTTATCTTTATACGTATTTAGGAAAGAAACGAATACGATTAGTTAAACTTGTTCTTAGGAATCAAAGTAAAATTAGCGAAGACTGGTCGGTATAACTGAATACTAAGTATACTAAATATAAGGAACTACAATTATACTTAATGTACATATTAATAAAGAAAATATTCGTTATATTTTTAGGGTGAAACAATTACCCTTAAATATGACTATGATTGAGCAGTGATAGCCTAATGGTTGAAACTTGCCCTCTCGATCGGGAGGTCCGAGGTTCAAACCCAGGCGCGCACCACTGATTCATGTGCGTATTATAAATTAATTATCACTGCTTTTCGGTGAAGGAAAACATCGTGAGGAAACCTACACACCCGAGAGTTCTTAAAAAAAAAAAAAGTTCTCGGAGGTGTGTGAGGTCCACCAATTCGCACTTGGCCAGCGCGGTGGACTATGGCCTAAACTCTCTCATACTGAGAGAAGACCCATGCCCAACAGTGGGACAATAATGGGTTGACGACGACGATGACTATGATGACAACTATTGACAAAATTTCATTTTGTATCGTATTAAATACGTTGGCTTCATCTTTTACGAGAAAAAGCTTAAGAGATATTTTAAATATATTCGCTTATAGCTTATACTAGTTTCGTATTTTTTTAAATTTTTAATTCGTAGGTATCAGGCCACTTAGATGTTTATGATTTATATGTTGTCGTCCGCACTTCACATTGTTATAATATTGTAGAAAATAATAAGTCTCTCATTTGACTTATAATTGGAGAGGGTATGTGAAGTGGGGATGACAACATGGCAGCGCCGGACTTCGGTGAGAGCGGCATTCGGATTCGAACCCTCAACGAGGACACACGATTATAGTGGCAATATATATTATAAACTTTGCTAGTGCTGATTAATATTAAGTATAAATTAGAAATACTGTTACTGTTACTTTGTATATGTAGTGTACTTATACCAATTAAACTAAGATAGAACTACCGTCCACGGAGTTTTCTTTATATCAGAAGTGTTGGCAACGGAACCACGCAATGCCGAAAAACCGTAAGCGCAGGTCATATTCTTCTTCGTCAAGTTCTAGCAGCTCGACATCATCCAGTTCAAGCACGGACAATGGTCGAAAAAGGAAATCAAAGCGTGCTCGACGCAGGATAAAAACTGTAAGTCAGAACATTATTTTATCGTCTGTAATACCCGAATTTGATCCGCTAGTAGACGATATACAAATGTGGGTAAATATTGTTGATACAAACGCAAAAACTTTTGGATGGAAAAATCATGTTATAAAATTTCAAGCATTACAAAAATTACGTAACACCGCAAAAACCTGGTACGATTCATTGCAAAAGAATAATACTAGATGGACTGCGTGGAAATGGAAAGATTGGCGTAGAGAACTTAGACACGTTTGAAACAAAGCGCAATATGTTTTCAATGCTTACTGAAATGATGCAGATGAAACCTAATCAAGGACAATCACTATATGAATTTTATTTTCAACAAAAAAGTAGGATAGATAGATTACGTCTAGCATTTTCGGAACAGGATATCATTTCAATTATTGTAGGATCGATTGGTGATAAAAATATTAGTACAGCTGCAGATGCTGGCAGTTTTCGATACTGCGAGGAATTGGCTTCATTTTTACATAATAAAACTTTTAATTCAACTGACGCGATAGTACATTCGAAAAATAATACAAATTTTGTAAACAAACAGCATCCTTCTCGGTTTTCTAACAGCAATAACATTGATAGTAAAAAGAGTGATTTAAATAATACAGATTCGGGTTTAACGGAAGCTTCTACTTCGAAAATTAGATGTTTTTCCTGTGGAGAAGTAGGTCATAAAAGAAACCAATGTAAACAAAAAGACATTTTGAAATGCAATTATTGTGGTAAATCTGGTCATTTGGAGATAGTTTGTCGATCGAAAAGTAAAACAAAAGTCGAGAAGGAAGCTGAAGTTAAGGTTATAAATACAACGAATGTTAAAGAGAAGTATTTTAAGGACATTACTTTAAATAATCAGAAATGTCAGGCTTTTATAGATATGGGTAGTGATTGTTCGTTAATTACGTCAGAAATTGTATGTAAATTAGATTTAACTTCATTTTCGTTAAAGCCTCCTGTTACGTTAACTGGTTTTACGAAGGAGTCTTGTACGATAGTAACCAATGCAGTAACAGCTCTTCTTAAAGTAGATAGTGTAGAAATGAATACTACATTGTATATAACTGATTCTTTAATAGGCTGCAAAATTTTGATAGGTCGTAATTTTACAGAATGCAGAAATATAATGTATACAAGAATAGGAGATACCTTGCTTTTTAAATCTGTTTTAGAAGAACAGGTTTTATCAATAGAATCAGGTATGTTTCATTGTAATTCTAAAGAGTATATTTCGGTACTACATAATATCTTCTCCAAATACCCGCAGACTATATCCAACGATTTAAATACTTTAGGCAAAACTTCTTGCATTGAATTAGATATTGAATTGACTACAAATAAGCCTGTTTCACGTAATAATAATAATAATAATAATAATAACGTTTATTTGCTCTCACAAAAGGTCTTATGTACTAGGCTACAACTAGGCTTATATTTTAGGGCAATACAATAACCTTCCTTAGTGAGAGCCTGGTGCCTGTTGTAGGCTTTTACAAGCCTGTGGTACAAGTCACCAGTGCCCTTCCACGGACAGTTTGTGATTGTATAGAAAGTACCTAGTTAAGTAGTTAACGTAGACCGTATCGAATGGCTGAGTCTGAAAAGAAGGCAACGAGAGAAATTGTAGAAGAGTTGTTAAGAAATGGTATTATTCGCGAAAGTAATTCACCATATGCCAGTCCTGTTATTTTAGTAGGTAAGCCTAATGGACAAAAGCGATTGTGTATTGATTATCGCGATCTAAATAAAATTACGATTAAAGAAAAATATCCTATGCCTTTAGTTGAAGATTTGATTGATAGATTAAATAATTGTAAATATTATACGTCTTTGGATTTAAAAAGTGGGTATTATCAGATTCCGGTAAACGAAAGGTCTATACCTAAAACGGCATTTATTACCGCAGATGGTCATTTTGAATTTGTCAGGATGCCGTTTGGTCTCTGTAATGGACCATCTGTGTTTCAAAAATTAATGAACAACGTGTTGGGTAAACTTAGATTTGATCGCGTAATATGTTATATGGATGACTTGCAACAGGATCTATAGAAGAAAATATAGAATGTTTAGAAGCAGTTTTAAAGATATTGCAAGATAATGGATTAACTATTAATTTAGAAAAATGTAGTTTTTTTGAGTCGTCTGTATCATTTTTAGGGTATGAAATTTCTTTAGAAGGTATTCGACCGGGACAAAAGAAGTTAGAAGCAATAAAAGGTTACCCAACACCAAAAACGTTCATCACGTGAGACAATTTTTAGGTCTAATTAATTATTTCAGAAAATTTATAAAAAATTGTGCTGTTTTAAGTAAACCACTTACAAAGTTATTAAAAAAAGATTCCACATGGGAATGGGGGTCAAAGCAAATAGAAGCCCTTGAAATATTAAAGAAAGAACTGATGCTTTCGTCACTCTCAATTTTTGATCCTAATCTGCCAGTCATTTTATATACCGATGCTAGCCGTGATAATGCTGTTAAATATTCTATACAAAAACAAGCAGTCAATCCCCGTACAGCCCGATGGGTTTTTCTTACCCAAGAATTTACTTTTGACATTTCACATAGATCTGGGTCACAAATGCAGCATGTCGATGCTCTCAGTAGGAATCCCGTGCAAAAAACTCCATGTGAATCTAATGAAACTGTAATGACTATAACTGAATCAGATTGGTTATTATCTGTACAACTCCAAGATGGTAGCATAGCTGGTATTAAAACTGTATTAGAGTCAGGTGAAGCCGAAGCGAACAAAAACATATTTAATGAATATGAATTATTAGGTAATAAGGTTTATCGTAGGACAGAGTTTGGAAGACATTGGTTGGTACCGAAACAATGTATCTGGCAAATTATAAAAATTAATCACGATGATGTTGGTCATTTCGCGCTAGACAAAACATTAGAGAGAATAAGAGATAAATACTGGTTTCCACATATGAGAAGAATTGTAAAAAAATATATTAATAATTGTATAAATTGCATATATTACAAAAATATTCATGGAAGAAAGCCAGGTAAATTGTTTCCGATACCAAAATATGCGAGACCCTTTCACACATTGCATTTAGATCATTTGGGGCCTTTTTTTAAAACCACTCAAAAGAATACTCACCTTGTCGTAGTTGATTTATTTACAAAATTTGTTTTTATCTGTCCAGTTAGAAATACCAAGAGTAAAGTAGTAGTTAATGAGTAAGATAAAATTTTTAAAGTATTTGGTAACCCTAAAAGATTGATATGTGATGCAGGGACCGCTTTCACTTCAAATTTGTTTGAGACCTTTTGTAAAGAAAGAAATATAAGGCAGCATGTAATTGCCACTGCTATGCCGCGCTCCAATGGCCAAGTAGAACGATACAACCAGACTATCCTCGAAGCACTCCGTAGCCTAGGAGCAGACACTGAGTGCAACAAATGGGACTTACATATTGCAAATATCCAACAAGGTATTAATTCAACCATAAATAAGACTACGTCTGCAGTCCCAAGTGAAGTATTTTTTGGTTACCGTCTGCGCATGAATACAGACAAAATAGATGAAGATCTGGAAAACATTACTGACGTTACAGCATTAAGAAGTAAAGTTGATTTGAAAATAAAAGAAAATGCAGAAAAACAAAAACAAGCATTCGATCAGAAGAGGAAAGAGGCGCCAATCTACAACGTGGGAGACTTGGTCGTGGTAAAAGTCCCTAGTCAGTTTAACGATGGACAAAGCAAAAAACTAATGCCTCTTTTCAAAGGACCTTTTCAGATTACAGAAAAGTTAGGTCACGATCGATACAAAATCAAGGATATGCGAGGTGCAGAGCGATCTTCCAAAAACTATGAAGGGATCACTTGTGTGGAAAACATGAAACCTTGGATTAAAATTGCAGATATGGGTATTGATGAATAGGCAAAGTGGACGGCCGGATGTTGCCATCAGTATAAATACAGGTATCACTATGACCTTATTCTTATTTATTTTTGAAGTATGGTTGTTTAGTGCAAGTGCCTCGAACAGTGAAACATTCACTGATGTCTAAAAGGGATTAACTTGATGATGCATACAGTAGAGTTGGCCTAAGGCATCGTCTACTGTAGCTGGGACATCAAGCTGAAATGCTGGCCGTCGATGGAATAGCATACCTCGTGATATTAAATGAATGTAGCACTTGTTAGTTTGCTTAAGCCTTGTGTTTACCAGCCGTCTATGGAATGGTGAATACAGGTTTGCAAAAACTAAAGTCATACTTTCAAGTTTGTTGGCCGCCGATGGAATAATAGACTTGATTGTTATAGCTTAGGTACAATTAGTATATACTTAGACATATATATATTTTCTAATACATATTTCTTGTTCTCAGCAATTGCACCAGACTAAAACACATTCGAGGACAAATGTGTATGCAGGAGGGCCGGATGTTGTCGTCCGCACTTCACATTGTTATAATATTGTAGAAAATAATAAGTCTCTCATTTGACTTATAATTGGAGAGGGTATGTGAAGTGGGGATGACAACATGGCAGCGCCGGACTTCGGTGAGAGCGGCATTCGGATTCGAACCCTCAACGAGGACACACGATTATAGTGGCAATATATATTATAAACTTTGCTAGTGCTGATTAATATTAAGTATAAATTAGAAATACTGTTACTGTTACTTTGTATATGTAGTGTACTTATACCAATTAAACTAAGATAGAACTACCGTCCACGGAGTTTTCTTTATATATAGTTGACTTAAAAAAAACACACACTTTCTACACTCATAGCCCCACATTAGGATTTTCTCCTGTGTCGTGGGTACCATGGACACACACAAGACGAATACACAAACGCCCAGACCCAGAACATGAATATAAACTCATCATTCAGATACCTGTCTGGCCGGGAATCGAACCCGAGACCTATTGCCCGTCTGGTATGGTAACCGCTCCGCCCCACGCGGGACGTCGGATGTATTCTACGATGATGACATTAGAAATATTGAGAGTGATATGAAATATTTTGTTATAATAACATTTTGCTTTTAAATTTATTACTCCACCTGAGATATGGGCTTTAAATGTTGTTTCTTTTATTTTCAAAGGTGAGAAATTACTTAGTTTAATAGATTATGTATTTTTTAGGAATTTTATTGTATGAACGTATTGTTAATAACGATTTAATTTTTACGGAGAAACACGATTTAGTATTACCGGGAGCTAGAAACTTTATTATATGTTGCTGTGAATTACTCGCGTGTGCCCTTCATACTCATACTTACTTCATACTCATAAACTAACAATACACCCCTACTACTAACTACTAACTACCCTCCTTCTGATGCAGTCGAGCAATCAAAATAACTTCTTACTTGAACTAACATGACTCATAATACTTTCGTTCAAAGTAATTCCTTATGAAACATATTATACATATATACATATAGCCAAAATACAGTAGAACAAACTTCAGAAGTTGAGGTCATAAAACCCCAGGATGTAATAACCATCAGAATTTGAAAAGTCGATGACGGAGTTTGAGCCCGATGAAGGGAGGGCAGGTAAATAGCTTTGTATGGCCATAGTGTTAGCGATTCATAATCGGGGCAAATACAAGGCCCCTTGGGGGAGGACTATCAACTTTTATTATAGTATTTTATTATTTAGTATTTTAAAGGTGGTAGAACAAGTGGTGGTAGTCCATCAATTCGCACTTGGCCAGCGCGGTGGACTATGGCCTATACTCTCTCGTTCTGAGAGAAGACCCGTGCTCAGCATTGGGACTACAATGGGTTGTACCCGGAGAACCAGTGTAGTTCGACCGGAAAAGTACCACCGCCACGCCTATTTCTAACGTGAAGCGTTTCTTGCGTTTCGATGGAAGGGTGTGGTTGCAGGCACACTTTTGTATGAAGATCCGTGCCCAGAGAGAGATTACCAATATTCGGCCAAACTTAGTTCTAGCATTGTTAGTTTAGGTTTTGAGATAACCTAGAGTGTATTTTTGCTTTTATATGTATACGACTAGATGTATAATAGATCTCGCTCAAAAATGCTTAACCGATTCTGATGAAATTTTTATATTGCGCTATCTGGATAATCCTTACTTCTAGTTAGGGGCCTTAGATGGTGCTGTTGTTATTTGTTAATTTTATAAACAAACTTTTGTTTTTAACACGATTTTATTTCTTTGACATGTTGAACACCCCAAGCACAATTGGTGGTAAACAATAATACAAATTTCACCGCGTATCACTGAAATTATCACATTATTATTATGACAACCTATGCAAAGTTAAATAAATATATATATGACATTAAAGAAGCAACAGATTACATTTAACGTATTGTTACGTATATAATTCTAATGGGTCAGTCGCCCGAGCGAGTGACTTATTTTATATACATCTGACAGTAAGCTGCCGTTGTTTTTCCACAGATGACTGCTAGTAACTACATAATTATAGAACAGGCGTCACTCATGTGTTAGGTCTAGGAACAGGTCTGACAGACCCATTGTAAGACTACAAAGAGTTCTCCTAACACCAAATAACTAATAACGAAAATCTACATTAGGAAATAGTCTATGCTTGAACAATTTAAACTTTAATTTTGATGAAAGATATATAAAGGTTTAGAAATACAAAACGACAGAATAGACAATAGATAACAATGACAAAGGGCAAAGTAAGTACAATGAGATTGACAATAATTAAAATAGTCGTCTCGTCTCACCATAACCGTCCCTTTTAGAACATTGCCCTTTTAACAAAGATATAATTTGTATGTTAGGGAGTATCTCTGAAAATGGTACACAACACCGATATAAAAAACCCAAGATACACATTCAGCGCCACAAAACTGTCCGGTGAAAAAGAGCGCTCGGTGTAAAAATTGAGCGCTCATTTCAAGTAGTAAAATTTTATTGCTTTTTGCTTAAAGCGTTGTAAATATAACTTTAAATCAAACACGTAAGGTTGTATTTCTAAAATATATGGTCGTTATGGCCATCTATAAATAACTACATAAATATGACGACAGTTTAGGGTGTGATTTTTGTTCGAAACTGTGTATGTAGTGTATTTATATATCGATGGTATACAATAAATAATTTTAAACCACAAATTCTTCAAAAAATAATGAAGAACTTATAGTTAGGATTAATGTAGAAGTTATGATGGCCAAAGAGAAATTCAATATTTAAAGAACAAAGTACTTTTCCAATAAACGATTCCAAACAAACCTATCCACATTTAACTATAACTATACAGCGGCATTATATCACAACACATCTGACGGTAGGCCCAAATTTGTATAAAACTCTATTTTTATGGATGGTATCTAACAACCCAGATAAGTTGTGTAGTTATTTATTGGTCAATATTATCACTGGCTACATCATAAACACAACACAACCACAAGCAACACTGCCCATGAGAGAACGAGTCATCATACCTCATACTTATACTTATAATCATACTCATACTAATATTATAAAGGCGAAAGCTTGTGTTACTTCTTCACGTGTGTGGCTGGAGAGATTTTCATAAAATTTGGTAGGGAGTGAGACTCTCTGGATTAACATAAAGGCTACTTTTTACTATGGAAAAGTATTTTTTTCGCGGCGGGCGAAGCTGCGGAGTTCAGCTAGTTTGTCATAAAATACAAAGTATTGCTATTCTGTTTTGATTTGAAGGGATCATGAATTCTATTCATTTAAGGCCTTCTAAGTTTTCGTAAAACCTATGATTTTGCCTAACTTTTCATTCCTCACTTTATTAGCTCGAGTTATACTTATCGGTGCCTACTAAATTTGTTCATCATATTACTTAACTTTCTAATAATATTTTGGCTACGAAATGAACAACGATGAAGTTCTATAAAACTTTAATTTTCTCTATTGTCATGGAAAATTTTGAATTGCCGAAAGTTTAAACGTTATTTAAATGTATTTTATTAGTAATTGGGTCTTTATCTCGCCTGGTGATATCCTAACAATGGTACTACTACTAGATTTGAATAAGGGTTTCATTCAAAGTTAAGAATAAGATTTTTTATTATCACGCGGGTTGTGTCCGCATTTGGTGCTAGTCTATATGTGCGCTGTCTACATATATCGTTCCCTAGATACTTTTCCTGTCTTGTGAGGCTGGAATGAGAAAAATTGTGGCGGCGAATATCACGCAGGTGATTGAATCACACACGCGTACATAAACCCACGAACCTTTGTGAGAAGTAAATTTTATGTACTCTTAATTTAAATCGTTCAATCTGCGTGACATAGTGGTCACTATTCCAAATAGAGCAGAGGTTAGTTACTAGTTTTGGATGATGAGCTATTCATTAATTTTTTCAAAATTTTTACGTAGGCAATTATAATGTATGCAATGACGAGGAAATCTCTGTTCCCGTCTACTATCTCATAAAATAAAAAAAATAATTATTGAAGTGAAACTTCTTTATCGGGGTTGGAAAAAAATTTAGTGTAACATTTTTTCATTACGCGCCATTATCCGTTACGTTACGTTATCTCTTTTTTTTTTGTTTTTGTTTTCGAGGGGGAAACCTTCAAAAGGTACCCGACGCCGTGGGAGCGACGCAGGGTTATGTGGGATTTTTACCGCACTAAAACCCCCCCGGTGGCCGTCCTCGGCGCTGAAAAGGACTCCGGGATCTCGAAACGACTTCAACCGGAATCCTCCGAGCGCGTTGCCCCATCGGGCTCCTCCCAGATGGGCGGCTGGGCCCACCGCTCCGTCTAGTCTTTACGACGGTATGCGACCACACATATCGCCGTCCTTCCCGGGATTGCCTGACCGAACGGTTCGAGCTCCCACTCTAGCCGTCTGCAACCCCGGAAGCCCCTTTTAGTCGCCTTTTACGACAGGCAGGGGATGCCGTAGCCCTATTCTGATCCCGGAACTACAGGGCGTATGTTACGTTATCCTTACCACGCGTGATATTAGATAGATTATTATAGATTAGATTATTAGATAAAGTTTAATAAAACCTTTTATTAAACTTTATTTAACCAATTTCTGTAAAGTTGCATATAGTAAATTATTTTTTGAAAAATAACGTCATAAAGAAGTTTCACTTCTTACAAGTGTACGCTAGTACACGCACACATTTTTTTTAAACATAAATAGTCGTTTAATATGTTTACACAATACAGTTTAAAATTAGTTATAATTTCCTTACTTGTACCGTGTTTTGATCACAGAATTTCATGTGTACCAAATTTTAACTCTATCTGAACAGATAAGCATTGACTAACTAAAAACAGATTTACGAGTATTCTTACATAGGTAACCTTATGTTTTATTTTGACATACAGAACCCTAAAAAACTTATATAGAAATCACCGTATATAAACATTTTACGTCAGCTGATAACATTTTCAGTTTTCCTGATACAAACACACTGAAGCTAAGTTTATAAAATAAGATAAATAAATATATTTCTTATCTGAGTATCCAATTTATGGTACGCTCGCTTGCACTGGCACCATACCACACTCCCAGCGGCAGTTAAGCGATTACACAGAGAATGTTTAATAACAAACGTAACATAGTTGAATAATGTACTATGAATAATTGGACCGACAATTAATTACAATTCCGTTCCTATTAGTTTGTGTGGGATTTAGTATTGTGCATAGAATTCGCAGTCCATGGCCAATAGGCTTGGAAGTACTTAGTAATATATCTTATATTTAGATATAATCTTTGTTATTTTTAACGCCTTCAACTATTGGTGACATACAACAAATATAATTTAGTACAACGATTATCATTTTTTTTGCGCACTGTTTTTATAACATGTAATAATATATCGCGTCCCCATACACATAACATATATAATATATATGTTATGTATGTGTGTTACTTATATTTTATTATGTTATATATGTAAAGTCCGTGTCTAATTATTATTAAAATTATTATCGGTTTGATATTAAATTTTGAATCTAAAACACACGCTGCCTTTTATTATTAATAATTCACATCGTCATTTTTCTATTTTACTAAGGTTACGTGAACCGTGAACCGTGAACCCTATGGATATACTCACTCAAGTTTTATAAGTATTATAATTTTTACCTTTTCCTATGAAAATTGCTAAAATAACTCATAACGAGCGAAGTATATCGCAAGTGTATTTTTTTTATCTGACTGAAGTAGCAAACGAGCATGCAGTCCACCTGATAAGTGGTCACTGCCGCCCATGGGCATCTGTAATCAACTACATACAGAACATGGGTTCAATCATCGCCCATGGACATCTGAAGTCAATCACAGATGCGTGGCTACTCCCGAGGACTATAATGGTCGCCTCACATAAAAGTGTCCCGGCAACCACACCCTTCTATCGAAACGCAAACAATGCTTCACGCTAGAAATAGGTTTGGCGGTGGTACTACATTGGTTCCCCAGTCGAACTACACTGGTTCTACCACCTTGACTTGTATTAGTAAAGTTACTTAGTTTCGCGTGTAAAGAAGTCGTTACTAAACTTTCTCCAAGTTACTCGCGGCCCGAGCGTCGTTAAACTGTGATGCCTTTGACACACGAGCCCCAGTTTTAATTATTCGCGTTAAGATCGACAGCTGGTAAATTTGTGTAAATCTACATAGTACACTTGGCAGAACAGAGTCCTTTGAAGCTAAATGTAGTATGTATGTTGCACTATTATCTAAAGGAACTGAAAAAAACCCTTCAAGCGTCATTTCAAAATTAGGGCGAGTTTTGTTAAAATTTGTAGTGAAATTTCGTAGCCTTACAAGATCAGTCACATACATTTGTTTTTGACGCTCAACGGTGATGCCTGTAACGCCAAGAGAATGACGGTTGAATCGAATGTATCGTGGATTTAAGTAACTAGTACTAGCAAACAACATTTTTGGTTGAAATCATATTTATGTATTTTATCGTACCTCCAAACCAAAGAATTGAAGTGAAACTTACCGTTTGAGCAAGAAATACTAAAGTTACTTAGTTTCAGCGTGTAAGGAAGTTATTCCTAAACTTTCTCCAAGTTGCTCGCGGCCCGAGTGTCGTTAAACTGTGACGCCTTTGACACACGAGACCCAGTTTTAATTATTCGCGTTAAGATCGACAGCTGGTACAGGTTTGGTAACGTAGATTTCACCTAAGAATTATACCTTACTAGATGAACCCCGCAGCTTCGCCTGCGTTAAATAAATCGATGCAGTGAAATTTTGTAGCCTTACAATACCAGGCACATACATTTGTTTTTGACGACGATGATGCCTTTAACGCCACAAGAATGACGCTTGAATCGAATGTATCGTGGATAGTAACTAGTACCAGCAAAAAACATTTTTGGTTGAAATTATATTAATGTATTTTATCGTACCTCCAAACCAAAGAATTGAAGTGAAACTTACCGTTTAAGCAAGAAATACTAAAGTTACTTAGTTTCAGCGTGTAAGGAAGTTATTACTAAACTTTCTCTAAGTTGCTCGCGGCCCGAGTGTCGTTAAACTGTGACGCCTTTGACACACGAGACCCAGTTTTAATTATTCGCGTTAAGATCGACAGCTGGCACAGGTTTGTTAACGTAGAATTCACCTAAGAATTATACCATACTAGATGAACCACGCAGCTTCGCCCGCGTTAAAATAAATCAATGTATTGATTGTCCTGTGGGAATAGGACATTTTGCCACAGTAAAAAGTAGTCTGTGTGTTAATCCAGTGTTAGCAAACTCGCTACCAAATTTTTACGAAAATCGCTATAGTCGTTTAGACGTGAAGAAGTAACAAACATACACACTCACCAACTTTCGCTTTTATAATATTAGTATGATTTAGAGGCTTCCAAACCCATGTGGTAAATGGGTGACTCCGGTGTCCGTCAGACGTTAGGCTGTGTCTCCTGAACCGTGATATGTAGACAGTAGAAATTTTTACAGATGATGTATTTCTGTTGCCGTTATACTACAACCAAATAAAATGAATATTTAAAGGGGACATCCGTACAACAAATATGATTACTTTGCAGTTTTTATGGATAATGGTACGGAACCCTTCCTGCGCGAGTTCAACTGCCACTTATATCTCAAAAACTTCTTGATTAGTGACGTAACGAATATTTGCATTCGCAATATTCGCATGTTTTTTGACATTGTACGAGTGTGAATGTTTTTGCGAATAAATAATTGCAGTACTTTGCTATAAAGTTCCAAATCTTAAATGAAATCGAACTGAATTTTGTCAACCAAAAAAAGGTCGCCAAATCTAGATCCACAGGGGGTCTGGGGATTTACAAACCCTACACCAACAACTAAAAAAAAATGTGTGCGTGTACTAGCGTACACTCGTAAGAAGTGAAACTTCTTTATGACGTTATTTTTCAAAAAATAATTTACTATATGCAACTTTACAGAAATTGGTTAAATAAAGTTAAATTAGATAAAGTTTAATAAAAGGCTTTTATTAAACTTTATCTAATAATCTAATCTATAATAATCTATCTAATATCACGCGTGGTAGGGATAAGAAAAAGATGGCGCGTAACAGACAAGATGGCGCGTAACGAAAAAAAAAGATGGCGCGTAACAGAAAAAGATGTCGCGTAACGAAAAAATGTTACACTAAATTTTTTTCCAACCCCGATAAAGAAGTATCACTTCAAAAATATTGGTAAGGGATATTTGCATTTACGTTCGCGAGTATTCAAATAAGAACATTACTTTAAATCACTATCCCCGATTAGGGTTAATATGATATGACACTTGAAAAAGTAAAACAAGATGGACGTAGGATAAGCAGATTATTAATGATTTAGCACATTCAAGACGCTTTTACGGGAACATTATCTACAACTGTCATGAGTCTGTCAACATTTCAATCCTTATTTTATTTATTGTATTATATTTATATTATAATTATATATTCCTTATCATTATAATTATTTGGTTATATAAGTATATATTAATATTTTGTGTATGTATTCGATATAAGCAATATTGATTTTTCAGTAATTGATAATTTGTTTACTTTTATATGCCTATCACAGATTATCGCTGTCGCCCAGGGTTGACTGGCAGAGAATGCCATTAGGCATTAAGTTCACCTTTGTAACCCTTAGATTAAGGTGTTTCTAAACTTTAAATAAATAAATAAATGATCTATCGTGCTTGTGAACGGTATCTCCGTGCCAACAAAGTTTCTTTGTGACCGCGATCCTTGCAACTGGGTCAAAATATCGGCTAAGTAAAGTTTTTTTTTTGAAGTAGCAAACGAGCATGCAGTCAACCTGATGGTAGGTGCTAACTGCCGCCCATGGACATGTCATCGAAACGCAAGAAATGCGTTATGCTAGAAATAGGTGTGTGGCAGTGTTACTTCCCCGGTCGAACTACACTGGTTCTACCACCTTGAAACTATGTAATGACACAATATCCAATGTTTATTACATCATGTTTATTTATACTTCTATGTGCGTCAATTAGTTTTCCTTAGAAAATTCATCTTTTATTGTTTTTACTGAGTCTTTGCTGCTATAAGGAATAGGGATCCTGCCTGAGCTTACCGCAGATTCGTGCTTACTATGTTTTTTTTATCTAACTGAAGTACCAAACAAGTATGGAGCCCACCTAATGGTAAGTGGTCACTGCCGCCCATGGACATCTGTAATCAACTACATACAGAACATGGGTTCCGTCCGAAGTCCACAGATGCGTCGCGACTCCCGAGGACTGTGATGGTCGCCTCATATAAAAGTGTGCCGGCAACCACACCCTTCTGTCGAAACGCAAACAATGCTTCACGCTAGAAACAGGTGTGGCGGTTGTAGGTACTGCATTGGTTCCCCAGTCGAACTGCACTGGTTCTACCGCCTCGAAACTATGTAATAATCATGTTTATTTATACTTCTATGTATACATAGGAATCCTACCTGAGCTTACCGATAATTCGTACTCACGTTATGTATACTAAAACATATACATAACGTGACTATAATAACCACACCCTCTAAACAAAAACACGCAGCATTTAACGTTACAGAAATGGGTGTGACAATGGTACCTCCAGTTTCGCTCCACAAAGTCCATTTTCTAAAGTAAAGACAATTAAATTAGCAAAAGTTGTGACAAAGCCAACTTTTAATTTCCGAAACAGTTGTAGTCAGAATGTCTTTCGCGTTTCGAACTTTCAAACAGGCGGGTGTCGCTAAACAAGAACTCCTTTGATACCCAAGCGTCCTTTAATTAATCGTGGGGACCCTATTTTAATTATTTCTATAGGTAAGGAGGTGGAAATGTAGGCCTTTGGAATAGAAGTTGTTTCAGTTTAAAACTTTAAACGTCGACTGAAGAAATCGACGTCCAGTCCGATACAAAAAAAAAAAAAAGTTACAAGAAAACTAAAGCAAGAAATATGTTATTTTAGATAACATATTTTAAATAACATATTTACCAGCTAAAGCTAGTAAAATATGTTATTTAGCTCTTACCCGCGGCTTCGCCCGCACGGTCAAAGGGAATTAACATAAGCATTTGATAGTCTGATTCATAACTTACACATGAATTTTACTAACGCCATCTATTAACAACGTCTGGAACTAAATATGTATCAACTAACAAAACATCGATTTTCATGGGAATGAGAGAGCTCCTAACTCAAATCAAAAAAAATCAAAATCAAAATCAAAAATCAAAAATATTTTTATTTCTACAAATTGGGTACAAACAAGTAGTGGTTGAGGCCCCCCTTTGAGCATTTAATCGCTCGTGTTGGAGGACCTCGCTCTTCCATAATATTTGGTATAACTATTTGTAGATATTTTAATTACATAACAATTACAATTTTACAATTTTATATATTAATAAAATATACAATATTAGTGAGGGAGTGTATAAATGTGTGCGTGTGAGCATGCGTGCGTGTGTGTATGTGAGTGTGTGTGTGTGTGTGTGTGTGTGTATGATTTCATTTATATTTTATAAGTTTTTCCGTGTTCTTGTAGGTTAGTGTTAACAACCATTCTGTAACAGAATTTTTATATTCAAAACGTGTTAATCTAAATGTGTTGAGGTTTTTGTTAATTTTGTTATATATATTCATAGATAATGTTGAGTACTGTCTTTTAGCAAAATCCGTTCGTGTACGGTGTACGACCCTATCTTTCCTTCTGCTTGTAGAGGTAATGGGATCAAAAGTTAGGGTTTTATGTAGTCTTAGTGTAGATAGTAATATGTATAATTTTCTTACCGATAGCACTTTACATAAGTTATATAGCTCTTCCGTTGAAAATTTAAATGGTCTAGAGGTAATAACCTTTAATAAACTACGCTGCCCCCTTTCAATTTCTAAAAATTTTGTTTTAGTGGCTCCGCCCCAAACACATATACGGTAACTTATAACTGACTGAGCTAAAGCTTTGTATATTTTAATTAGGAGTTCTTTGTGAACAACTTGTCTGAGTGATTTAAACATCCAGGTTATTTTTCTAGTCCTGTTATTTAAATATTCAATGTGCTGATGCCAGGAAAGTCTTTCACCAAGAATCACACACTAACTATCTCCTAGCATATAAACCATATCATATAATTGCTATGTGGCGACGTGAAAGAGGAACAAACAAACACACTTTCATATTTATAATATTAGTATCCATCCGACTATAAATATCCGACATATAAATGAGCTGACTGTCTTTAAACAACTCATACAGTTTCTTTGATATAATAGCTATTCATCGGTTACCTTGAAAAAGTAATAAATCCAATTTTAGACCTCCTAGCAGACATAATGATACATCTTCTAATAAGTTTTCCTTCGACAGTTAAAAAAATGAAGGTAGGCAACCCTATTTTTAATACAAAATTATAATTAACATTTTAATGTTTTTTTTCGATGCATTATACTTACAATTTACCAACATATTTGTGATCAATTTATACTACTTCTGACCTGTTTCAAGTATATGTATACGCGCGACAGTTTCCAATTAAAATTAAGTAGGATGCTGCGATTAACTGTAACATTTTTATGTAATATCGAAATAATAAACAAGTAAGAAGTTTTATCTAAGATTGACTTAAGAGGCGTTGCTAAGAATTTTTATTAATTCCTTCCAATCAGGACTTGACCTTGCTTAACACTGTTTTAAGGCTAAAATACATCGTTGCGGCTTCCTTCCTTCGGAGTCGAACCACGTACGATTTTAGCATCATCACAATGAGCGCGATAATTTAGATTACAATTCTAGGTGCTCATGATAAATAGGATCTTGACAGGCATATGGACAATACGGCCCCATTCCGAAGAATGACCGGCATTTCTTCCCGACGATAGGTAATTTCGCTCAGGTACTGTCGCTAGAACTGGAATAGTTCCATCGGAATCCCTCCACCCGACTGCATTCAGCACTTTTCTGAAGGCGTTCGACAGAGACGGACGGTCATTTATCCTGCTCTCCTCTTTTCAGTACAGCACATTATATTTTCAGATTTGAATTCCTCTTAGTCTTACTCTGGACGCGGGAGGGAACGCACGCTCGCCTGTCGGTCGAATCGCGCGAGTTTGTCATGAAAATAAATTTGTGAAAAATAACTTTTGAGTACAGTGGCCCAGTGGAATATCAAGTGGTTTAACAAATATTCGAAGTTTTAAGTGTTTTATGAGTGCTTCTTTAGACCGAAGTGTCTGCCAGAATTCAGATTGGAAATAACCTTAGAATATTTTTGTCGAGGACACATTAAAGCGTTTGGTAACTGCTTTATCGGGAGATCAGCGTTTGATGTGAGTTATCTATAATTATTATGAGCTTATTTTGTCTAATAATAAGTGAGTTTTAGTTGTCTATTAATAAATAAACGCGGGTGCGATGTGGCGCCGTTTCATTTGATCTTTTTCGCTTTAGTTACACACGCAATGCAGTTTGGTTTATAAAACAAACACATTCAATGACACTTGACTTTTGAAGTTCATATATAGATTTAGCTATGATAGACGATTTTTATTTTATTGTTCGGTGTATATACTGATCATTAAAATATTATATAATATTACAGATAATTAAATGTTAGTGTAAACTTTGTAATTAAACTTAAAATTTAACTGTATAAAATGCAGACATTTTTTACCAAATTTTTATGTTATGACAATGGTTAAAGTAGTATAGTATTATATCGTCGTCAACCCATTATTGTCCCACTGCTGGGCACGGAGCTTCTCTTGGAATGAGAGATTTGTAGGCCATAGTCCACCGTGATGACTAAATGCGAATTGGTAGACTTACATACCTGCGAGAACTTTTTAAGGAATCTCCAGTGTGTAGGTTTTCTCACGATGTTTTCCTTCACCAAAAATTTTAATATATATTATTTACATACTCGATGTAGCAGACGAGCATGCTGTTTATTTTAAAGTGAACATATGAAATGAACTTCACCTAGAAAAGAGGTTCTGTTTGTAGTCAATCAAAGATGCGTTATTACTCTTGAGAACTAAGATCGCTTCAATTAAATTCAGTAGGTATTTTTAACTTTCCATTGGAACGCATAAATTGATCCACGTTAGAAATAGGTGTGAGGGTAATATCTTTTCGTTTAATTATTGCTTCTATCATTTCGCATCAACCCATTATTGGCCCACTGCTGGGCACGGGTCTTCTCCCAGAATGAGAGAGAGATTCTATCATTTAAATCAATAATATTAAATGTTATATGACTTTGTAATGGAACTGCGGCTTAAACGATAATATAATTCGAAAATATAAATACTTTTAATCTTATTTTTAAAATGAATTTAACATGATAAGGTATTAATGAATTATAATATATTAAGGTTAGTTGCCGAATCACTTTTATATGTGGCGACCATCTTAGTCCTTGGGAACAGCAATATATGATGATTGACTTTAGATAGAATCTTCTGTATGAAGTTGCTTACAGATGCCCATGGACGTCAATTGTCACATACTATGAGGTGGATTGCATATCCGTTTGCTACTTCATTCTAATAAAAAAAATACTCGAAGTTAAGATGACCTCTTTCCTTTGGGAAGTAGGTTAAAATGTCGTATATGTTATTTAAACATACTTCATACTACGTATTTAACATGAAGTGAAATGAAATGTCTTTATTTTGTATATGCCTACGGGGGCACTTACAAATTGTCAGTTACATTATTTTTACACTACCACCGGATCGGAATACGACCTCAACTGAGAAGATCCGCCAAGAAACTCAGCGGGTTTGTCATTTTTCTTATTTATATCTATTTTTTTAAATATAATTACAAGCATCTTTTTTACTAATGTAATGAAAGTTTGTACAATTTGTACTAGTAAGTACCTACACATTTAGGTTTTATTAAACATAGAACGCTTAATGTTCTCATAACGACTACTTTGGGACACATTGTTCCGGCTGCTACCTTTAATTATAATAGAAATTTGATCTTATGTCTCACAGTTGGAACGCCCCATATTTGACTAGTAGGAGGTACTTAGATATTAATTGTAGCGTTAGTTGTCTGTTAGAACAATTAGGCTGCGGTAATGGTAACTTGTGAAAGGTAATTAGTAAGGCGACTCTTACGGGCAATGCCGTCTTTATCACAAAACCGCCCTCTAAAGATGGGGTTCCTGGGCACTGGCCCCGAGTGCCCAGAACCCCCATCGGTCACATGTTGATGTGATCCCTACTGAAGTCTTTTATGAGGTTTACTTTTGGACTTGTTCTTCGTCTATTGCCTGGTATGCGTGGTGGTGACCGCACTAGGTATTGATGAACGCTGTTACCCGTTTGTGATGTGACGAATATTTGCATTCTCATTCGCGAATATTCGCATGTTTTTAGATATTCGCATTAGCAAAAATTGGTGCGAATGTTTTGCGAATATTGAATTGGAATGCTTCGCAAAAAAAGGTCGCCGAATCTATCCAACTTGTTTGACGACCTAAAAATGGTGGTCAAATCTAGTCCTTCGGCCCCATATACCTAAAACTGGAAAAAAAACAACATTCGCATTTACATTCGCGAATGTGCAAATAATGATATTAGCATCATTACTACCCATCAACGAAATTTTGTTGATTAGTCGTACTGTTACACGGCAGCCACAGATTGCCCTTTTACAAACCACACCTATTTCTAGCGTGAAGCATTTCTTGCGTTTCGATAGAAGGGTGTGGCTGCCTGCACACTTTCACATGAGACGACCATCATACTCCTCGGGAGTAGCAACGCGTCTGTGATTGACTTAAGATGGAACCCATGTTCTGTATGAACGTGATTACTGATGCCCATGGGCGGCAGTGACCACTTACCATCAGGTGGACTGTATGCTCGTTTGCTACCTCATTCAAAGATAAAAGATAAAAATGAAACAATGAGTGTCACTGCACAGGAGTTTATTGGTTTTCACAGAAAACTGTCCCACACTTTTCTTTTAAAATTTGTAATATTTTACTTTAATGCGGATTAATTGCGACTGCCGGCCACATGGTTGCAAGCTGTTTATATTAATTAGAAATGATAAAGTCGGGATACATTCTTGAGTAGTAAGTATTGAATATAACAGTACGATATCCACGGAAAACAGAGCGGGGCATTTTCATAATTTCATCATCGTCAACCCATTATTGTCCCACTGCTGGGCACGGGTCTTCTCTCAGAATGAGATAGTTTTAGGCCATATTCCACCGCGCTGGCCAAGTACGGATTGGTGGACTTCACACACCTCCGAGAACTTTTCCTTTTTGTTTAAAGAACTCTCGTGTGTGTAGGTTTCCTCACGATGTTTTCCTTCACCGAAAAGCAGTGATAATTAATTTCTAATCCGCACATAAATCAGTGGTGCCTGGGTTTGAACCTCAGACCCCCCGATTGGGAGGGCAAGTTTCTATCATTAGGCTATCATTGCGCTTCTTTCATAATTTATTTGGGATTAATGATTCCATAGTGGCCACTTACATCGTTTCTCTAAGAAAAAGCCAGATCTACCACTTGATGTCATTCACCCCGTTCCGCGGTTACAGCTTCTTGACATATTTCGCACTGAATGCTTACGCGGAAGAAACCTAAATTATTCTAACTAGCTTTCTCCCGCGGGCTTACTTGTTCTGGCTATACATTTCATAATATTGTAGTAATAAACGAGTAAACCGTCCACCACGTACACCAATTCGCACTTGGCCAGCGTGGTGGTCTATGGCCCAAAACTCTCATTCTGAGAGAAGACCCGTGCCCAGCAGTGGGACAATAATGGGTTGGCACCAAACGAGTAAATGGCCAGTGCCTCTCGTGGACATGTTTAAATAATCGCATGTAAATGGTTGAAATTTGATCTCGATCTGGAGGTCCGAGGTTCAAATCCAAAGCACGCACCACTGATTTTTCTAAATGATAGTGGATAAGAAATTAATTATCACTGCTTTACGATTACTGAAAACATCGTGAGAAAACCTACACACCCGAGAATTCTTAAAAGTTATATACATGTTCTCAGAGGTGTGTGAAGTCTACTAATTTGCACTTGGCCGTAGACTATGGCCTAAAACACTCATTCTGAGAGAAGCCCAGCGCTGGGACAGTAGGATGACGCCAACCCCAGATTAGTTTTATCTGAGACTAGTCACAAATGTGTGGTAACCCTCCAATAAGTATGTCTTCCTTACCAAACCCTTAGACTAGAAGACAATAGACCTGATCCTATTATTAGTTTTTAGACAGAAATATATGTGACAATGGTGCCTTTGGAATCGAACTTCGATGGGTTTAATACCTTCCTAGGTCACTTTAATTACGTAAATAACAAACAAACACTTTCTGCACTCACAGGATACAAATACCATGCCACAATAGGATTTTTTCCTGTGTCGTGGGTGTCACGGACATACATAAATGGATACACAAACACCCACAGACATAGAGCAGAAAACAAAATTTATCATTCAGGCACATGTCTGACCGGGAATCGAACCCAGAACCCACTGGCGTGTCAGACCGGTATGATGACCGGTCCGCCACATGGGTACATAAGAAAAATAATCTTAAATAACAAAAACAGAAATGCTTTTTCGGTAACATAAACGATAATAAGACTAATGTTACCTATGTTTACAGTAATTGGATTGTACGAAAAAGTCTCTCAGGTTATTGTAATAATAATACTCTTTATTGTACCTAGACAGAATAAATGACAAAAAGTAGCAAATTTAAATAACGATACAAAACGCGGCCTTATCGCTAAACAGCGATTTCTTCCAGACAACCTTACGGCAAGGAGTTAATGTTACGAATGAATACTAGGTGAGGTGCAATACGTCCCTGTAGCCTCGGGGTCAGAATAGGGCTACGGTATCCCCTGCCTGTCGTAAGAGGCGACTAAAAGGGGCTTCCGGGGTTGCAGACGGCTAGAGTGGGAGCTCGAACCGTTCGGTCAGGCAATCCCGGGAAAGACGGCGGTATGTGTGGTCGCATACCGTCGTAAAGACTAGACGGAGCGGTGGGCCCAGCCGCCCATCTGGGAGGAGCTCGATGGGGCAGCGCGCTCGGAGGATTCCGGTTGAAGTCGTTTCGAGATCCCGGAGTCCTCCTTTTCAGCGCCGAGGACGGCCACCGGGAGGGTTTTAGTGCGGTAAAAATCCCACATAACCCTGCGTCGCTCCCACGGCGTCGCGTACCTTTGGAAGGTTTCCCCCTCGAAAACAAAAAAAAAAAGGTGAGGTGCAATAAGAAAGTCCTAATAGTAGAATAAGAAAATAAGAAATAAAACAGCGACAGCGGCAACAAAGGGTTTCTCAAGGCCAAAACAAGGTCAAAACAGTAAAATAAAGTATTATAATGCATATATTTGTAATGGTCTACTTACTAGGTTACGTTTCATACGGATATTTTAATGATAAACAAGAATTCGCACTATATACACCCTCATAACTATCGTTTTAAATGATGTCAATATATGTTACGTCAAGCCGTTGGGGCTGTAGCACGTGCCAAATGAACGCACATACATACAAACAAATCGAAAAACATCACCCTCCTTCTGACGTAGTCGGGTAGGAAAGGTAATGTATGTATAATATAATATACTAGTAATGTAATACCCACACACAGAAAAAAATGTGTGCGTGTACTAGCGTACACTCGTAAGAAGTGAAACTTCTTTATGACGTTATTTTTCAAAAAATAATTTACTATATGCAACTTTACAGAAATTGGTTAAATAAAGTTAAATTAGATAAAGTTTAATAAAAGGCTTTTATTAAACTTTATCTAATAATCTTATCTATAATAATCTATCTAATATCACGCGTGGTAGGGATAAGAAAAAGATGGCGCGTAACGAAAAAAATGTTACACTAATTTTTTTTCCAACCCCGATAAAGAAGTTTCACTTCAAAAATCTGGGTACATTTATGTATATATGATCTACATTTTATGCACACACATAAAATGTAGATCAAAATTGTATTTCCTGGCCTCTGGTTGTATTCGTAAACATTATGAATACAACTTCTTATTTACTAAATCAACATCCCGATTTCAATTTGTTGGATTTGTTGGAGTTGATTCCAACTTTTGTTACGATTTGTTTGTTGATGGAAAATGCGATGCTTATATGAGATTCATATATGCTTTGTGGCTTATATGAAACGAAATTTCATAACATACGCAGATAATATCGCAGGTGGTAGAACCAGTGTAGTTCGACCGGGGAAGTACCACCGCCACACCTATTTCTAGCGTGAAGCATTTCTTGCGTTTCGATAGAAGGGTGAGGTTGCCGGCACACTTTTACATGAGGCGACCATCATAGTCCTCGGGAGTAGCAACGCATCTGTGTTTGACTTCAGATAGAACCCATGTTCTGTATGAAGTTGATTACAGATGTCCATGAGCGGCAGTGACCACTTACCATCAGGTGGGCTGCATGCTCGTTTGCTACTTAAGTCAAATAAAAAAAAAAAATATCCACTCCGGTAACACTACAATTTTTTTCTATTCCTGTCCTTTAACAATAGTGTTAATCGATGACAAAGACGACGGAGTCTTACGATGCCTATGGAAGAATTCAAAATAGTTCTTACTAGTGGCAAAGTGGTTTAAACGGTGGTAGAACCAGTGTAGTTTGCCCGGGGAAGTAACACCGCCATATCTAGCGTGAAACATCATAGCCCTAGTGACTAACAACGCATCTGTGATTAACTTCAGATAAAACCTATGTTCTGTATGAAGTTGCTTACAAATGTTCATGCACGGCAGTGACCACTTACCATCAGGTGAACTGCATGCTCGTTTGCTACGTTTGCTACTTCAATATTATACAAAAAAGTGGGAATGTGACAAACCTCGGGTCCTGTCACTACAAATTAGCAGGTCCTATGACTCTGATCCTATTAGCGATTGTATATAAAAATATGTCAACGGATGGCAATTAGCAGATACATCAGGTGTACTGCGTGATCGTCTTACTTTTTAACCGACTTCCCAAAGGAAAGAGGTTATCTATTCGTCACGTATATATATATATATATTTTTTTTTTTTTTTTTTTTTTTTTTTTTTTTTTTTTTTTTTTTTTTTTTTTTTATGTATGTTCGGGCGAAATGGCTAGAAATCGTCGACCTACCGACACGATTCATACGACATTGTATGCGACTAGTTTCACAGGCAGTCCCATATTGAGGAAAATGAAAACCTTCCAGCGGTTTTCCCGGAAAATTGGAAAATGTCGGTTTCTTAAAATCTTGAATAACTTGGGTGTTTATAAACCGATTTCCATTTTCTTTCTTTCATTTGATAGGAAATTTCGTCACGCAACTTTTTCTCTTGGACATCGGTATGCTGTGATGCTTAACTCTTTAAGTTATGTGGTGGAAACCACCACCACTCCTTAAGTTTTTTAGATAATTTGAGATAACTCGGCTTCTGCCGAATCGATTCTTATGAAACTTGGAATATGTATTATATATCTATGCTTATATAGGTTGACTAAAAATTTGACCTTCAACTCTTCGATCCTGATGATGCAGGGTTACAGCTATCCTAAACTATAACATTAGCTATTTGGTGCTTACATATATGTAACAAGACTACTAAGCAGAGACATGTGATGAAAATTTGACCTTCAACTCCTCAATCCTGATGATGCAGGGGTGCCTCAAGCCTAAACCATAGGGGTTGACCATTTGGTGCTTATGGGTATGTTATAACAATACTAAGCAAAGACATATTATAAAAAAATGACCTTCAACTCCTCAACCCTGATGATGCAGGGTGCTGTAAGCCCAAGCCGTAGGTGATGGCCATTTAGTGCTTACGGATATATAATAAGATAGCAAGGCAAAGATGTACGATGACAAATTTGACCTTCAACTCCTCAACCCTGATGATGCAGGGGTACTGCAGGCTTAAACCATAAACGTTAGACATTTGTTGCTCACGGATTTGTAATAACATTGCTAAGCAAAGGTATACGACGAAAAATTGGACCTTCAACTCCTCAATCCTGATGATGCAGGGGTATTGAATGCCTAAGCCATAAAACTTAGCTATTTCAATCTTACGCATTCAAAATGATATTTAAAAAAATGTAAGGTAAAACATTAGAAAAATGGTTGTATACGGTGGAAAATTGGACCTTCAACTCCTCAATCCTGATGATGCTGGGGTGCTTCAAGCTTAAACTATAGGCGTTAGCTACATGATCGCTACGTATATCTGATAAGATTACTAAGCAAAGATATAAGATGAAAAATTTGACCTTCAACTCCTCAACTCTGATGATGCAGGGGTACTTCAGGCTTAAACTATAGGCGTTGGCCATTTGATGCTTATGGGTATGTAATATATTTACAAAGCGAAGACGTATGATAAAAAAGTTGACCTTCAACTCCTCAACCCTGATGATGCAGGGTACTGTAAGCCCAAGCCATAGAAGTTGGGGATCTGTTGCTTACGTGCATGCGATGAGATTACATAGAAAAGATATGACATGATAATTTTGACCTTCAACTCTTCGGCCCTGATGATGCAGGGGTACTTCAGGCTTAAACCATAGGCGTTGGCCATTTGATACTTATGGATATGTAATATATTTACAAAGCAAAGACGTATGATAAGAAAATTGACCTTCAACTCCTCAACCCTGATGATGCAGGGTACTGCAAGTTTAAACCATAAGCATCGGCCATATGGTGCTTACGTATATGTAATGAGATTACTAAGCAAAGATATGACATGATAATTTTGACCTTCAACTCCTCAACCCTGATAATGCTGGGGTCCTTCAAGTTTAAACCGTAGGCATCGGCCATATTGTGCTTACGTATACATAATGTAGTTGTTCACAATACCAACAATGAGTTTCGGAGAGGATATAATTATGATCAAAAATTCCACTTTGAATACAATTACCTGAAAGATGCAAGAGTACTACCAAACTTTTTAAATTGGATGGGTTATTTTTATCAGTATCAGTTGAATTATACTCTTAGTTATAAGGTTTATATTACTTTTTCTACTTTAAATATTGTTATTTATAGGTCTATTCTTTAAATAAATGTTTACTCAGAAAAAGTTGTTTTATTCGGTTAGGTTAGGTTCGAACAGATTTTTCCAATTCAGAATCTAAGGGAGGGGGCGCGGTAGCGCCCCCGACCGGTTGTGTCAAAGAAGTCTATTTTTATATGATGACGTCAGCACATAATTTTTTTCATCCGAAAATCGGACGAATAATTAATTTTATTCATCCGGTTAGCGGACGACTAGCAACAGCCATAACTGATTTTATCGTAACTGAAAAGCGTGAAAAAAAAAATTTTAAACAAAAAATACAACCGACTTCCATGCCACATAAAAGTAAAAAATAATTTAAATACATGTTGGTTTAGAGCAAACACAGTTCTTAGTACATAGTCCCGAAGTCGGCGCTTACCATATTTTGCTGGATCATGACGAAACTACATGTATCTTATATGAGCGCCGACTTCGGGACTATGTACTAAGAACTGTGTTTGCTCTAAACCAACATGTATTTAAATTATTTTTTACTTTTATGTGGCATGGAAGTCGGTTGTATTTTTTGTTTAAATTTTTTTTTATGATATAGAAAACTACTCAGTTGACCCGGTGAACTCCGTTCCGCCTAACAGTCAAAAATTAAAAGCCAGTCATTATCAGTATATTTCTCCACTATATTTTACATGTACTTAAAATCTTCCTCTTGCATCACTCTATCTATTAAAAAACTGCATTAAAATTCGTAGCGTAGTTTTACAAATCTAAGCATACGTAGGGACAGACAGTTAAAAGCGACTTTATTTTAGACTATCTGGTGATACGGCATATTTATTTTCTAACAAGGCATGCCCGCGTCGAACTATAGGTATACTTATTTTTCGAAAATTAGCCTGCGAGTTATTTCAAAGTAACCTATCTTTGTATTAAATTTCGCCCAGATTAGTCCAGCCGTTTTTGCATGATTAACAAGCGTTCTTCCATCCTTCCCCATTTATATTAGAAGATAGCAAGATGAGTTAAGAGCAGATATACCGTAGAGATAACAATTATGGTTAGATTAATAGCAATTCGGGAATTCCTGTTTACGGTAGAGCCCTGTTCTGTTGTTATTGCTTGCAAACGCAATTATACTCGTAGTCTCTGATATTAAGCATCTTATTAATTATAAATATACGAGCTTCCAGGCATTTCCATTTTTTGTATTATACCCGAAACATTTTCGTCTCAAGAGTGGGAGTTCGAACCGTCCAGCCAGGTGATACCGGGGACGACGGCGGTATGCTGTTACATATCGTCGTAATGACCAGATGGAGCGATGGGCCCACTCACTCACCTGGGAGGAGTTGCCTAATAAGGCAACGCCCTCAGAGGGCTCCGGTTCCTTTCCGAACTGCGATCCGTTAGAGATTCCGGAGTCCTCCCTATAGCGCCGAGTACGGCCACTAGGGGGATTTTAGTGCAGTAAGAATCCCACGTAACCCTGCGTCGCCTTCACGGCGTCGGGTATCTTTTAAAGGTTTCCTCCGTCGAAAAAACCGACATTTTCGTCTAAAAGTTGGTTTTATTTTTAACGGTAAAATTTTATCTGTCATTGAAAATTTTATCTAATTTCGTTCAACTTTTTCATCGAGAAATATAAATTCGACTTTTTATTGTTAACCAAACTCTAGATCATTTAGAATAGCAGATAGGATGAGTTAACAGCAGATATAACGTCGAGATATCTATTATGGCTAGATTAATAGCAATTCGGCAATGCCTGTTTACGTTAGTGCCTGTTCTGGTATTGTTATTGCTCTTAAACGCAATTATACTTGTAGAAGCCTTAAATAAATTACCTTAATTAATTATAAATATACGTGCTTTTACGCTTTTTTATGTAGTCGTACCCTAGATATTTCCGTCTGAAAGCAGGTTTTATTGTTATTGGTAAAGTTTTATATTTCTGTGAAAATCTAGCCAGTTTTGTTTAAATTATATCTGTTTTGGTTAAACCTGATATTAATTAACTTGAGTAAAAAATGCGAGCTTCTATGGAATTTAATTTTTATAGTTATATCAGGTGGTAAAATTAATGGAGTTCAACCGGGGTGGAACGACGCCACACTTATTTCTAATGTGAAGCATGTCTTGCATTTCAGTGGCAGTTTTTCACATTTATTTATTTATTTTTAATGTTATACACACATGTATACATGATACATGTGTGTACAACATTAAAAAGACAGTCAGATGAGTGCAGTGAAAAAACATTTGAGTCGATAGATAATACAGTAACAATATTAAGTAGAAACAGTACACAGAGAACAATACAAATATAGAGATAAGTATTAGGACTTAAAGAAACCATCCGATGGCATACGTATAAGTTGGGAGTCTAAAGTTTGGTATAAGTCAATGTCTATTTTTAGCGTGACTATGTTAAAAGTTAAGTTATTATCTTCTCACGAAAATTTTGTCTAATATGCTTTCGCTGTTTTATAGAAAAACATTTTTGAAGTGAAACTTCTTTATCGGGGTTGGAAAAAAAATTAGTGTAACATTTTTTCGTTACGCGCCATGTTTTTCCGTTACGCGCCATCTTTTTCTTATCCCTACCACGCGTGATATTAGATAGATTATCATAGATTAGATTATAGTAATTTAACTTTATTTAATCAATTTCTGTAAAGTTGCATATAGTAAATGGTTTTTTGAAAAATAACGTCATAAAGAAGTTTCACTTCTTACGAGTGCACGCTAGTACACGCACACATTTTTTTTTTTTAATTTTAGTTCGTACAAAGACAAAAGAGTAAAATAATTCAGGCGTGTTTACAACGGCAACCAGTATTTTATGTTTTAATCCAGATCATAAACTATCTGTGTTTTGAATTTTAGCCAAAATCGATTTAGTAAATTAGTTTTCGCGTCAAAAAGTGACAAACGTCCATAGGTATATCCATCCTCAGAAAGTGGCCTCTTTAATAGAAGTACCTAACTTTTAAATTCGTTGTGTCTTAATTATGGGTCAGCGTGCTTATTATTTTAAAAGACATGTTTTTTTTTTATCTAACTGAAGTAGCAAACGAGCATGCAGTCCACCTGATGGTAAGTGGTCACTGCCGCCCATGGACATCTGTAATCAACTACATACAGAACATGGGTTCCATCTGAAGTCAATCACAGATGCGTTGCTACTCCCGAGGACTATGATGGTCGCCTCATGTAAAAGTATACCGGTAACCACACCCTTCTATCGAAACGCAAGAAATGCTTCACACTAGAAATAGGTGTGGCGGTGGTACTTCCCCGATCGACCTCCACTAGTTTAGTACCTTTAGTAATGGTATGGATGTGTAGTGGTATAAAAATGATTTGTACCGAAACAAGATTTTTAAGCAAAATATAAGTCAAAAACGTAGCAGTAAATCGAGATAATGTTCACAATTCATCTTGTTTCCGCTCGGATTGGCACATGCGGTATTCGTGTCGATCTATCTAACGAGAAGCAATAGTGGGTATTTTGACAAAGACATCTGACATTTTTGACGTTATGTGTTTTCATAGTAAGACATTGAATGTTCTATGTATTTTGTTTATTATGTATCTATGTGTTTGTGTTAAATGCAAGGTAGTGTGTGTAATGTGTTTTTGGTTGATTTTTTATATGTTCTATGCATTATTCGAAAAAAAATTAGCATTGCGTAATCCTTCTCTACATCAACTATAACCGTAATTTCATACTCCTCCACCTGCGGCAAGTGTCTTAAGAATTGATCACAAGATTTAGCTTCACGTATTATTTATATATAAATAGATAAAAATAATTGGTACTGAAGCAAGATTTTTAAGCAAAATAAAAGTCAAAAACGTAGCGGTAAATCGAGATAATGTTCACAATTCATCTTGTTTCCGCTCGGATTGGCACATGCGGCACTCGTGTCGATCTTGAATAGACGAACGTCGAACAGATATTGTATCGATTTTAAAACTTCTAGTATTACTAGACTCCTCAGGAGTAGTAGTGCATCTGTGATTAACTTCTGATAGAATCCCTGTTTCTACGAAGTTGTTTACTGATGTCTGTGGGCGGCAGTGCTCGCTTACCATCAGTTGGACTGCATGCAATTTTTTTCAATCGAGTAAAAAATACAGATATTATTAGAACTCAGATCATTTTTTCTCCACAATGGGATAGCGTGATGATTCTAAACCTCTTTTAGTTACCGTGACAGGCATGTTTAATGGTACAAAAATAATTGGTACTGAAACAATATTTTTAAGCAAAATATAAGTTAAAATCGTAGCAGTAAATCGAGATAATGTTCATAATTCATCTTGTTTCCACTCGGATTGGCACATGCGGTATTCGTGTTGATCTATCGAACGAGAAGCAATAGCGGGTATTTTGACAAAGACATCTGACATTTTTGACGTTATGTGTTTTCAAAGTAAGACATTGAATGTTCTATGTATTTTGTTTATTATGTGTTTGTGTTAAATGCAAGGTAGTGTGTGTAATGTGTTTTTGGTTGATTTTATGTATGTTTTATGCATTATTCGAAAAAAAATTAGCATTGCGTAATCCTTCTCTACATCAACTATAACCGTAATTTCATACCCCTCCGCCTGCAGCAAGTATTAAAAATGGATCACAAGTTTTTGCTTCACGTATTATTGATATATAAATAGATAAAAATAATTGGTACTGAAGCAAGATTTTTAAGCAAAATAAAAGTCAAAAACGTGGCGGTAAATCGAGATAATGTTCACAATTCATCTTGTTTCCGCTCGGATTGGCACATGCGGTACTCGTGTGGATCTTGAATAGAAGCGACGTCGGACAGATATTATATCGATTTAGTAACTTCTAGAATATTTTTCTTAAGAACAGCTGCTTTTTTATCTGATTGAAGTAGCAAACGAGCAGGCAGTCCACCTGATGGTAAGTGGTCAATGCCACTCAGGTACATCTCTAAGCAACTTCATATATGAACACGGGTTCTATCTGAAATCAATCACAGATGCGTCGCCTCATATAAAAGTGTACCGGCAACCACACTCTTACATTGAAATACCAGAAGTGCTTCACGCTAAAAATAAGGTGGTACCTCACCGGTTGAACTCCCGGTTCTACCACCCTGTAAGCGTTTTTTAAGCTTTGTTTTGAAGATTTTTATACTAGTGATAAAAATATTTAAAAGAGTTAGGTATAAGATTGAAGAATTCACGTTCGTTAGCACATTTACTGGAAATTTCAATTGGAGTTTTCAATTTTAGGATGGACTCTAAGAGTGTGTACTTCATCAAGAAAGTATGTATACTCCTTTAATTTTATCTCAAACGCCTTCACCGACACGGAGCTTACACGTTTCAAACGCGAGTAGAAGTAATACTATCTGCCTTATCGTTAGGTTTACGTATAAAAAAAAAAAACTAAAAAATGTCGTCTTATTAGGATCGGGTGCTTTAATAAATTAGTCGACTTTTGTTGTATAAGATAAAAGTTAAAAGTTTTCTTGGATACCGTACCCAAAAGGTAAAAACGGAATCCGCCGTCTGTCTGTCCGTCTGTCTGTCCGTCTGACTGGCACCAGGCTGTATCTCATGGACTATCACGGTTAAACCAGACAGCTGAAATTTTCACCAATATTTATAAGGGACTCCCATACAAGAAACGTGATTTTTTTGCCTATGTTTAAAATAATGGAACGGATTTCTTCGTACTCGAGCCCGACTCGCACTGAGCACTTCACTTAACATTGCCTTATTTGAAAAAATAAGCCGACTTTTTAAAAGACTTCAAACACAGATTTTCTTTCATAACATATTATTAACTTATAATTAAAACTTTTTCCATTTAGATTGTTTACGGAATAACTTTTCTATACACGTCGCATTTAGCCGAATAAATCTTTGAACAGCGAGGTTGTTTAGGACAATTTGTTTGCCTGTTTGTACAAACATTTGCAAAGAAACGCCAGATATTTCAATGCCAAAACGGCAATTAAGTTTGAGTAAACAGGAAACTTCGTAAGGAATTTTCATTTTCGGGCACATTACTATAAATTTTCGTAACAACAGAACAGATTTGTGGCATATTACTTGTATTATAAAAGCGAGTTTGTAAGGATGAATGGATATTTGTCTTTCACGCAAAGACGGCGGATTTAACAGGACTAGTCACCCGTCGCAACGGTCGAAATTCGACCGTAATTTAAATTAAAAAAGTATTCTTGTCCAAAATCCTAAGTAGCACGAATATTGATATAAATTGTAATGATTTTCAAGTTAATTTTGAACGCACCCGTTAAAGGTAAAAATAGGTTTAATTAGCTAAGTGCATTTAAAAGGAATAGCGGGTATTTTGACAAAGACATCTGACGTTTTTGACGTCTTGACGTTTTTGACGACGTTTGACGTTATGTGTTTTCATAGTAAGACATTGAATGTTCTATTTCGTTTATTATGTATGTGTTTGTGTCAAATGCAAGGTAGTTTGTGTAATGTGTTTTAGTTGATTTTATGCACTATTTGAAAAAAATATTAGTATTGCGCAATCCTTCTCTACATCAACTATAACCGTCCGTAATTTCATACTCCTCCGTCTGCGGCAAGTATCTTATAAACGAATCACAAGTTTTTGCTTCACGTATTAATATATAGAATTTATATTTTACGGGTACAGAAAAAAGCTTCTATTTGGAGGCAATCAAAGATGCCTTGCTACTTTCGAAGTCTAAATGATGGCCTCTTATGAATGTGAGCTACAAAACACGTTTCCGAAACCGAAAAATTGCTTCACGCTAGAATAAGATGTAGAAGTTATATCGCCACAGTCTTACCAGACCACTTACGTTTTACCACCTTGAAAATAAATTATGCAAATATATTAGTAAGTTTTTCTTTTGTATCAATAACCTCTAAAACCCCAGCTTTTATCCAAGGGCCACGAAACATTCGATTGGCCCTACACGCGTCAGTACCAAGCATTAAATACAAATATGTATCTGATGTTATGAGGCCGCGAAATCTTGCTGTAAAATGTGGCAAAAATGCGAAAATTTTAAGGAAGTCTATTACTTTTTGACGCAATATCTACCTGTTGGATTTCGTTGAAATTTGACACGCATGTAGTTTATTTTCTGGGTTAATCCAGAAAATAAACTACATGCGTGTCAAATTTACGCAGATAGTTTATTTTCTACTACATAGGATATTTATTTTCGTGGTAAACGTAAACAGAGCGGACAGAACCGCGATAATAAGCTAGTTTCCCTTAGTTCGCTGACTCTTGTACCGCAAACAGATTTCGTGGCCTACCGGTTAGACGTTTCGATGACATTCCTATCTGACTGAACGTTTTGTTACAAACTTGCCTCCCTGTTCCGTTTACAAAGCATTGTAAATCCTTTGTAGCTGTTTGCCTTTGAAACGGACATTAACAATACCCAAACTCAAAGAGCGTGCAGTTTCACAGTGCAATAACTGGTTTCCTGCACAAGTTATGGTATTTTGGATAGCTGTTCAAAGGCTTCAGTATCCTTTTGGTTCAAATCTGACGGCACCACTGTCACGTCAATTCTGCCCAATAGAAACTGTTATTTTTTGTTTAAAACGCACGGCAAAAAAGAGAGACTTATACGAGGATTCTTAATCTTCAAGTGTAGCGACAAATCTTGTAGGTAGGTACGTAGATTCAGAGTCATTGAATCTATTTTGATCATTCGTCAAACCTAAAGGAATAATATGCAGTATATCCGATCACTGCAAGTAATCACTACCACCTATATATAGCTACAATACATGTAGATAGCTTCAATGTGAAATATTTTTATTACTTTCTTTTTTAAACTTTGTTTGTACGTACCCGTACGCAATATAATCGACTTAAAATGTATTGCTTTTAAATTCATACTTAAAGAAAAAAATCTAGCACCATTTATCCTGAGTGCAACATACCATAGAACAGTTTGCAAGTGGGTCAGCTATTCTGGTATCGAAATATTTACGTCTTCGAGTGATTAATTCGTTTATCGGCATGCAGTCGAACTTCCATTTAGTTTTATTTGGCTTTTAGAAGATAAATCTAAGTTGGACTTGAGAGATAGTTAATGTTACTTGAACTGAATAGAAGAATTTTGTTTTTGGTTTCCGTTTGTTTAGAATTTGATGGAGTTCTGGATTCGAATCAGCAGATCTTAAATACAACTAATTTTGTTCATTATCACACTTGCCAGGTGGTAAAACCAGTGTAGTTTGACCATGGAGGTACCACCGCCACACTTATTTATAGCGTGAAGCATGTTATGCGTTTCCCTGGTAGGATTTGAGTGTCAGTTCTTAGCCCTCGAGTGAAGCAACGCATCTGTGACTGACTTCATAAAGAACCCCTGTTCTATTTGGAGTTGCTTACAGATTCGGCGACAGAGCCACTTACGATCAGGTAGAGTGTATACTCGTTAGCAACATCAATGTAATAAAATAAAATTCGTTTCTCTTCTGGGTATGGGCTTTTTGTCAGCTTAGTTTTATTGTACACTAGCCGTGCCCGCGACTTCGTCCGCGTTGCTACGCAACGCAAGCCCTCAAGGATGAATAATTTTCCCCGTTTTTTTTCACATTTTCCATTATTTCTTCGCTCCTAATAGTTGCAGCGTGATGTTATATAGCTTAAAGCCTTCCTCGATAAATGGTCTATTCAATACAAAAAGAATTTTTAAATTCGAACCAGTAGTTACTGAGATTAGCGCGTTCAAACAAACAAACAAACAAAGAAACAAACTCTTTAGCTTTATATATTAGTATAAATTATATATTAGTATAGATTATATATTAGTATAGATTGCATTAAGTATACGGATTTTTACTTTAATTAATTGGCCACTACCACCTACGGACAACTGTGATCAATCCCAGAGAGGTATTACATTCTACCTGAGATCGACCAAAGTTACGTTGCTACCTTTGATATCTAAGTAAGTAAAGGGGAAATCTAAGTAAGTTCTGCTTACAGGGTTTTAATTCTCTTACACTTACACAGCTGTATTTAATATTGGTATTGTTAGGCGGAAATAGGCGGAAGTGGGCACCAGAACCAAAAAACCAATGGTTCTACCACTTTTTTGCTTGAATTGTTAATTTTTGTACAACCAACGTCAACTCTCTTATTTTGAGACAACACGTACCCAGCAGTGGCACAATAACGGGTCGACGACTGTACAAAAAACCCATACATACATATTACTTAGTATATTTCTATGATTTATACTTATAGAACTGCGGTTAAGCAGTTAATACAAGTGAAATATCTTAAATTTAATCTGAGGTAGGTACTCAGTGGCCAAATAATCAAAATCCAATCAATTCGGTAGCTTTTCAGATTTCAGTGCTATTATGGCGGGACCGATTCCGCTTGAAATTTTCGTTTTTGTGCAAAGAAATTAAATTGGAGTGTCTATCTGTAATACCTAAATGTTTTTCCTAGTAAGATGTTGTATATTATTTTATTCTTCATTGTTTGTAAGTAGGTCGGGTGGGGGAGGAGTATTCAGAAGTATATAGATTGACTAGGACGGTACTACCCTTGTGTCGTTTCATCTTTTCTCTACCCCACCACTTTCCAAAGGACGAAGTACCATCTGTTCCAACTGAGCTCATGGCGGTCCTCTATGGTCGGATTCGCTTGCTATTTTTTGCCACGGACGTGTATGTCTCGTTCCACATCTTGTAAGATGTGGAACGATCTTCCTCCAGAACTAATCTCGGGGCGTTACGACATGGCACTCTTGAAAAAGGTGACAAAAGTGTTCTCCTTTAATGCCGACGATGCATTGGTGACTCCTCTGATGTTGCAAATGTCCATCATCAAGGGTAATCAAGGAAATGTAATAGGAGAGTTATATTTTTGTCCCATAATATTTGTAAGTTCAAAAATGTCGCATCAACGGTCGTAGGCAAAATTAATTTAGCAGTTTCCGCTAAAGCCGTCTTATGAAAAATTCTTCGACATAATATGAACTGATCTTCAAAATACCAAACCTTTTCCGGATCACAAATATTCAGTTGTATTCTGAGATTTTGGCATGGAAAAAACCCCTGGATAGATAATATAATTCTAATATAAAACAATCCATACGCATTTTTAAAAGTGGTAAACTGTGATAGGTATACATAATTTTATTTTTATTTTTATTTTTTGGCTACCTATGAGCTTCGCTCCCTTCAGGTATGTCTATAACAGTAAATAATACTTCATACTTCATATAATACTAATATTATATAGGCGAAAATTCGTGAGTGTGTATGTTAGTTACTTCTTCACGTCTAAACGGCTGAAGCGAGAAAATTTGGTAGCAAGTTACCTGACACTCTGGATTAACATATAGGCTATTTTTTACTGTGGGAAAATATCTTACTCCCACGGGATAATCGATACATATTCTATAGGTATGGTCATATTCCTAGAGTGTGTGCCAAAGTTTTGCGAAATCCGACCGATAGTTTTGTGGAAGGACTAACAAACATACATACATACTCACATACTTTCGCGTTCGTAATATTTATAAGATAATATTATGCCAAATGTCTTTCTCAATAAATGCTCTATTACATTCATGAAGATTTATTCATTTCTGTCCAGTAATTTAACAAAATCAAACATTAGCGCGTTCAAACAAACAAAGAAACCAACCCTTCCGCTTTGTGACATTACTATGAATAACAATAGCTTCATTGCTGATTTTAATTTTGTTATTTATTTTTTTTTATTTCACTGAAGTAGCAAACGAGCATGCAGTTCACCTGATGGTAAGTGGTCACTGCCGCCCATGGACACCTGTAATCAACTTCATACAGAACATGGGTTCTATCTGAAGTCAATCACAGATGTGTTGCTACTCCCGAGGACTAAGATGGTCGCCTCATATAAAAGTGTACCGGCAACCACACCCTTCCATCGAAACGCAACAAATGCTTCACGCTAGAAATAGATGTGGCGGTGGTACCTCCCCGGTCGAACTACACTGGTTCTACCACCTGTTAAATTTTTTATGTGAATGCGTATTGACTATGTTTCGGCAGATTACTTTCCTATAGGTATGTAGGTACAATTCTTGAAAATCATTCAAGTCTTTTATTCTTGATCTGTGGGCAGTAAACGTAAAACGCAACGAAACTCATTTACTGCAAAGTAAACAAGAACTGAATGTAATATCTAAAATTAATGTTTAATTAAAAACGGTTTTAAGCAATCATCCCTGTAATTAATTTTTCTTACATTTATCACGTTGCTAATTATGTAAGATTCATTATGCCTATTTATTTGAAAGCTTAGCGACCGCAAGGGATTAGGGTAGCCACGCTTCATAATTTTAATTCGGAATTAAAATTATATTATAATTAGAAAGTATACAAAAAACAAATCTGAGACTCTCCCGTTAATTAATAGCTTTACCTCATTTATTCTTATTTACTGACATACGAGAAAAGGATTTTACTGATGTTTATGCACATAAACTTATTCCTTGTTCTTAAGTTGATAATTATTGTATTACATAACTATCCTTTAAGATGAGTGAATACAATTTTATGTACCTTTTTTGTTTTACGAGGGGGAAACCTTCTAAAGGTACCCGATGCCGTGGGGGCGACGAGGGTTATGTGGGGATTCTTACCGCACTAAAACCCCCTCGGTGGCCGTCCTCAGCGCTGCGTGGGGGACTCCGAGAACTCACTGACCATAACCGGAGTCTTCCGAGCGTGAAGCATATTTCAGGCTCATCCCTAGTGAGCGAATACGCTCACCGCACCTTCTGTGATTTACGGCAGCGTGCGACCACACGTGCCACCATACTTCCCGGGGTCACTTGACTGGACGGTTCGAGCTCCCACTCTAGCCGCCCGTAACCCCGAAAGCCCCTTTTAGTCGCCTTTTACGATAGACAGGGGATACCGTAGCCCTATTCTGGTCCCGAGACTACAGGGTCCACAATTTTATGTACTTAGTAACAGTAAACAGTTTACCGCTTTGCAAGGTGAGGCGGAACATCTATTTCTAGCGTAATTGATTGATTTCAGGTAGAAGAATGGTTTATTCTAAGGTCAATCACAGATGCGTTTCTACTCCCGACGATTAAGATCGTCGCCTCATATAAAAGTGGGATGGCAACCACCAATTCCACAGAAACGCAACTAGAAATAGTTGCGTTTCGGTAGTACGTCGCTAATCGAACTATGTTGTAGAACCTTGCAACTTACTACCATTTACAAAACACAAAAGTTATTTCAATGTACGGATACAATAATTTTCCACTGATAAACTGTCAATGGAAAACAGACCAAAATCCATTTAAAATAAAGCAAAACGTAAAACCTACCAATCCCACCGATCTCCGTACACCTGGTAATACCCATGTCCGCCATATTGCCACAGATAACACGAAATCTATGGTTGGAGCGTTTGCCGCGTATTTAGGTTAAAGCTTTTATTTTTATTTTATTTAGCACACCGTTGGATAATGGCCGAAAATAGTGCATAGCGGGTAAAAATAAAACGTCGCTAGTTGTTTTTCATTTATCGGTTGTGATTTTACGTGGGGACATTGTTAAAAAACGTTTACGTACCATGAATAGACTTTTAAATTTTAAACTTAGTAATTTATACGGCTTTACCCGCTTCCGTTACGTCTACTGCGATAATGTGTCCTATTTGTTATTATAGTCAGTTTGAGGTGGTAGAACCAGTGTAGTTCGACCGGGAAAGTACCACCGCCACACCTATTTCCAGCGTGAAGCAGTTCTTGCGTTTAGATGGAAGGGTGTGGTTGCCGGCACACTTTTATATGAGGCGACCATCATAGTCCTTCTTAGTAGCGACGCATCTGTGATTGACTTTATACAGAATTCATGTTCTATTTGAAGTTGATTACAGATGTCCATGGGCGGCTTTGACCACTTACCATTAGGTGGACTGCATGCTCGTTTGCTATTTCGATCTAAGAAAAAAAAAATGTATACATCATAAACTATGTGTGTGCGGAATTTCAGCGATATCCGTCCGACCTGTAGTTATTATAGTACCTGTCAGACCTGTAGTTATAAAATTATTAAAATTAACCAATGATATGATACAATTACTAGGCCATTTCTTCTCGGTACATTAATACAAAATCTGCATACATGAGCTACAGATTAAACAATATATTTATATTTGTCTTCTATTTTTTTTAATTACATAAACGACAAAGTCCGAAAATGTTGTTAAATGGTACAGTAGATACAGATACAAATAAACTATTTACGTGATATATTTAAAACACATTAAAATAAATATTGATTCTACGTTTTCGAAGTAAACGATAAAAGCAATTTATTTTAAATCGAAAACCAATTATTTATCGTAGAAATTAATAACTGCAGGATCATTAATTTAATACTTTCATCATCATAAAATAAATAATGGAACAAAATGAGAAATGGCAACACTTTATATGGTTTACTCATAATACTTATTACATTAATTAGGCACTCGTTTGAAAGCTAACTAGTAGCGAAGAAGCGAGTCAACATCTCTTCAGTCAGAGTCTCTTCTTTTTTTTCTTAATCGTGTGATTAAGTACTTTTTTAACCTATTGGATAGCTTTTATCGCGGGCTTTCAAGCAGCGACCGAATCAAGAAATTCCGTAACGAAAAAACCTAGCACTCGCCACTTCGCCTACCATGAAGCGCGGCCGAGCGCTCGCTTAACTGTATATGTTACGACAGTACGAAGGTCGCACGGATCGAGACGAGCTGCTCGAAAATTGGACGAATATGTTAGCTGTTTGTGAGAAAGTATATAGTATCAAAGGAAAAAACTTGAATTAATATCAAAGAAAAAACACTGCATAAATAAATAAATAATTATAATTGCATAAGTTGGTAAAATGCTATGCATTAACTTTATCGTGGCAGTCCGTCAGTTTGACGACCCGCGTGGCGGAGCAGCTATCATACCGGTCTGACGCGCAATGGGTCCCGGGTTCGATTCCAAGCCAGACAGATTTCTGAATGATGAATTTAGATTCGTGTTTTGGTTTGGGTGTTTTTGTCTTGAGTGTATCCATTATACCTACGACACAGGAGAACATCCTACTCTAAAGCTATGAATGTACAAAGCGTGTTTTTTTTCAAAAAACCCGAGTGCTGCACGTTTTTTTACATTTTTGTTTTATCTTTTATCCGCTATTCGTCAGATATGTTCCTAATATTGAATTTAAAATTAATTATTAAATTTTATTGAATTATTGATAGTTCATGATTTAAAGCTATATTCCTACTATAGAAAGTAGTTATAAAATAAATAACATTTAATTTGAAACATAACCAATAAATAAAGAATAAGGAGTCTTTACACTGTATTGAAGTTTTAAATAATTTATAAAGTTACTAAACGGTTCTATATTTACTAGTATTTTTAAAACTAACCTGTAGATACCTAAATAATCGGAGAGTGACGTAGCTACTTTTTACCGCGCTCTCTCATTCCCATGAGAATATCGATGTTTTGTTAGTTGATACATATTTAGTAGTTCCAGACGTTGTTAATAGATGGCTTTAGTAAAATTCATATGTAAGTTCTGAATCACGCTATCAAATGCTAATGATAATTCGCTTTGACTTTGCGGGCGAAACCGCGGGTAAGAGTTAGTAATTATGATATTGCATTTATAGTAAGACTGGCCATAAATTCTGATACAATTAAAAATAAACAAAATGGTACATTTGAATTTGGAATCTGTCACTTTGATACGATAATTCAGTCATTGTGTTTTCTATTTTCGCGGGATTATATTGTAAAATATTTTATCATATTTAAATTTATAGTCAACTAGGTTATACCCGCTGTTTTGCTCGCACCACTAACATCTACAACCTATTGTATGTGGTAAATTCGTATAAAATCAAAATAGTTTTCTACAAGACTAAAAAGTATATATAAAATGAGGTTACTACAAAGCTACTAAATGCTTGTGTATTTACTAGTGTTTTTAACACTAACATGTAGATACCTAAATAATCTCTGGTCGCAAGTACCACCATATGTTCTACTTTAGTTTGTAGTTTGTAATCCTACAGGCTTGCAGAATTTGCAGGTGTTTACTGAAACAGTTTCAAATGCAAGTGCCTCTTAACTGTACTATGGCTCGCAAATCCATACCAATATAATAAATGTGAAAGTGTGTTTGTTTGTTCCTCTTTCACGTCGCCACATAGCTATAATATAATATGGTTTATATGCTGGGAGATAGTTAGGAGGGCGGAGAGTGACGTAGGCTACTTTTTACCGCGCTCTCTCATTCCCATGAGAATATCGATGTTTTGTTAGTTGATACATACTTAGTAATTCCAGACGTTGTTAATAGATGGCGTTAGTAAAATTCATTTGTAAGTTCTGAATCACGCTATCAAATGCTCATGTTAATTCTCTATGACCGTGCGGGCGAAGCCGCGGGTAAGAGCTAGTAATTATGATATTACGTTTTTAGTTAGACTGGCCATAAATACTGATACAATTAAAAATAAACAAAATGGTACATTTGAATTTGCAATCTGTCACTTTAATACGATAATTCATTGATTTTGTTTTCTATTTTCGCGGGATTATATTGTAAAATATTTTATCATATTTAAATTTATAGTCAACTAGGTTATACCTGCAGTTTTGCTCGCACCACTAACATCTACGACTGTTATGAGTACCTATTGTATGTGGTAAATTCGTATAAAATCAAAATAGTTTTCTATAAGACTAAAAAGTATATTTAAAATGAGGTCACTACAAAGTTACTAAATGCTTGTGTATTTATTAGTGTTTTTAACACTAACATGTAGATACCTAAATAATCTCTGGTCGCAAGTACCACCATCTGTTCTACTTTAGTTTGTAGTTTGTAATCCTACAGGCTTGCAGAATTTGCAGGTGTTTACTGAAACAGTTTCAAATGAAAGTGCCTCTTAACTGTGCTGTTGCTGCAAATAATTATGATATTGCATTTATAGTAAGACTGGCCATAAATACTGATATAATTAAAAATAAACAAAATGGTACATTTGAATTTAGAATCTGTCACTTTAATACGATAATTCATTGTTTTCTTATTTCGTTAATGTAAAATATTTTATCATATTTAAATTTATAATCAACTAGGTTATACCCGCGCACCACTAACATTTACGAGTGTTAGCAAAATTCGATAAGTACCTACTTTTTGCGTGAAAGAGTACTAAATAATTATACATAAGAAATAGGCAATGATAATATTAATAAGATGGACTTAAATCTTTAATTCCATAAAAACATAGCTACAACTACCTAAATAGACATGAGATACAGTAATACAAAACACATCTAATTTTAGTAAATTGTTAACAAGTAGTGTCTTTAAAAATGCATTAAAGTATTCACCAATTAATTGGAAATACTAATGCTAGTATATTCTCCAGCCTTTTGTAACATGTAACTAAATAATCTCTAGTCGTTCCAAGTGACACCATCTGTTCCACTTTAGTTTAGAATGTAATCCTACAGGCTTGTGGAATTTGCAGGTGTTTACTGAAACAGTTTCGAATACTAGTGCCTCCAAACTGTACTGTGGCTCGCAAATAATTATGACAGTGCATTTATGTTTAAGTAGTCTTAGTTATGGTTTACTTACAGATTATTATAAATTAAACGTATCTTCCAGCAGACATCTGTAGGTTTCATAAATAAGTCAAATTAAGATCATAGGTATATTCTATTAACATCATATTTAAAATAAGAAAATGGTACTTACCTTTTTTAATATCTGATTGAAGTAGCAAACGAGCATGCGGTTCACCTGATGTTTAAGTGGTTACTGCCGCCCATGAACATCTGTAAGCAACTTCATATAGAACAGTGGCTCTATTTGAAGCATTTCTTAGGTTTCGATAGAAGGGGCACATTTTCACATGAGACGACCATAATAGTCCTCGGGAGTGGCAACGCATCTGTGATTGACTTTAGATGGAACCCATGTTCTGTATGTAGTTGACTACAGGTATCCATGGTTGGCAGTGACCACATACCATCAGGTGGACTACGTGCTCGTGTGCTACTTCATTCAGATAAAATAAAAAGTCAACCACAGTGGCACTGCTCCCAAAGACTAAGACAGTCGCGTCGTATAAAAATGTGCCGGCAACCACACCCTTCCATACAAACGCAAAAAATACTTCCAGTTAGAAATAAGGTTTACTGAAATCACTGAAGTGCTTTTTTTAAATATTATGCATAGACAAAAAATACGAAATTAATTTTAGGTATATACCTAATTCGGTATAAGTACAAACATAAAAATACCCTCCCAAGTTGGGATGTAAATAAACGATTTCGCATCAACCCATTATTGGCCCACTGCTGGGCACGGGTCTTCTCCCAGAATGAGAGAGTTTTTAGGCCATAGTCCACCGCGCTGGCCAAGTGCGAATTGGTGGACTTCACACACCTCCGAGAACTTTTTTTTTTTTAAGAACTCTCGGGTGTGTAGGTTTCCTCACGATGTTTTCCTTCACCGAAAAGCAGTGATAATTAATTTCTAATACGCACATAAATGATTGGTGCGTGCCTGGGTTTGAACCTCTGACCTCCCGATCGAGAGGGCAAGTTTCAACCATTAGGCTATCACTGCTATAAATAAACGATTTATTTTTAGATAAATTAAAATGATAAAAAAAGTGTTTTAAGCAAGTAATAATATCGTAAATGAATAATAAAAAGGCGCGAAATGTAATCACTAAAAACAACATGGCCGCTCGTCGTAGCTTGATTTGATTTGAATAATTCATTGCTTCGTTATAATTTGGGGTAAATATTTCACTACTTAATCTTAAAGCTACTATTACACTGTATTTTTAAATACTTTTACAATAAACATTTATAAACCAGGTTATTAGCTTACAATATAATGCAAGTTCTTATTTATCTATATACCTATATCATCGTATAAAGGTAGCTTAGTAATTATTAGTGATTTATTTATTTATTTGAACACCAACATAATGTACACCAATTACAGCATAAACAGAAGATAACATTAGAAAGACAAGTGTTATTATAATCAAAGGTGTAGACTGCATGCACAGAAAGCGAATGTAAGCCAATGAGAAAAAAAATACAAATCATTACAAATTGATTACAGATTATTACATGTAGTGATGTGACTAGTACTGTATCTGTATCCGTAGATATCCTGAAGTAGAAATCCTTGTATCTTTAACTTTTCATGCGGATCTCCAACGGATCTTTTACCACTTTCAATTAATTTATATTAACTAGAAAATCATTTCGTAGGTAACATTATAACTATATTAGACAAAAAAAACATTAATTAACAATGTAACATAAGAGTTAGTATAAATATTAATTATTATGATAAGTTTGACTACTATGTCTGTCTTCCGACGCAAAAAGAGGTGTGTTCCCCTCTTTTGGCGTCGGAAGGTTAAACATATACATAAGTAACATACCTATATACATACATATGTTCAAAAAACATCAAAAACGTCAAAAGGAGGCTTTTGACGCTGTATCACATAAAAATACAAATTGAAAAATTATAATATATAATATACCTGTTGGTATTATAATTTTTCAATTTCAACCGAATGTAATTTTTAATATACTTGTATATTTAAGTTACAGTTTAATATTAAGTCGACCATTTCATTATACACCCACGTTTGAGTTTCGCAACCACGTAACCATAACCGTAGTTAAGTTGCTAACCGCAAAACGGTGGTTACTCCTTTGCCAAAGCTTTGCATCTGTCCAGAGGGAAAATTCAAAGTATTTTAAAGTTGTTTATACATGTTTGGTTTTTGGATAGAACGAGTATTATTAAAATTAGTTAATACAAAAATCGTGTACAAACGATAGATTGCCTTCAATTTTACCTTATTGTTTGTAAGCAGTCGGATTGTCAGGCAGTTTTTCTTTAAAACTTATGTAAATTTGAATTGTTTTAATTAATAGCATTCATTTGATACCCATATTGTCATGATAATGAAAAACTGGTACCTTTCTTTCCCCCTTCCCTTTTTTATTGCTGGCACCCTATTAAAAGTATCCCCTGTATAACTCTGTTAAGTGCATCGATTTAAAACAATTGCTATGCGCTGCAAATGTCAACGTTTAGCGTAAAAAACAAATAAATGCGTCTGATTCTCGAACCACGACGAAATTCTTCTATGAATTATAGCGAAATTTTTCAAAAAATTGTTCAACGGTAGTGCTTGCAACGCCAATAGAATATTCCATATTTGAGGGGTAAACTTGTTGCAAGAGTCATCTTTAAACTTAAATACATTAGATTAACGAATTCATTTCCTTTAAAACTACCAATGAAGCAGTACTTTGAAAGAGAAAAAGAAAATTGAACTGCGTGAGAAATTGTAATGGCTAAATTGTTATTATAATAAAAGAGGTCGTCTCTTATACTCCTTCCCTCCTTTCTATGATCGCCGGTAACATATAAAAAGTGAATAACACGAATAATTCTAATAAGTGAAATGATTTGCAACAAATTAACAACTAGCTAGTATCCGTGATGAGAATGAAAAACAGATGGCTGATTTTCTAAGGACACATAATTTCGCTATGAATTGTTGCGAAATTTCGCTTCTAAAAATCGCCAAACCCTAATGCTTGCTACGCGAAGCAAATATTTCGAAAGTGATATATATACTCATTCTGCGAGAGTCATCTTTAAACTTCAATGCATAAAACAAATGAATTCACATCCGTATAAACTCTTCAAATCTTCTTCTTCTTCTTTATAAAAATGAATGTTTGTCTGTATGTCCTGTAAAGAATCGTAAACTATTCACTTGATCATATGATGATCTTTAGCAAAGTTATTATTCATGAGCTCGCGAAGGTTACTGGTGTATTTTTTATTTTGATCGCATAGCAATGCGCGCAGGGTACAGTTAGTTTTTATAAGATTGAATTAATAAACTAGAATGCAGTTCTTTGATTGTGCCTGATAACTTCATATTACTTATGGATTCTAACTGAAGTCAATTATAAATGCGTTGCTACTCCCAAGGACTAAGATGGTCGCGTCATATAAAAGTGTGCCAGTAAACACACCCGTTTATCGAAACGCAAAAACTGCTTCACGCTAGAAATAAGTATGCTCTATGGACAATATCAATGGAGCAGTTTTGGAGAGTAAAGAATAAACTGAAGTGTATGAGGAATTTTGACAATATTATGTATACGATTCTGTAATAGAATAAATGTCTTGAATGCTGAATGCGTTGCTTTTGGAACACGAATTCGGTTGTCTTGAATTCTGTCGATTCACTGTAGTCGAGATAGTGAGGAGATTCGAATTTCTGTTTGTATTACGCTGACTGGCTGAATAAGCTGCATAGAGGCCTGAGGGTCGGCTGTCAGGGATATAAAGTTCAGGGAAGCGCATTTTACTGATAGAGGGTACGCATTAAGATATCCGCATAACAAAAATAGACTATATAATCTATATTAGCTCTACTTTGAGCGCTTTGCTACGCGACCACAAAAATAAACAGATATCTTCGTGGACTCACGCACAACAACTTTGATAATGGCCATCGCTTGATAAAATGCATAGTTTACGATTTTATAAAAGACATACTGACAAACATTCATTTCTATATATACCTAAAGATTACAATAAATGCGCGTCACAAGAGCGTCACGCAAGGATTACGTTTGAGTCGTCTATGTATGTGAAATAGGATTCAACGATAAATTCAAAAATAAAAATGGCCAATGCATAAAAAATGCACCGTTAAATCGTTATTAGCTGGCGCGGTGTGGTTTCGTTCTTAAATAGTTCCACTCTCTCTTATCCACACCGTGTGGTGTTGGTTTTGAATAGTACCACTCTTTCATCGGTGCTGTTTTTTTAATCTGACTGAAGTAGTAGTGTTTCATTGTATTGTGGCGACTTCACGCTACTCATCAAGAGATGGCACTACTAGTATTCTGAAACACGCTATCGAAGCATTTTCAATACCCCGCATATATACAAGTTCCGAACAACGACTGTTGGAGCACGGCCGCTCCCCAGGCATGATCACCTAGCCTGGCGGGAGAGCTCCCTTTGCCAAAGTATATCTTTCACCCGAGCTGTGTAGTGTAATTTCTTAATAGTTCTTTTCCCTCGCATCCGTGCTGAATCTTGAATTACATCACTCCTCTCGTGGAAGTAGGAGGCGACTAAGAAACAATAATCAGTAGATGGGCAACGGCGTCATTTGTGTCGCCATAAAAACCACTGCGGCCATCAACCAGACACAGGGACCATTAAAAAAAGCTCCATTAGAATAGGTCTAGGTCCAGCAGCGAACCTTTAATACAACCATGCATGGATTCGGTACTTCAATATAAGGTAATCTGAGACCTTTCAAATGCAGACCATTAAAACAATTTTACCTTACGAACCGTTCCAATGTAATATTCTTGATCATTATCTAACAAAATGAAACAAAAGTTAATATCAGCGCTCCAAAATATTTCTCTTTGACAAGAGATATGTAATCAACTTTAGGTACAAATGTTTTCTATTTTTAGATCGTTTCAATTGTCGAATATTATTTGCTTCTAGCCGCAATATACTCCTCTATATTTAATATCATAAAACATAATACCCAAAAGTCTCAAACACACAGAGTAAAATTTTTAACACACAAATTTCTCAACTGTTATTTCTTCTTATTCGCTCGTGAACGCACCAGCATGCAGCAATACAATGAATTTCGACTTGGGAGGTACCTTTTTTTCTCAAGGGGGAAACTTTCAAAAGGTACTCGACGTCGTGGGAGCGACGCAGTGTTATGTGGGATTTTTACCGCACTAAAACCCCCTCAGTGACCGTCCTCGGCGCTACAAAGAGGACTCCGGGATCTCTAAAGGAACGCAACCGGAGTCCTCTGAGCGCGTTGCTCCATCGGGCTCCTCACAGATGTGTAGATGGGCCCACCGCTCCGTCTGATCTTTACGACGATATGCGACCACATATACCGCCGTCCTTCGCGGGGTCGCCTGACCTAACGGTTCGAGCTCCCATTCTAGCTGCTCGCAACCCCGGAAGCCCCTTTTAGTCGCCTCTTACGACAGGCAGGTGATACCTTAGCCCTATTCTGATCCCGGAACTACAGGGACGAACAGGGGAGGTACCACGGCTACACTTATTTCTAGCGTAAAGTAGTTTTTGCGTCTTGTTCGCGTTTTGAACCCTTCCAAGGTGTGGTTTCTCGTACACTTTTATATGGTAACCATCTAAATCCAAGGAAGCAGCAACGCATCTATGATTCACTTCAGATAGAACCTGTTTTTTTATTAAATTGCTTACAGATGTCCATGGGCAGCAGGTGGAACTTACCAATAGGTAGATTGCATACCCGTTTGCTACATTCATTCAACAAAAACCATGGTTGATTAAAATCTGTTTTGAGAAAAACCCGTGCCCAGCAGTGGGGTTGTAATAAGATGACCATCCCTTAGCGCCAAGTCTAAACAAAACAAGTCACAATTTACTCAAAACTTACCCATTACGTTCGCAAATATATCATTCCGAGGCATCTTGGGCGTCGTGTAAAATATCTGAAATTGTTTCCAAATTGTCGCAGCATCCGGATTGTTAATTGCGCGGTGCACGGCCATTTATCTCCGCTGCCTTGTCTTAGCTAAATAATAGGTTTATGTCTGTATAACCTGTGTCAATAAGGGATGGGTTCCAAAATGACGATTTTTCAAGTAATGGAACGTGGGAAACAATAAATATTATTGACGTGACAACGTTTTATTATACGATGGAGCCGGCTGCACGCATCAAAAACATGACTCATGCGGCGTTACCTCGCTCTGAGGCGTTCCAAATGCTTGAAGTGCAAGCGAGAGTGCGTAACAAACGACAAAGAGGCACAATCGGCCTCCGCATACGGCAGAGTCCTACTTGAGTGATGGTTCCATCTGAAGTCAATCATGGATGCGTTGCTACTCCCGAGGACTATGATGGTCGCCTCGTGTGAAAGTGTGCCGGCGACCACACCCTTCCATCGAAACGCAAGAAATGCTACACGCTAGAAAAAAGTATGGCGGTGATACTTCCCCGACCTACACTGGTTCTACCTTCAAAATTTCTTTTACCGATATTTTGTCGCAGCTTTGTGGAGTAGTTGTAGTACGTCTGAATAGACTCTAAATACATTATTATAGCTTCGTTGATAGTATTGACAAATATTTCTTAGGAATACGAACATTGCGCAGCCCTCCTTCTACTATATCTTTTCAGATATTTTGATGAATAAGACCTTATTTCGTAGCGTTGTATATATGTTTTATGAAAATACTTAAATATTATAACATCCACAATTACTAAACTTTTGAAGATGATATAGTTAGTATTAGAATTTTAACGTGGTAGACCAACTTTACTATGTATAGTGTGTAGAAATTATTGCGTTTCGGTGGGTATCTGTAATTGTCGATTCGCTATTATATGAAGCGACCATCTCAGACCTCGGGAGTAGCAACGAAACGTAGACCCATATAAGTCCTTTGTTCAGTATGAAGTTGATTAGTATTTACCTTCTGTGGAGTGCATGCCTGTTTGCTACTTTAATTGAAAGTATATAGCAACGTTTGCCTTCAGATACAAATCCTGTTTAATATAAAGCGGATTACAGATGTCCATGGACGGCACAGAAACACATATTTATATAGATACAGATAGATATAGGTGTAGCCTTTTTTTTTGTTGTTGAGGGGGAAACCTTCAAAAGGTACCCGACGCCGTGGGAGCGACGCAGGGTTATGTGGGATTTTTACCGCACTAAACCCCCCCCGGTGGCCGTTCTCGGCGCTAAAAAGGAGGACTCCGGGATCTCGAAACGACTTCAACCGGAATCCTCCGAGCGCGTTGCCCCATCGGGCTCCTCCCAGATGGGCGGCTGGGCCCACCGCTCCGTCTAGTCTTTACGACGGTATGCGACCACACGTACCGCCGTCCTTCCCGGGATCACCTGACTGAACGGTTCGAGCTCCCACTCTAGCCGCTCGCAACCCCGGAAGCCTCTTTTAGTCGCCTCTTACGACAGGCAGGGGATGCCGTAGCCCTATTCTGGTCCCGGAACTACAGGGTGCAGATATAGGTGTAGCCTAGCTACACATAAATCGCGCGGTCTCTTCTACAGTTATCGTTATATTCCAGTCTATTCAAATACAACCTTAATGTGTTATTAACATAATCCTTTCCCAATAATATTAATATTTTTAGTAAAAACCGTCCGAAAATCCGTTTAACAGATTTTGAGAAAAACGATCACATGCAGACAGCTTTTAGAGACTTTATTTTCATAATAAGTATAGATATATACAACAACCTGAGAGCATCGATAGCCTAATGGTTGAAACGCCTTCTCGATCAGATCGGTCCGAGATTCAAATCCAGGCACGCACCACTGCATCATGTACGTATTATAAATTAATTATCACTGCTTTTCGGTGAAAAAAAAAAAACATCGCGAGGAAACCTACACACCCGAGAGTTCTTTAAAAAAAAGTTCTCGGAGGTGTGTGAAGTCCACCAATTCGCACTTGGCCACCGCGGTGGACTATGGCCTAAACTCTCTTATACTGAGAGAAGACCCGTGCCCAGAAGTGGGACAATAATGGGTTGACAAGGATATTGTGTTCCCAATTCAACAGTACCTACATATTTAGCAGTTAACGCAAGGCTGAGTTCGGCCAAAGTGCACAGAAACATAGATTTATATCCACTTTCCACGAGATATCTCCCGAGATACAGATATATAGCTTTTAGCGATGTTTCACGAATTGGGACTGGTGTTTAAGAAATATATAGCAGATGCGCTTTACGCCCCTGTTTTTGGGGTTCCGTGTTTCAATACCAAAAGCGACTTTGTAAATTAACGTTCCAATAGAGCAGTGATATCCTTATGCTTGAAACTTGCCCTCTCGATCGGGAGGTTCAAACCCAGGCACGCACTAGTGGTTTTTCTAAAATATTGCGTGTTAGAAATTAATTATCGCTGCTTTTCGGTGAAGGAAAAATAAGTGAGGAAACCTACACACACGAGAGTTCTTTAAAAAAGTTCTCGGAGGTGTGTGAAGTCCACCAATTCGCACTTGGCCAGCGCGGTGGACTATGGCATAAAACTCTCTCATTCTGAGAGTAGACACGGGTCTACTCTCAGAATAAGAGAGGCACGGGCCCAGCACTGGGACAATAATGGGTTGACTACATATTCGCTCCAAAGGTTCTGTAACGATTAAGTTGACATTTGATATACATATAAATTCACTCATATATAAGAAGAGTATCGTCCTCGGGAGTGGCAATGCATTTGATCGACTTCAGATATAAGACTTGTTCTATATAAAGTTGCTTACAGATTATGGAAATCTGTAAGCAACTTTATATAGAACAGGGCGGTTGTAATCGCTTACCATCAAATGGCAACTGCATGCTCGTTTACTACTTCAGTGTGCTAAATAATCGATATTTTTAAGGGTTGTTTGTGTATTTTAAATCACATCAAACCAATCCCTACATAGTACAAAACAAAGTCGCTTCTCGCTGTCTGTCCATATGTATGCTTAGAGCTTTACGCTACGGATATTAATGCGGTTTTTTAATAGTGATTCAAGAGGACGGTTTTTATATATAATACGTGTATAATATAGAAGAGAAACATTGAAAATTTTAGATTTTTGCCTTTTACGCGTAACGAAATTCGTCGGGTCAACTAGTAGTAGATAATTTCAAGGATTGAGGTACCATTTATTATTATTTAATAGAAATGCGTGTACACTAAAAAATATAATGATTAAAACTTTAAGTTTCTTAAACGTCGGTGAAACCAAGAAAATTTGGCATAAAATAATACTTTGACAAAAATCTAATTTAGATATATACGTTTTTACTAAAAGCATAGATATATAGAATTGCTACGCCGTAAAATATTTGTTTGATATAATAACGAAGCTGTGAAATATTCAAATCAAATCAAACAAGACGAGTTAATTAATTATGTTAATTAGTTAGTTAATTATGTTAATTTATATTATATTAATTTAATTTTAATTATTTCATATTTTGTCATATTCAAATTAATAAACGTTTTACACAATCAGAAAAAAAAAAAAAAATGTAATAGGTAACATCTATATAAATATTATTTTTTTCAAAATAATGATTCATTTATATAACATCTAATACATTTTTTAACAAGACGAGTGGGAATCTTATTTTAGGATTAGCGTGGCGTCCTTTTATATCCAGTGAGCTATGAGTGAATAAATATAACATTCATATTACATAAATAATGTTAATTAAACACTAATTAAATGTTGCTATTTACAGACGTTCCAAATCACAGACGATTCTTATTAGACAGACAGATACACCTATTTAAAGAGAAAATATAATATATAAAACTCTCGTGTCACAGTTTTTGTTGCCATACTCCTCCGAAACGGCTTGACCGATTCTCATGAAATTTTGTGGACATATTGAGTAGGTCTGAGAATCGGCCAACATCTATTTTTCATACCCCTTAGTGATAAGGGTTGTCCACACTTGACATTTTTTTTTTTATATGGCGAAACAACGTTTGCTGGGTCAGCTAGTATTATTTATATATTTTTGTTATGTTAATAATAAGTATTATCTCGTCAACCCATTATTGTCCCACTGCTGGGCACTGGTCTTCTCTCAGAATGAGAGAGTTTAGGCCATAGTCCACCGCGCTGGCCAAGTGCGAATTGGCAGACTACACACACCTCCGAGAACTTTTTTTTTTAAAGAACTCTCGGGTGTGTAGGTTTCCTCACGATGTTTTCCTTCACCGAAAAGCAGTGATAATTAATTTCTAATACGCACATAAATCAGTGGTGCGTGCCTGGGTTTGAACCTCGGACCTCCCGATCGAGAGGGCAAGTTTCAACCATTAGGCTATCACTGGTCGGTATTAGCTATTAACAAGTATTATAGTCATTATTAATTAACTATATTTAAGTTAGTTATAACATAACTCTGTCGTATCAGGGTAACCTGTAATGATAGATAGTGTGTTTCCTCCTCCTCTGGTCGTTCACTCATTGCTGAGCATCGTGATGTCCCTCCTCAGTCTTATCTTTTATGAGTTTCCGCCATTCATGACGGTTAGTGGCGCAATGCAGTTGGGTGATGCTGGTATCTATTTGCTCGGATACCTGATCTGATTATCTCTTCGGGTTTCGCCCCCTAGGTCTCTTGCCTTGTAATTTCCCCGGTATTATTAGCTTCTCCAGATTATTGTGTGTTTAAATAAATAAATAAATAAAAACTTTAACAAGTTATGGAACCAGTTAAGTTAGCGATATAAATAAGGACGTAAAACACCCCATGTTGCATGAACATCAACCTTATTAACTCTTTTATTTATAGCGTAAAGCAGTTAATACGTTTCGTTGGTAAGGTTTGGGTACCAAATAACTTTAATAAGAGGGGACCATCTCGTGGAAACGTATCTTTAATTGACTTCATTGATCTCCAGTGGAACACAACCGGAGTCCTCCGAGCGCGATGCTCCATTCGGGCCCTTCCTATTAAGCAACAGAGTGCAAATGTACTCACTGCGCCTCCTGGTGTTTACGACAGCGTGTGGCCACACATGCCGTGGCCACACACCTGGTGTCGCTTGACGGTTCGAGCTCCCACTCTTACCGCCCGCAACCCCAAAACCTCTTTTAGTTGCCTTTTACGACAAACAGGGGATACCGTAGCCATATTCTGGTCCCGGAACTACAAGGACAGAGGCATTCCAACTTGTCCTCTGAGGTTGCAGCGCATCTGTGATTTCCCTCAGTTAAGACTACACGCTTTCTACAATCATAGCCCAACACTAGGATTTTCTCCTGTGTCGTGGATACCATGGACATACTCGAGACAAATACACAAACACCAGACCCGGAACATGAATCTAAACTCATCATTCAGATACCTGTCTGGCCTGCAATCGAACTCGGGACACATTGTGCGTCTGACCGGTATGGTAACCGTTCCGCCACGCGGGTCGTCACATACCTAGACTATATTCTTATTTTGAATTGCTTACAGATGTCTGTGGACGGCAGTGGCTACTTACTAGCAGGTGGACTGCATGCTCGTACTTTGATTTAATAAAAACAAAACTTAAAGGTAAACAATATAAAAAAGGTAAATAAGATAAAATCCTAATTTGAGTGAAAGAGTTCTAACTTCTAATCACATTGCGCGTCAATGACCTTTAACCTAATAACTTCCACGAAATAGTTTTCAAAGGAAAAATGGGAAGAAAAACATCATTCGTTAGAATAAGCTTTAGAAAGTATTACTTCTAGTACCTACTAGTAGCTAACGTAACTGTTAGCCATTGTTTTTCCCTTCTATAATAAGAGAACATAGGCATAAAGGTGTACGCCAAATATTTTGTAATAAAATAATAAAGGCACAAAGATATATCCAAAATATACATATATTTTTTAAATTACGTCAATTTACAAAATCAAATAATTAAGCCCTTGTCAGTTTGACTGACGGCCTTCAATCTACGTCAGTGTCACATAAGGACAGTGACAGATGGAAAAGTGTCACGTGACATGACATCAAATGTCAGGCATTTTTTTATTCCACCCTCTCAATCACAATTTAGCACAATTTAATTTGAGAGTCTTTTTCCGTCTTTTTATATTTGTACCTAACGATAAGGCAGACGGGCCACCCTGATGGAAAGTGGTAACCGTTGCCTATGAACATTTGCAACACCAGCGGAGTCGCCAATGCATCGCCGACTTTGTAGGAGAGCTCTTTTTGCATCTTTCTTGAATAGTCAATGGGAATAGCCCATTTCATAGCGCTCCGGGAATACTTTTTTGTTTTCATACAATATGTAACATTATGAGCAGTGGAAGCCTAACGGTTGAAAATAGTCTTCTTAATTGAGGGTCCGAGTTTCGAATTCCACTCGACACAGATTTTTTAAAAATGATGCGTATTAGTAGTTAATATTCATTACTGAGAGCAGCGATAATGGTTTGACAATGAATGTAAAATAACCGTTTTTTTATATACGTTTGAAATGCCAAACAAGCATGCAGTCCCCTCATGGTAAGTGGTCACTGCTGCCCATGGACATCTGTAAGCAACTTCATTTAGAACATGGGGTTCTATCTGAAGTCAATCACAGATACGTTGCTACTTCCAAGGACTAAGATGGTGGTTTCGTATAAAAGTGTGCCGGCAACCACACCCTTCCATCGAAACTCAAAAACTGCTTCACGCTAGAAATAGCTGTGGCGGTAGTGCTTCCCTGGGCAAACTACACTGGTTTTACCACCTATAGCTACACTGATATTATGAGCAAGAAAAGTTAAAGTCTCTCCATTGCAAGCCAAAGAAAAAGTGAATTCTTTGAGTTAAAAATTAGTTTCACAAAACATTTTACTTTTCAAAGTGATAAATAAATTGTCATAAAATCTAGCGTTAAAACGGGTTAAGACGATCCAGCGTGTCGCCAAAGCCGGCTTATTTCAAAATGCGACACTTGGTGCAAACAGCGCTAAGTGTGCTTGAAAACACGTCTCACGTACAAATGAAATCACATTAGATATTAAAATGATAAAGTCGAATATATTTCCTTAAATAATATACTATTTATTACCAACTAGTTGACCTGGCGGATTTCCTTTCGCCTAATAGTCAAAAATCTAAAACTATCAGTGTTGCCCTACTGTACTATGCATATATTATACAAAAAAAACCTTCCTCTTGAATCACTCTATCTATAAAAAAACGCATTAAAATCCTTAGCGTAATTTTAAAGATCTAAGCTTACATAGGGACAGACAGCGGAAAGCGCATTTGTTTTATACTATGTAATGAATACTATGGAATGTTGTGTGCACACAGCTTATGACCTGTACTAACCCATAGTAAACTCATTACTGTGGTAGACGTGACCGGCGGACGAAGCTGCGGAAATAACATAGTCAATTATATTTGTTAAGACGATTCAGGGTGTCGCTAAAGCCGGCTTATTTCAAAACGCGACACTTGGTGCAAACAGCGCTAAGTGTGCTTGAAAACGAATCTGGTATATGTTTCCATAAAGCAAATCCTAAAATTTCTTATCTTATCTTATTTTTTATGAATATTATAAATAAGTAAGTTTGTGGGGATATAATTATATTCGTTTATTACTCGTTGACGCAAAGACTACTACTGGTCGGTTTTCGCTGAAATTTGGTACACAACTGAAATGTCTTTTGCATAGGCCTTTTTTTTTTTTGTTCTCGAGGGGGAAACCTTCAAAAGGTACCCGACGCCGTGGGAGCGACGCAGGGTTATGTGGGATTTTTACCGCACTAAAACCCCCCCGGTGGCCGTCCTCGGCGCTATTAAGAGGACTCCGGGAACTCGGTCCGACCGCAACCAGAATCCTCTGAGCGCGTTGCCCCATCGGGCTCCTCCCAGATGGGCGGCTGGGCCCACCGCTCCGTCTAGTCTTTACGACGGTATGCGACCACACGTACCGCCGTCCTTCCCGGGATCACCTGACTGAACGGTTCGAGCTCCCACTCTAGCCGCTCGTAACCCCGGAAGCCCCTTTTAGTCGCCTCTTACGACAGGCAGGGGATGCCGTAGCCCTATTCTGGTCCCGGAACTACAGGGTGTTGACGCAAAGCCTTTTTTTTTTTTTTTTTTTTTGTTTTCGAGGGGGAAACTTTCAAAAAGTACCCGACGTCGTGGGAGCGACGCGGGTTATGTGGGATTCTTACCGCACTAAAACCCCCCCGGTGGCCGACCTCGACGCTGCGAAGAGGACTCCGGGAACTCCAGTTGACCGCCGCCGGTGTCCTCAGCGTGTGCCCCATCGGGCTCTTCTTTGGTGGGCGTGAACTGCTCACCACACCTTCTGGTTTTTACGGCAACATGCAACCACACATGCCGCCGTCCTTCCCGGGGTCACTTGACCGGACGGTTCGAGCTCCCACTCTTCCCGCCCGCAACCCCGGAAGCCTCTTTTAGTCGCCTTTTACGACAGGCAGAGGGTACCGTAGTCCTATTCTGGTCCCGGAACTACAGGGACGTTGACTCAAAGCCTACCGGTCGGGTTTCGCTGAAATTTGGTACACAACTGAAATGTCTTTATTTTGCATAGGCCTACGGAGGGACTTACAAATTGGCAGTTACATATATATTTTTTATACCACCACCGGATCGGAACACGACCTCACATCGTGAGTGACCTGGATTAAAACCTAGGATTACCGCTGTAGGCTTTACCGAAACGGGAAGCCGTGAGAATAGTCAATTGTATTCGGACTCTGTTGAAATTATCAAAGGTTTTAATATAAAAAATAGCTTTTTGCATTTTGAAAAAATAGGGTCTGTGTTATAAGAGCAAACTGTGTAAAACATGATAGTAAGTGGCCACTGCCGACCATGAATATATAAACAATTTCATGTAAAACAATAATTCTATTGGAAATACAGATTCCTTGCTGTTTACGAAGGAAATAGATGTGACTCTGGTACTTCTTTGGTCAAGTGATACTAGAACTATAATAACACTTTGACAATGTAAATCATATACCTATATCATAAAGACAAGAACATTTTAAATTTTAACTGAATAAACTTTTCTAATAGATAAAATGAAAATATTAAAAAAGTTTAACGGTCTATTTAATAAATATTAAAAAATTAAGAAATATTAAGAAAATATTAAAAAAGTTTAGCGGTCTATTCAAATAACTTTTCAGTAACTATACCAAACACGTTATATTGTATGTATTAAATTAGCGAATGTAAAAAGTTTACTCGTTAAACGTATCACATAGGGTTTGGGAACTTTTTTCATTTGTCGCATGTCAAAAAGTTTAATTGCGTAAATCAAAAGCATTGCTTGTAAGTACGTACTCGTATAAGACACATATAACTGATGCAATTACGGTTAAAACACATTTTATGTTAAAAAACTAGCAAACGAGCATCTGTGCAGTCACGAGCAATAAGATGTGACTACGAACAGATTAGTAAAAGTATCTGACCCAAGAAGGAGTTCAATAATATCTCACTACACGAACGCGTAGCGTCAAAATTATGTAGATGAACGTCAAATCACATAATTTTGACGCTACTGCATTATGCTGCCTTTCAATGTCAGATATTTTTGCTTCGTTCGTGTAGTCAGATATTATTGAACTCTTTCTTGGGTCAGATACTTTTGCCAATCTTCCATAGTCACATCTTATTGCTCGGGACTGTACGCTCGTTTGTTAGTTATTTCTAAAGACCAGTCGGAGTGCTGGACCCAGCCGCTCACCTGTGAGGAGTCCGATGGGGAAACGCGCTTAGAGGACTCCGGTTTTTTTTTTATCTGACTAGAACAAACGAGCATGCAGTCCACCTGATGTAAGCGACTACATACTGAACATGGGTTCCATCTGAACTCAATCACAGATGCGTTGTTACTCCGGAGGACTATGATGGTCGCCTCATATGAAAGGGTGCCAGCACCAAACCCTTCTATCGAAACGCAAGAAATGCACGCTAGAAATAGGTGTGGCGGTGTTACTTCCCCGGTCGAACTACACTGTTTCTACCACCTTCGGTTGTGTTCCTTCGGAGATACCAAAGTGCTCTTTGTAACGCCGAATTGGGCTACCGGGGGATTTTAATCTGATTGGAAGCTTAATAGCCCTGCATCGCTCCCACGGCGTCGGGTACCTTTTGAAGAATTCCTGCTCGTCAAAAAAAAGCTCGTTTACTGTTCACGCGACGGTAATAGGCAACTCTCATCCATGTTTTATGAAAAATAGCTTAATTGTGCGCTTTTACTTTTGTATGTCCCGTAATATATCTACAAGATCGCAAGTGAAATTACATACACTATATATAACTGTCAAGTCACGGTCCCATGATATTGTTATCAATTCAATTATAAAGATGTAACGTCGCAAAGAAAATCATAACTTTCCGTTAAGGATTAGAGTCCTGAGGTCCATAAATATATTTCTACATCTGAAATGATTCGTCCTGCACTTGAGTTGTCTTATTTAACACCCTTAACCAGAACACGGTAGGACTTAACATTTCTGTAAGAACAAACAGTTGATAATATTTGTCTTATTTCCACCCTAAACCAGAACACGATAGCACCTGAAATTTCTGTAAGAACAAACAGTAACATTTCTGTAAGAACAGTTGATAATATTTGTCTTATTTCCATCCTAAACCAGAACACGATAGCACTTAACATTACTGTAACAACAAAATATTATAAGTAGCTATATTTAAAAATTCCCTAAAGAAAATCGGGCTACAATTAATTCAAAATAATCAGCATTTTGAAGCAATATTCATAACAAATTAGCACTTACTGATAAACCGACTACGCGGCAAATGCTGATTGTGGTGTGCGTTGGTGGTTGATCGTAATTGTGTGCTCTTTATGGGCTGATGGCTCCAACAATCGTACTAATGAATTGTTGTTTTATATTTCAATTTATACATTGGTTAATATAAAGACTAAATGTGAGTCGAATTTGCGCACGAAGGGTTCCATATCAGTATATATAAATAAGGGCAAAAAACACGTTTGTTGCATGGGAGAGCCCCTTTGAAATATTTATTTATGCTGTTTTTAGTGTTTTTTGTTATAGCGGCACCAGTGCCTTTGTCACGTTTTCTTCACCGCACCACTCGCCGAAGGATGAAGTTCCATCCACACCAACTGGACTCGTGGCGGTCCACCACGGTTCGGTTTGCACGCTCGTTTTTGCCACGGACGTGAAAGTTGTGGAATGAGCTTCCTCCTGAGGTATTTCCGGAGCGCTATGATATGGGGTTCTTCAAGAAAGGTGCGAAAAGAGCTCTCCTACAAAGCCGGCGATGCATTAGCGACTACTCTGGTGTTGCGAATGTCCACAGGCGACAGTGACTACTTTCCATCAGGTAGCCCGTCTGCCTTATCGTTAGGTTAAATTATAAAAAAAAAAAACAGAAATTTATCATCTGTAAAAAAATAACTGTCTAGCTATCTGTAAAAAAATAACTGTCTAGCTAGACAAACGGATGGACAGCGAAATCTTAGTTATAGGGTCCCGCTTTTCCCCTTTTGGTACGTAACCCTTACACAGGTCATTTTATTCTCACCATTCCATAATTTGAAAAAGCTTATTAAAATATACTCATGTCAATCGAGCTTCAATTAATTCAAAATAACAAATTCGCACTTACTGATAAACCGACTACGCGGCAAATGTTGATTGTGGTGTGCGTTAGTGGTTGATCGTAATTGTGTGCTCTTTACGGGCTGATGGGTCCAACAATCGTACTAATGAATTGTCAATTTATATTTCAATTTATACATCGGATTAATATAAAATTAACCGGCTAAATGCGAGTCGAATTCGCGCACGAAAGGTTCCGTACCATTATCTATAAAAAACAGCAAAAAACACATGTTGTATGGGAGACCCTCCTTAATTTTTTATTTATTCTGTTTTAGGTATTTGTTGTTATAGCGGCAACATAAATACGTTACCTGTGGAAATTTCAACTGTCTATGTATCATGGTTCGCAAGATACAGGCTGATGACAGACAGACAGACGAACAACGAAGTCTACTAGGACTTCGTTCTCCGTCTGTCTGGATAGTATCCCGTTATTGGATACGGATCCCTAAAAATCTACTCATGTGAATCGGGCGTCAGTTAATTCAAAATAATCAGAATTTTGAAACAATATTCGTAACAAATTCGCACTTACTGATAAACCAATTACGCGGCAAATGTTGATTGTGGTGTGCGTTAGTGGTTGATCGTAATTGTGTGCTCTTTATGGGCTGATGGCTCCAACAATCGTACTAATGAATTGTTGTTTTATATTTCAATTTATACATTGGGTTAATATAAAGACTAAATGCGAGTCGAATTCGCGCACGAAGGGTTCCATATCAGTATATATATTTATATATACTGATATGGAACCTAGAATGGACTGGAAGGGCTAAAAACACGTTTGTTGCATGGAAGAGCTCCTTTGAAATATTAACTTATGCTGTTTTTAGTGTTTTTTGTTATAGCGGCACCAGAAATTTATCATCTGTAAAAAAATAACTGTCTAGATATCACGGTTCATGAGATAGAGGCTGATGATAGATAGACAGACAGACAAACGGATGGACAGCGAAATCTTAGTTATAGGGTCCCGCTTTTCCCCTTTTGGTACGTAACCCTTACACAGGTCATTTTATTCTCACCATTCCATAATTTGAAAAAGCTTATTAAAATATACTCATGTAAATCAAGCTTCAATTAATTCAAAATAACAAATTCGCACTTACTGATAAACCGACTACGCGGCAAATGTTGATTGTGGTGTGCGTTAGTGGTTGATCGTAATTGTGTGCTTATGGGCTGATGGCTCCAACAATCGTACTAATGAATTGTCAATTTATATTTCAATTTACACATCGGATTAATATAAAATTAACCGGCTAAATGCGAGTCGAATTCGCGCACGAAAGATTCCGTACCATTATCTATAAAAAACAGCAAAAAACACATGTTGTATGGGAGACCCTCTTAATTTTTTATTTATTCTATTTTAAGTATTTGTTGTTATAGCGGCAACATAAATACGTTACCTGTGGAAATTTCAACTGCCTAGGTATCACGGTTCGTAAGATACAGGCTGATGACAGACAGACAGACGAACAACGAAGTCTACTAAGACTTCGTTGTCCGTCTGTCTAAATAGTATCCCGTTATTGGATGCGGAACCCTAAAAATCCACTCATGTAAATCGGGCGTCAGTTAATTCAAAATAATCAGCATTTTGAAACAATATTCGTAACAAATTCGCACTTACTGATAAACCAATTACCAAAATGTTGATTGTGGTGTGCGTTAGTGGTAGATCGTAATTGTGTGCTCTTTATGGGCTGATGGCTCCAACAATCGTACTAATGAATTGTTCATTTATATTTCAATTTACACATCGGATTAATATAAACATAAACACAATGGAAAGATATTTACACTAGTAAACTTTAGGACCAAAGAAACTACGGGTGCACACGGTTATATGAGGCGCCGATTTTAGCCCTCGGGAGTAACAACGCATCTGTGATTGACTTCAGATAGAACCTATGTTCTATATGAAGTTGCTAACAGATGTCTATTTACGGCGCAGTGCAGTGACCACTAACTTCAGGTGGATATGCTCGTTTGCTCCTTCAATCAGATAAAAAACGGAGTGCGTGTTCAGATCTATATATTCCGAAAATAATCTAAAAAAAAAATATACAAATCAAAGCGAGCGGAGGGCGCGTCAAAAGTTAATTTTCTATGATAGACGTCAACCTCAATACACTTTTTCTGCTTTTAAATTGATTTTCTCGCAACTCTAGCACATAGACCGATAGAAACCTTTTTGTAAATATATACAAAAAGATTTCTATCGGTAACACACGGTGTAGAAAGTACATGGATGTACCTGGGAAGTACAAATAAGTACTTATTTCTACTGAGTATTTATTTCTAGCGTGAAGCGGTTCTTGCGTGTTGATGGAAGGCTGTGATAGTCGGCTTACTTTCTTATGAGGCCTCCTTATCTGTCCTTGGGAGTAATAATAGCATCTGTGATTGACTTCAGAACCCCTGTTGATGACAAATGTCCATGAGCGGCAGTGACCACTTTCCATCAGTTAGAATACATGATTGCCTCTCAATCGTAAAAAAAGTGTGTATGAGTATGCACCTTTAGCTAATATGACCCGATTTTACTACGAAGACACGAGATGAAAATGTGTGTCATAATAGTGCCGCTTCATTCATCGGTGCTGTGATCACATGTGGCCCATCTAAGGTGGAATAATTGAATCTATGCAAGATTGAAACACCTGTTTTTCATTGACCTATTTCTTAGATACTTTTACTGTATAATAAGAGAAGGTCGTTTCAAAAGTTGAGTAGAGACCTGTCTTTCCATAGACTTCCAAAAACCATCTCGATTTTACGGGCCTCAAATACAAAAAAATACCCATCTCGATTTAAAGCAATAATTGACGACCCGCCTGGCGCAGCGGTTACCATACCGGTCTGACGCGCAATGGGTCCCGGGTTCGATTCCCGGCCAGACAGGTATCTGAATGATGAGTTTAGATTCCTGTTCCCAGTCTGGATGATTGTGTATTCGTCTTGTGTGTCCATGGTACCCACGACACAGGAGAAAATCCTACTGTGGGGCTATGAGTGTAGAAAGCGTGTGTATTTAATCACTTATCAATTTTACTATTAGTAAGGTTGCATTATTAGGGAGAAGCAATGCCCCTGTGATTGATTTCAGGAACCCATATTCTATATGAACCTGCTTACAAATATCACTGGCCGACATTACACTTACCATCCGGACTACATGCTCGTTTGCTACTTGAATCTTATAAAAAAATAAACAATACTCATCCAATCGGTACAAGAAGAAGTATCATGAATTCAGTAGACAATAGCTTTTTAAAGTTCCTCCTCGCAGAACTTAACTAATTCAACTTCAGAATTGAGAACACGAGGTGTCGCCAGGTTCTGATTGCGAAGTTAGACACGAGGAAATGCCTATGTAGGGCAAACGTGGTATTGAACAGATGTGCCTATTCTGTTTGTCACTGTATAAGTAGGTAATCTACTGAATGTATGTGCTGCTCTTGAATAAAGTTCATAGAGTGGTGCTATCTGCAAGTAGATATCATAGGAAGTGGCTACGTGGTTCTGATTGCAAAGTTAGACACGAGGAAATGCCTATGTAGGGCAAACGTGGTATTGAACAGATGTGCCTATTCTGTTTGTCACTGTATAAGCAGGTAATCTACTAAATGTGTGTGCTGCTCTTGAATAAAGTTCATAGAGTGGTGCTATCTTCAAGTAGATGTCATAGGAAGTGGCTAAGGTGTTCTGATTGCAAAGTTAGACACGAGGAAATGCCTATGTAGGGCAAACGTGGTATTGAACAGATGTGCCTATTCTGTTTGTCACTGTATAAGCAGGTAATCTACTAAATGTGTGTGCTGCTCTTGAATAAAGTTCATAGAGTGGTGCTATCTTCAAGTAGATGTCATAGGAAGTGATTAAGTGGTTCTGATTGCAAAGTTAGACACGAGGAAATGCCTATGTAGGGCAAACGTGGTATTGAACAGATGTGCCTATTCTGTTTGTCACTGTATAAGCAGGTAATTTACTGAATGTTTGTGCTGCTCTTGAATAAAGTTCATAGAGTGGTGCTATCTGCAAGTAGATGTCATAAGAAGTGACTAAGTGGTACTGATTGCGAAATTAGACACGAAGAATTACACTTTATAAGCAGGTAATCTACGGAACGTGTGTCGTCATCAACCCATTATCCCACTGCTGGGCACGGGTCTTCTCTCAGTATGAGAGAGTTTAGGCCATAGTCCACCGCGCTGGCCAAGTGTGAATTGGTGGACTTCACACACCTACGAGAACTTTTTTTTTAAAGAACTCTCGGGTGTGTAGGTTTCCTCACGATGTTTTCCTTCACCGAAAAGCAGTGATAATTAATTTATAATACGCACATGAATCAGTGGTGCGTGCCTGGGTTTGAACCTCGGACCTCCCGATCGAGAGGGCAAGTTTCAACCATTAGGCTATCACTGCTCTTGTTGTTGTCACTCACTGTTGGAACGTGTGTGCCGCTCATGAATAGAGTAAAGTTCATAGAATGGTGCTCTTTCTAAATAGATGTCATAGGAAGTGACTAAGGATAAAATCTGGATAGGCAGTAACGTTTTCCTACGAAATATCAACATTAGCTGCGGTTATAAACTTTTTTTTTTTATCTGACTGAAGTAGCAAACGAGCATGCAGACCACCTGATGGTATGTGTTCATCTGTTCACTGCCGCCCATGAACATCTGTAATCAACTTTATACAGAACATGGGTTCCATTTGAAGTCAATCACGGATGCCTTGCTACTCCCGAGGACTATGATGGTCGCCTCATGTGAAAGTGTGCCGGCAACCACACCCTTCTATCGAAACGCAAGAAATGCTTCACGCTAGAAGTAGGTGTGGCGGTGGTACTTCCCCGGTCGAACTACACTGGTTCTACCACATAGAAAGCATGCATGCTACGTGTCTTTTGCTAAATACCTTTTTATAGCTTTGAAGTACCGAACGAGCATGCAGTCCACCTGATGGAAAGTGGTCGATGCCGCGCATGTACATAAGCAACTCCACACAGAACAAGGTTTCATTTTGAAGGCAATCACAGATGCGTTGCTACTCCCGAGGACTAACTTGTCGCCTCATATTAAAGTGTGTCCGGTAACTACACCCTTCGACTTCTTTGCCTCTTTCTATAGCCCAAACTGTTTGTTTTTTAAAAAGAGTATTTAAATAGTTAAAGAAATAAGTCAGACTGCCTATTTAAATGCAGTATTTCACGACAATATTAGTCTTAAATAATATTTTAACTACTGGTATTGTTTATGGAATAATCTAAGCGCATAACATAAACATTTCTCGCGTTTCGATAGAAGGGTGTGGTAGCTGGCATACTTTCACATGAGGCGACCATCATAGTCCTCGGGAGTAGCAACGCATCTGTGATTGGCTTCAGATATAAACCATATTCTATATGAAGTCGATTATAGATCTCCATTGGCGGCAGTGACCACTTAAGATCAGATGGACTGCATGCTCGTTTGCTACTTCAGTCAGATAAAAAAAAATGAAATGCTCGTTTGCTACTCCTATACCTTTTTTTTATTAAAATGTGTTTTAACAGTAACTGCATCACGTATTAACGTTTGTATTATTCGGGTATGTACAGCTATGCTTTTGATTTACGCAATTAAACTTTTTGACATGCGCCAAATGAAAAAAAGTTCCCAAACTCAATGTGTATCACATAGGGTTTAGGAACTTTTTCTGTAATTTTAATGAATAAACTTTTTACATTCTTAATTTAATACATAAGGTATTTTTGTAGTTTTTTTTAGAAGGTGGTAGAACCAGTGTAGTTCGACCGGGGAAGTACCACCGCCACACCTATTTCTAGCGTGAAGCATTTCTTGCGTTTCGATGGAAGGGTGTGGTTGCCGGCACACTTTTATATGAGGCGACCATCATAGTCCTCGGGAGTAACAACGCAACTGTTATTGACTTCAGATAGAACCCATGTTCTGTATGAAGTTGATTACAGGTGACCATGGGTGGCAGTGACCACTTACCATCAGGTGGACTGCATGCTCGTTTGCTACTTCAGTCAAATAAAAAAAAAAAAGTTAGTGATAGAATAGAAATATATTTTTTGATTTTTTTTTACAAATTTTTGCGAACTTTTTATATTAAACTTATCACATTGTTTATTAATAAAATTATACTCAATTATATTGGTAGCCATGTGATTATAACTTGATTATCCTTGTTGTAATCAAATGAATAAAAACTTTTTTATTTAAAAAAACTGTCTAAATTTAAAACCAGTTTCATAAAAAACACAGTCGAATTTAGTAACTGCTCTTTTTTGGAGGCGGTTAGAAATAAATGAATACCTAATAGATATGCAATACCTATAGGCTAATATTCTGTTCTATTTAAATAATCAATTCTTTTGTTGTCTTAGAAAGCCTTTTAATTAAAAAAAAAAACAATTTAATGAAAAAATATAGATACTTACCAATAATTAACTACAGTTATAAACATAAAAGTCGGGTAAGTTTCGTCTAAAAACTGACTTCATAGTCGTTTGCAACTAAAATTGCTATTAAAATACAACAAATTAGCACAAATACTAAACGAAATAACTAGCTCCAAGCCTCAATGCCACTAAAGTAGGTAAAGGTTTGTGACCGCGTTATATTTAGACATAACTAGACCGATAAATATGGGACTCTTGCCAACTATACGATATTTTCTCATTCTTTTAGCTAATATGAATGTGGCATTTTTTTATCCGATGACGTCGGAATTAGGTTACTGTTTTTCCATAATATGTATATATATACGCTTTGTACACTCATAGCCCCACACTAGGATTTTCTCCTGTGTCGTGGGTACCATGAACACACACAAGACGAATACACAAACACCCAGGCCCAGAACATGAATCTTAACTCATCATTCAGATACCTGTCTGGCCGGGAATCGAACCCGGGACCCAATGAGCACCAAACCGGTATGGTAACCGTACCGCCACGCGGGTCGTCCCAAAAAAATACAACCATACTTATATGTATGTATAAGTATGTTTGTATGTTTTTTTTAGGCTATAGGCTTTTAGGGTTATAGCACAATTTGCTTGCAGAATTTAAGTATATGAGTTAACTGTCAGAGTAACAAAGGCTAACATATTTAAATGTGGTGCCTGAAAAAAGAAAAGAGAAGACGAAAATAACATATTTTATTTAACTAGTATGATAACATTATAATTTCATATTTCGCAAACTTTTAAAAAGATAATAGTTTCTAAAAAGTTAAGATGAATTTATCATTATAAAAATGAACTCGTGTTATTTTGAGTGTTCTTTAATAAGTAAACCAACTATTATTTATTCAAGATTCTTCGATAAATGTTAGGTATTAATAGAATTTTTAATAGAGTGTTATTAATATCTTATCAATGATAGCCTAATAAATAAAACTTGCCCTCTCCGGGAGGTCAGAGGTTCAAACCCAGGCACGCACCACTGATTTATGTGCGTATTATACATTAATTATCACTGTTTTTCGGCGCAGGAAAACATCGTGAGGAAACCTACACACCCGAGAGTTCTTATAAAAAAAAGTTCTCGGAGATGTGTGAAGTCCACCAATTCGCACGTGGCCAGCGCGGTGGACTATGGCCTAAACTCTCTCATTCCGAGAGAAGACCCGTGCCCAGCAGTGGGACAATAATGGGGTGACAACACAATATCTTATCGACGTTTGTGCGGATTTTTGATACGATGTTAAAAAACGGAATCCAAATCAATTTATCCTTTTAGGAGTTATGTTTCCACAGACAGACATTTTTTTTGTTCTCGTGAGGGAAACCTTCAAAAGGTACCCGACGCCGTAGGAGCGACGTAGGGTTATGTGGGATTTTTACCGCACCAGACATAGCGGTCAATATTATAAAACCCCTCTTGATGCGTCTGCGATTAACAAATTTTAAACACTATTTCAACGTTGAAGACTTTTTATAGAATGGATGTAAAAAATAAAATAGCCTAGCAGACGTGCGGGAAATGTATTGTTATAGTATAAAATAGATTTAAACTCATTTAATCTAAACTCATGAAATCAGAAAACAGCCAGAAATTTAAAACAGCTCAGTTACATAATCAAATATTAAAAACAACATGCTGCACTCGGGGACTGCCGCGGTACAGCTATTGCTTAGCATATTTTGTCATTGCATGCAATTATAATTATTTATTTATGCAGTACTTTTTTCCTTGATATTAATTCAAGTTTTTTTTTTCTATCCTATATTTCTTACAAACAGCTGCTTACATACTTGTCCGATTTCCGAGCAGCTCGTCTCGATCCGTGTGAGCTTCGTACTGTTAAGCGAACGCTCGGCCGAGCTACATGGTAGGCGGAGAGTGCGGTGTCAGATTTTTTCGTTACGGAATTTCTTGATTCGGTCGCCGCGCTCAAAGCCCGCGATAAAAGCTATGTCATAGCTTAATAATATGTATATTGTTCATGTTCAGCTTTTGATCATTTACTATAAAAATGAAGCAGTCTTATTTTGAACTAGCTGTGCCCGCGACTCCTTCCGCGTGGAATAGTTATTTTGGGCGTCATTTATTTTTGCAAACGCTTTATAAATTATAGCTGTTACCCGCGACTTTGTCCACGCCATTTTGTTGCAGCGTGATGTTATATAGCCTAAAGCCTTCCTCGATAAATGGTCTATTCAACATAAAAAGTTTTTTCAATTCGAACCAGTAATTCCTGAGATTAGCGCGTTCAAACAAACAAACAAACTCTTCAGCTTTATAATAGTAGTAGATAGATTTAATGCAACTGAGTCTCTTAATCAAAGGATTCGACTGAATATAATGGTAGAACAACTTGGATTATCCTGTGTTTGATGTATCCTTCGATCGACTGCGGTCCTTTATAAATTAAATGAATGTAAATTCCGATATTCTAAAGCAAATTTATGTTGGGTTTACCTTGACAGAACTAGTCTAGTTCGAGTAGTTGGGGTACCAAAGACAAACTTATTTCTAGCGTGAATTAATTCTTCGATAATCGATGAAAGGGCAAGGGTGTGGTTGCCAGCACACTTTGATATAAGGCATCAGGAGTAGGATCACATCCGTGATTGACGTTTGAGTTCAATAGGTGGACTGGGTCTCTCGTCAACCCATTATTGTCCCACTGCTGGGCACGGGTCTTCTCTCAGAATGAGAGAGTTTAGGCCATAGTCCACCGCGCTGGCCAAGTGCGAATTGGTGGACTTCACACACCTCCGAGAACTTTTTTTTTATAGAACTCTCGGGTGTGCAGGTTTCCTCACGATGTTTTCCTTCACCGAAAAGCAGTGATAATTAATTTCTAATAGCACATGAATCAGCGGTGCGTGCCTGGGTTTGAACCTCGGACCTCCCGATCGAGAGGGCAAGTTTCAACCATTAGGCTATCACTGCTTTGGGGACTGGGTGCTCGTTTACTATTTCATCTTATAAAAGGTGTTAACAAGTATTTATAGCAAATTGAGTCAAAATAAAATTTTTCAGGTGGTAGAACCAGTGTAGTTCGACCGATGCGGTACAACCGCACTTTCTTGCGTTTCGATGGAAGGGTGTGGTTGCTGGCACTTTTATATGGGGAGACCATCTCAGTCCTTGGGAGTTGCAACACATCTGTGATTGGCTTCAGGTAAAACCCATGTTCTGTTGTAATTAATTACAGATGTCCATGTGCGGCAGTGACCACTTACCATCAGGTGGACTGCATGCTTGTTTGCTACTTCAGTCAAATAAAAAAAAATCCTTACATCACTAATATCTATGAACTTCACTGATTCCCACTTGGACTATGACTAATTTAGAGGCACACTTACTCAGCAATGGGACAAAATATGATTGTTGAAAGATTATTAGTATCAAATGTTATCCTTACATTCAACTCAAAGCTTTCGACTTATTGCTTCTATCAAGCAATAATAACAGAAACACTCAAAAACCGTAGAATTTCATATTCCGATGGATTATTGCCTCCATCGGGAGGCAATAACAACGGTCTTTCCGAAGCACGGCAATCAAAATAAAATGAAAACACTAGCGGTCACCCATCCAACTCCTGGCACCCGACTTTTGTTAAATTCGTTACAGTAAAAGTCGCGTGATTAGACGCTTCATTGAACAGAGGATATATTGAAGTTTTATTCAAAAGGTCCCAGGAGAAATTCATTTAAGTTAAATTCCCCTATTAAGGGCTCCCAGGGGAAATCAGTCCTTATTTTTTATGAATGAATTACCTTTGTTCAGTTTAAAATTTTTAAACAAATTTACCTGTTATGATTCATTGTGTAAATTAATAACATATGTAAATATTGGACCCTTAACATGAATTGCTTCGAACTTAAGACCATTATCAACTATTCCATTTTAATAACACAACTTAACTATCCATCGCGGGATTTCATCCTTAAAATTCACCAGTTAGGACACAAAAGCCGCAATGTATATCGTGTTAGAGATTTTATCGTTGATTGAAAACTGTTTCCGTTTCTCGGTAGATACGTGACCTGATTGCGAGTCATATATGAATAGCAATGATGGGTATTATCATACATTACATTTCATAATACTGTCTCGATTCTTGTGCTGTGGAAAGGGGAAATTTTCGTGATAATGAATACAAGACGTATTCGTAATGATGTTTGGACATCTTGTGGACCAATCAAAACCTGTGCAATTCTCTACATAATAAATTGTGTCTTCTAATCTGCGTTAAAACGCTCATATAAAAGATTTCCAAATCTCGCATATTCATCTTATTGATATTACTACATAGTAAAACAAATCGCTTCCCGCTGTCTGTCCCTATGTATTCTTAGATATTTAAAACTACGCTACGGATTTCGATGCAGTTTTTAAATAGATGGAGCGATTCAAAAGGAAACTTTTTTATGTATGATACATGCATAATATAGTGAAGGAATACTGATAATTTTAGATTTTTTACTTTTAGGCAGAACGAAGTTGCGAATGCAAAAGTGTGTGAGGACTTAAAACACTTTTATAACTAGGCGACCTTCAAATAGAACCCGTGTTCTACGTGAAGTTGCTTACAGATTTCCATGGGTGGCAGTGACCACTTGCCATCAGGTGGATTGCATGTTTGTTTGCTTCTTTAATCAGATAAAGAAAAAACTTGTTGCACTCGAATTGATTCTCACTTGATTCAAATGAGTAACCTATTTATGATCGAAAAAGCAGTAATAAAGGATCTCGCCGGTTTTGTTTTTGGATATGAATTAAATTACAAGTTTGTTTTTAAACTGAAGTGACAAATGAGCATGCAGTCCACCTGATGTTAAGTGGTCATTGCCGCCCATGGAAATCTGTATGCAATTGAAAACATAACAAGGGTTTCATCTGAACTCAATCACCGATGCGTGGCTACTCCCGAGGGCTAGGATGGTCTCCCATATAAAAATAAGTCGGCAACCAGTTGCGCTAACTTGTATTTCATAGTTTATTAATATTTCAAGTCCATAAATTTAATTTAAAAATAAAAAAATATAAGAAAATTGGTCTTTCAAAAATGTTTTCTCAAAACCGACTTAGCCGTTTCAAACAAAACACATTCTTTCGTAGATATTGTAACAGTACATATTTCTTCGTAATAAATCCAAAAATAATGCTTAAAATATTCTAATCAAATTTCAGTCCGAAGCGCGATAGATGAATTGTTAACAAAATTCTCTTCTTTGGACCCCAATATTGGTTCTGAATACTAAATTGACTTTTGAAGCCTGATGTTGTCAAGTGGTCGGAAATGATCAATATTCAAAAAGTAGTCGACGAATGGACTGAAATTATTTGCAGAGTTATATTTCTATTTATAAGAGGTTATAATTGTTGCCTATTGTGTGTGTGTTGTATGTTGTGTTTCGCTGGAAAGGTGTGGTTACCGGCTCAGCGTTGAATGGGGTGACCACCTTAGACCATGGTAATAGCAATTGATTTCAAGTAGAATTCTTGTTAGAGATAGAGCAGTAATGGTTGAAACTTGCCCTCTCGATCGGGAAGTCCGAGGCATAAACCCAGGCACGCATTACTGATTTTAAAAAACTATGTACGTATTAAAAATTAATTATCACTGCTTTTCGGTGAAGGAAAACATCGTGAGGAAACATACACACCCGGGAGTTCTTAAAAAAAAGTTCTCAGAGGTGTGTGTAGTCTACCAATTCGCACTTGGCCAGCGCAGTGGGCTATGGCCTAAACTCTCTCATTCTGAGAGAAGACCCATGCCCAGCAGTGGGACCATAATGGATTGACGAGAGAATTCTGGTTCAGTATGAAATTGCTTTCAGATGTCCATGGGCGTCAGTAACCACTCAACATTAGGTGGACCGTATATCATTTGCTAGTTTCGTCTCCAAAAAAAAAAACACTATTAAAATACGCGTTAAGCATGAAAAATAAGGCATTATGTTTTTTGACAATCGCATATACAATGAATGTGTGAATGTTGAATTGAAGTGCTATGTAATAAACGGCCGCTAAATCTATCCAAATTGAAATCGAACTGAAATTTGTCAACCAAAAAGGTCGCCCAATCTAGATCATCCGGCCCTCTACACCAAAAAGTGAAAAAAAAAAACATTCGCGAATTTTCAAATAACAACATTCTTTGCATCACTATTAGGCATGATACTGCTTTCGATTTGCATCGCATAGTGCTAATATTTATTTTGAGAAGACAAATTAGACCAAGACAAGACGACAAAACAGCTTGGGACTGAGCAATAATATACATTACTTTAGCAATAATATACATGTAATAAATATCAAAGTGTAGCGTATCTTGCCAAACAGGACTCTCTTTTACTGAACAGTAAGGCAAGATACTGGAGCTAACTTTCATTACCATGTAAAAAAAAGGATATTATATTTAAGAAAAAATGGGTATAAATAAGAAAAAAAACGGCTGAGTTTCTTGCCGGATCTTCTCAGTTGAGGTCGTATGGATCCGGTGGTAGTGTAAGAAAAAACGTAACTGACAATTTGTAAGTGCCCGTAGGCCTATACAAGTAGGCCTATTCGTCCCTGTAGCCTCGGGGTCAGAATAGGGCTACGGTATCCCTTGCCTGTCTTAAGAGGCGACTAAAAGGGGCTTCCGGGGTTGCAGACGGCTAGAGTAGGAGCTAGTACCGTTCGGTCAGGCAATCCCGGGAAGGACGGCGGTATGTGTGGTCGCATACCGTCGTAAAGACTAGACCGAGCGGTGGGCCCAGCCGCCCATCTGGGAGGAGCCCGATGGGGCAGCGCGCTCGGAGGATTCCGGTTGAAGTCGTTTCGAGATCCCGGAGTCCTCCTTTTCAGCGCCGAGGACGGCCACCGGGGGGGTTTTAGTGCGGTAAAAATCCCACATAACCATGCGTCGCTCCCACGGCGTCGGGTACCTTTTGAAGGTTTCCCCCTCGAAAACCAAAAAAAAACAAAAAAAGGCCTATAATTTCATTAAAAATGTTGTGATCCAAACAGGTTGTGATAAGCGAAAATTACATAATTATATTATTATCATATCTTCAGTTCGGAAATTGCTATTAAAGGCACCGCGTGTTCGTAATTATCAAGTTGTCTCACGTCATCAATTATAATTAAGTATCAGTTACGGATATTATAATTATCGATTATTAATTCGGTATTTTTTTAATACTAATAGTATATTCATCTCTCTCGTCAACCCATTAGTGTCCCACTGTTGGGTACGGGTCTTTTCTCAGAATGAGAGAATTAAGGCCATTGTCCACCGCGCTGGCCAAGTACGAATTGGTGGACTTCATACACCTCCGAGAACTTTTCTTTAAAAGACAGCACTCTCGGGTGTGTAGGTTTCCTCACGATGTTTTCCTTCACCGAAAAGCAGTGATAATTAATTGCTAATATGCACATAAGTCCGTGCCTTGGTTTGAACCTCGGACCTTCCGATCGAGAGGGCAAGTTTCAACCATTAGGTTATCATTGCTAAACATATATTCATCAATAGTATATTCATATTCATAGTATATTGATGACCCGCGTGACGCTGCCGTTACCATACCGATCTGACACGCAGTGGGTCCCGGGTTCGATTTCCGGCCAGATAGGTATCTCAATGATGACTTGAGATTCTTGTTCTGGGTCTGGTCTGGTGTTTGTATATTCGTCTCGTGTGTGTCCATGGCACCCACGACACAGGAGAAAATCCTAGTGTGGGGCAATGAGTGTAGAAAGCGTGTTTTAACCTCATTTTTCTCTACTAGTTGCTCAAGCGATAGTAACCATAGGCATAAAGTATTTTATAGATACCAAGAAAAAACAAATCGCTATAAAAACAAAAATAAAACTCTTCTTAACTGTTTTGCCTCCATCTATTTATATAAGAATACAGATAACTTCCGTGAAATAGCCGTCAATGCTTCCGCAAAGTCAGTTATTGATAAACACTTGGGGTGAAGCTATAAATGGGACAGACCGTCTATTATCGCCGAAGCGTCGTAAAGTCTGAATGGTATTTGCACAAACGATTTTGTCATGAAGTTATTTACAGGCTTTTACTTTGTTATTACAACTGTTAAAAGTTGTGGGTTTATTCCCATAAATAACAGTTTTCTTTCAGGAAGTGTAAGAGTGTTTTACAGAAATGTGTGAGATAGTTAACCCTTTTTTTATTATGAGGGGAAACCTTCAAAAAATACCCAACGCCGTGAGAGTGACGCGGATTATGTGGGATTCTTACCGCACTAAAACACCCCCGGTGATCATTGTTATTAATGGTGGCATGCAACCACACGTGACACCCCGAAAGCCCCTTTTAGTCGCCTCGTACGACAGGCTAGGGATACCGTAGCCCTATTTTGGTCCTGGGTCTACAGGGACAGAGATAGTTAACCCATGAGACCTTTGGATATTTCCATAAAATTTATGAGCAGTGATAGTGTAATGGTTGAAACGTGCCCTTTTGGTTGGGAGGCCCAACGTCCAGATTTCAGACTTCCACTGACTTTTTTAAAATTGTGTGCGTATTAGAAACTAATTTTCACTGCTTCACGGCGAAGAAAACGTCGTTAGGAAACCTACAGTTCCTGAGAGTTCTTTAATAAATCTCAAAGGTATGTGAATACTACCAATTCGCACCTAGCCAGAGTGGTGGACTGTGGCCTAAAACTCTCATTCTAAGAAGGCCCGTGCCCAGGAGTAGGACAATAATGGGTTGATGATATATGAAAGTAACCCGAAAATCACGACACATATATTGGTGAACTGATTAGAAATAAAAAAGACCCGCTAAGTTTCTTGCTGGATCTTCTCAGTTATAGTCGTGCTCCGATCCCGATAGATACATACATATAAACAAACAAACATGCATACGCTCAAAAAATACTACACTCCTGCTGCCACAGTCAGGGTAGTCTTAGACTATGCTGAGGCCCTTGAGCACACAAGAATTCGGGGCCGCTATGGAATGTAAAGGTATGGTGTACTTTCTATACAACCTATTGTTAATAAATAAAATTTAAAAAAAAATCCAAAAGGGCCCCGACGACTTTCGTGCAACGAGTAAAGTGTAATGCGTCCGACCATGATACTTTGATAATAAATGTGAGAAAAAATGTCGGCCCTTCGGGGCCCTGTCATGACGGGGGCCCCGGGTACTGGCCCCGAGTGCTATTATGGTAAAGACGGCATTAGACACAGTCGGGTAAAATATTGTAACTAATAATTAGTACGTCCCGTGGACTTATATAAAAAATAGATATATTTCATTTAACCATTGCGGTTCTCTGAAATTCAATGTGAGAATGTTTTCTTTCCTTTATACTTTTAGAACATTTTTACGTATTCGAGTTTTTCAAAATATATTTTTTGTTTATTTTGAAGCAAACAGCGAGCAACAGCTGACATTTTTTATTGAAATGTGTTAATTAAGGCTATTCATGTGATACCTAGCACGGTGCGCGACGTCGAAATTTTGTGAAATTCGTGAATTTTATTTCCCCCAAAAGGCGCCATATTTAATTTAAAGTTTTTAATTGAATAACATAGCTTAACTAGTAGGCAGTGGCCAGGCCATTAATTAGTGACCAGTGGCCAGTGTCACGCAAGAAATGCTTCACGCTAGAAATAGGTGTGGCGGTGGTACTTTCCCGGTCGAACTACACTTGTTCTACCACCTTGACAAATTTTGGAATGGAAGGATATCATAACCATATATAATATCATAAGTTAATATAATTTTATTATACTCATATTATATCAAATGAAAGTAAATAAATAGACAAATACAACACATTATACTGTTCTGACGCAAAGTCCAAAATAAACATAAAATAAATAATTATAAAAAAAATCGTGCGTCACTCGGGAATTGCCACGCTATTGCACAGCAATTTTATCAAGTTATGCAATTATACTTATTTATTTATTTATGCAGTAATTTTTTCTTTGATACTACATATTTTCTCACAAACAGCTGCTTTCATATTCGTCCGAATTCCGAGCAGCTCGTCTCGATCCGTGCGAGCTCCGTACTGTCGTACCATATGCATACACGTTAAGCGAACGCTCGGCCTCGCTACATGGTAGGCGGAGTGGAGGGTGTTAGGTTTTTCGTTACGGAATTTCTTGATACGGTCGCCGCGCTCAAAGCCTGCGATAAAACCTATAAGCAATAGCTTAAAACCTCATTGCGCAAAACAATCTCTAAAATAAAAAATAAACCGTAGTTACGATACTGGATATCTAGTCCAAAGGCGAGAGCCAAGTTTGAATACTCTGTTCTCTCCAAGTTTGTATACTCTATTTTGCGTGAGATTAACTTGGATCGTGGTTTGTTATCAAATTTGCTAACCGACCAGTGTTTGTTGTACCATGAAGTTGTGCGCCACAAAGTTTGTTGGTATAGGTTTGAGGGATTACCGTCAGATCGAATGCAAACTGCAGAATAGCTGACATTGTAACAACAGATTGGTGTTGACAAAGTTTGCCAAAATCCGCTCTAGTTGTCTACTACTATACTACTGGCTGTACTCTCCGCGCTTTGCTACGCAATCACTAAATATAATACACCAGAAACCTTCGCGGGCTCATGAATAACAACTTTGCTAAAGATCATCACATGATCAAATGAATAGTTTACGATTCTATAGAGTACATACAGACAAACATTAATTTTTATATATAAAGATTTTGAGGTAAAGTTCAAAAAAGCATATAAGAAAAAAATACTATAAAACAGTAAAACCATACTGCGCGAAAGCAATTCTCTAAAATTAAAAAAATAACAAATACACCTATTTCTAGCGTGAAGCATTTCTTGCGTTTCCATAGAAGTGTGTGGTTGCCGGCACATTTTTATATGAGGCGACCATCATAATCCTCGGGAGTCGCAACGCATCTGTGATTGACTTCAGTTGGAACCCACGTTCTATATAAAGTTGATTACAGGTGTCCATGGGCGGCAGTGGCCACTTACCATCAGGTGGACTGAATGCTCGATTGCTACTTTAGTCAGATAAAAAAAAGAATAAATTTTCGTGGAAAGGTGTGGTTGCCTGCTCAATTTTGATGAGGTGAACATCTTACTCCTCGGAGTCGCAACGCGTCCTCCGCTGTTCTTTATAAGGATACTTAGGTACAGATGTCCTTGGTCGGCAGTGGCCACTTATCATCAGGGAGTGTATATACTCGTTGATATTTAATGAAAGAGATATTTGTTCAAATTGTCCTAAATCTCGGATTTCAATAGGAATTCCCTAGAACTAAATTTCCTTAATTTGACAAAATTATTCGACTTCAGAGGTGCTTCTAAAAAGGTAAGCAAATATTTCCTGCTCATTGTTAATTTGCTTGAAATTGGCATATTTGTTCAAGCACCAATAAACATGCCAGGTATTCTGTATAGACCTAATTCTATTATTTTGTACTTAGTAAAATTGTGTCTAATAATTGGAGCATGGTAATTTTATTTGCTAAGTTTGTGTCTCAAAACGGGTTAGTATTTTATATTAAAACGAGAATTTTATATTAAAAAATATTCTAGTTGAAATGTTATTTTTATCATGTCAACTATATTCATGAAAAGGTGATAATTTTTTTAATTGTAAACTGATAACTATATACAAAATAAATCAATAAAAATAAATGGATATTTCTTTATATTAAATCTAAAAGAAAAATACTAATTATAAATTAAACAAATGTTAACATTATAGTTTTCGTAATAATAACAAATTAATAACACTGAAGTGGTCAACGAGCACGGTCGAATGTGTGCGATTTGACCGGGAACGTGCCACCGCCCCACCTACATAATTGTCTTTTTTTTTTGTTTTCGAGGAGGAAACCTTCAAAAGGTATCCAACTCCGTGGGAGCAACGCAGGGTTATGTGGGATTTTTACCGCCCGGTGGTCGTTCTCGGCGCTATAAAGAAGACTCCGGGACCTCCAACGGACCGCAGCCGGAATCCTCTCAGCGCGTTGCCCCATCGGGATCCTCCCAGATGGGCGGTTGGGCCCACCGCCCCGTCTAGTCTTTACGGCGGTATGCGACCACACACACCGCCTTTCTTCCCGGGATCGCCTGGACGAACGGTTCGAGCTCCCACTCTAGCCGCACGCAACATCGGAAGCCCTAATTAGTCGCCTCTTACGACAGGCAGGGAATGCCGTAGCCCTATTCTGATCCCGGAACTACAGGGCGCACATAATTATGTCTAGCAAGAACAGTTCCTGTGACAAATGCTTTTATACAATAAATGATTATTTTTCTGACTTATAATCTTATATCAAGTTTTAACCAATAGGCAATCACAGCTAAATGATGTAGCATAAAATGATTTAAGATTCAGAAATCATTATGCCAGTAGAGCCAACTAAGTAGCAAATGTAAAAATCAAAGTACCAAAATACCTTTACATACGTCGAACCTAATTTTATATAGCGCTAGCTGTACACTGCGCACGTTGCTACGCCATCAAAAAAAAAAATACATCAGAAACCTTCGCGAGCTCATGAATAACAACTTTGCTAAAATTCATCACATGATCAAATGAATAGTTGACGATTCTATAGAGGACATACAGACAAACATTCATTTTTATAAAGTATAACAAAAAAGACTAGCTTAATCTCCGACTCCGTCCGCTTTAGTAACGTTTAACAGTGTAATGAGTATCCTACGTGCTAGTTCAAATCATAAACTCCCTGCGTGCTAAATTTCAGCAAAATCTAAGTAGTTTCTGCCTAAAAGAGTAACTAAAACTTACACAAACTCAGAAATTATAATATTAGTAGAATTTTTAACTTTCGCATTTATAATATTAGTAGAATTCTTAACTGCTACAAATTCTGTAACATTTCTAACACATTTTTATTTATAATACATAAAATGGCTTCGTAGAGTAACTCTTCAAATACGAAGCAGAGTAAATATTTTAGAAGCAACGTACGTCGCTGCCAGATTGTTCTTGTGCTAATGGAATCCCCGGCTGTGATTGTTACTTTTAAAATGACACACGAGCCGTTAGATCGGCGAACAAACTAAATTATTATAAAAAAAATATTATAAAAGAAAAATAAATCGGCAAAAATTATTATAAATTATTATAAAAAAAACATGCCTAAATATAATAGATTAATACGAGACATTTGTTATTTCAAAGGGTATCTGTAAATGTTTATTTACATACCATTAAAAATCTGACAGTATTAAATTATTCTGCGTGTTGCTCTCTGACATAAACTATCTGTGTGATACTCGTAAATTCCCACAAAATCTACCCTGTACTTTTTACGTGGAAGGGTAACAAACACACACATCCTCACAGCCTATCTTATTTAAATATTAATGGGAATATATTTTTAACTGCTACAAATTCTATAAGATTCTTAAAATATATTTCTATTTATAACACAAAAAATGGTTTTGTAGAGTAACTCTTCAAATACGAAGCAGAGTAAATATTTTAGAAGCAACGTACGTTGCTGCCAGATTGTTCTTGTGCTAATGGAATCCCCGGCAGTGATTGTTACTTTTAAAATGACACACGAGCCGTTAGATCGGCGAACAAACTAAATTATTATAAAACAAATATTATAAATTTCTATTAAAAAAAAAAAACTAAATTGTTCAAAAAATAGTAAAAAAGAAAACACCAAAAACATACCTAGATTTAATAAAAGACTAATATTACAGTGGGTAACAGTAAATGTTTATTTTCATACTATTACATATAAGACAGTACTAGGATATTATGTGTTAGTCTATGTTATAAACTGTGTGTAACTCAACAATATATAACCTGCACTATTTGCGTAAAAGTACAACAAACATACGTTCTTACACCCTTACAAATTTTGGCATTTTGAAATAAATTTAATTTATAGTTGCTACAAATTCTATAACATTCTTAAAATATATTTTATTTATAATACACAAAATGCCTTAGTAGAGTAACTCTTCAAATACGAAGCAGAGTAAATATTTTAGAAGCAACGTACGTCGCTGCCAGATTGTTCTTGTGTTAATGGAATCCCCGGCTGTGATTGTTACTTTTAAAACGACACACGGGCCTTCAGTTTCGCGAACAGAGTAACTTGTTCTAACAAAATAAAAGTACCTCGTTACCATGATACTTGATACGTAAAATTCAGTTATATTATTATATTTTGACTGGTACATACTTGTATTAAATATAAATTGTTCTATAATTTTAAAAAAGAAACTATGATTTAACTCTGTTACGTATAAACTTAGCAATGTGTCAAAAAATAAAAAAACATATTTCAACTCTTCATTTAGTTTTGTTTGGCCAATGTTTTTATGCCTCCATCGTTACTCATATACTTCCAAAACGTCTAACCGAATAAGATGAAGTCCAATTTGTTTGTCTGTATTTGTCCTACGTATTTTTAGCCTAATCTTGCAAGAAGGTCTAATATTTTTACAATTAAAGATATCATAAACGTCTTTACATTAATATAGATCTTAAAAATTAATACGATCTTACAACGTATTCGAACTTCTATTGTCAAACGAAGTGCATAAGCAAATTGGATTTATAAACTGGAAAGTTGTTTAACAGTTTACGGTAAAGTACTATAATTTCATCATTAACGCGATTTATTGCCTCTGAATATATTTGTTCGACATCTGTTATTCCCTTTACGACAGTGTTCTACATTCAATAAAATGTGTCACTAGAATATTTGATAATAATTACCAGGCAATGATCAGGTACGTGAAGGCAGTGTAATAAATGTTTTTTTAGACATTGCCGTAAGAAGGTATGTAGGTATTGTAGAAATAAATAGCCTCAAAAATTAAATTTTCAAATACCATTTTTCCTGAACAAGTTTATGTTTTCTACCTTTGTCAGTTGTTCGAGAGGTATTTTTTTACATAAGAACTCGAAATGTTTTGAGTTTGTAACACACTGGTAGCTACGCAAACGTTGGTTAGCTTGTAACCAAAAAAAACATACCTAAAATCAAGTCTATGATATAAGACTGAAGATTGTCTGTTGGACACTTAATATTGTAGCGAACAACATTCCGTAGAACTGTATGTCACATAAAAAATCCCGGAAAAAATCTATAACTTTTTTAATTTCAAGGTACCGAAAATTGTCTGTAGGGTGCTTAACACAGCAGTGTACAATATTTTGTGCAACTGTGTGTCACAAAAGAATTTCCGGAAATAAATAACGGCGATGACCTGCAGAGTGAAGAATGAAACAGCGGCGATATAAATGGACCTTGTGGACCTTGCCGTCTTGCCCATAGTGGAAATAAATAGACCGGTAATAATATCATCAAGTAACTATCTTATTGTGTAGGTATGAAATTTTGTTTATCAACTTATGTAGGTTTTTAATCGAACTCAATTAGGAGTTTATTCGGTACGTTTATTACGTATGTACATTTTTTTATCTGACTGAAGTAGCAAACGAGCATGCAGTTCACCTGATGGTAAGTGGTCACTGCCGCCCATGGACATTTGTAAGCAACATATAGAATATAGGTTCTATCTGAAGTCAATCACTGATGTGTTGCTACTCCCGAGGACTAGGATGGTCGCCTCATATAAAAGTCTGCCGGCAACCACACCTTTCCATCGAAACGCAATGAATGCTTCACGTTAGAAATAGGTGTGGCGGTGGTACCTCCCATTAGAAATAGGTGTGGCGGTGGTACCTCCCCTATTGTGTAGGCATGAGATTTTACTTTTCGACTTATGTAGGTTTTTATTCGAACTCAAAAAGTACGAGATTATATTTCAAAAAGTACGATTTTTTTTTCTATTATGTACAATGTAAAAAAAATCATATTCTTTCGCTATACGTTAGAAGAAACATAGCCGACTTATCATTTCTTCTTAAAATTGCCTAAAAAAGAAGAGGTGCTATTGATTGCCCTCAGCTGCTAAGTAAAATAAGTCTGAGAGTGTGTTTAACCAGCGTGTTAGAACCTTATTATCTGTACCGCTAGTCAAAAGTTAGTACCGACAAAATTCCTTTATAGTGAGATCTTGTCGATCCTTTAACGACATGTCAAATAATATAGATATTGATTTATATCATACCTCCGATTCCGAACTCAAGCGCAAGTTATCAGAAGACTTCTTCACTTCTGAACTGTAATTTGCTTCTTTATATATTTTACTCGTTTCCTCTTGTTTTGTTTTCTCGTGTGTTAATCTTAATCTTAATCTAAATCACATTTGTCTCTCATGTTTCTTTTGTGTGTCTTGTATCTTGCCGACTTTTTTACCTTTTAACTATGATTGTCTGTCTATATGCGGAAACTTTTAAATGGCCTTCACTTACTTCACTCTTTCTTATTGTGTTATATGTCTAGCTGTAAGTTTTCCTTCAAGAAATAAAAATAAAATAAACTATCAATTCATTTGGTACGTTTTTTATGTACATACAGTTCATGCATGCAACTTCATGCAGGAGCAGAGATCTATCTCCCATCAATCATAGATGCGTTGTTACTCCCGAGGATTAAGATCGCGTCATATAAAGGTAAGACGTCAACCACACCTTTCCACCGAAACGCAAGAACTAATTCATGCTAGAAATATGTCCGACGGTGGTAGTGCCCAGTAAGAACCATAGGTACGTGAACTTGTTAAAACAGGAAAGACTATGTTAAGAATTTGGGGGTTATTGCTAAGTCACTGCCCCTGGCATGCGTGCTGGTGATCGCAGTGAATATTGATTACCGTGGAAATTGCTGGTGCCCATCTGGAATTTGTCCTTTAGTAACCCGTAGAGCATTTATTGTAGTGGTGTAACGTTGGAAGAGGTAGAGCGTGGCCCCGGGTGGCATTTGTTGGGGGCGGCAAAATTTATATTATAATGTAACGGGTATTTATCATAGTAAAAAATTTTGAAACTAAACTTGCGGCACATAGAGGAAATAAGATTAATTAAATTTGTCAATCTTTTTCTTGATCATCAAATTCACCTTTTTTCATTCGCTAATTTAAATTTTAATGTGTGTACAACCCATTATTGTCTTCTCTCAGAATGAGAGAGTTTTTTTTACGCCATAGTCCACCGAGCTGGCCAAGTGCAGATTGGTGGACTTCACATATCTCATAGAACTTTTTTTTAAAGAACTCTCGTGTATGTAAGTTTTCTCAAGATATTTTCCTTTACCGAAAAGCCGTGATATTTAATTTCTAATACGCACATAAATGAGTGCTGCGTGCCTGGGTTTGAACCTCGGACCTCCCGATTGAGAGGGCAAGTTTCAACCATTAAGCTATCACTGCTCTCAAATTTTAAAAAAATTAAAGGGTGGCGGCAAATTTAACTTCATCTCCGGGCAACATGAGCCCACGCTACTCCACTTATACATGGGAAGTGGTATTATAAACCGGCAACATATGATATATGAATACTGACATAAATCAAGCCGAGTGTAAATTTATCGTCATACTTCAAACTAATATTATAAAGACGAAAGTTTGTGAGTGTGTATGTTTGTTACTTCTTCACGTCTAAACGGCTGGAGTTATTGTCATAAAATTTGGTAGTGAGTTAGCTGACACTCTGGATTAATATATAGGCTACTTTTTAGTGTGGAAAAATATCTTATTTCCCCGGGACAATCGATACATCGATTTTTATTAACGCGGGTGAAGCTGCAGGGCTCAGCTGGAATTTCATAAAAATACATTTAAATTCGAACGAAACACTCTAACTTCGTGATAGTTATAACTTGAGAAGTCGATTTCAAAGCGGAAACCTAATAGATGAGGTATAGGTCGAGTCTTCAAGGTAACTTTATAGGGCTGCTAAATAAGAAAAGTTCTACAAATGAGTGGTAGTTTTAAAGCGAAACAACAGTTTCGCACATGAGAGTCGCTCACTTACCAACTCATTCTTATAGAAATCAAACAATTAAGGTACTTAGAATCATCAAACTTGGAAAATAGATATACAGTAAGTTTCTAAAATCGGTTTTTTTTTCGCTTTTTATAGTATTAAATAGGGGTTGAAAGAGTTTATCTCTGTAGTTCCGGGATCAGAATAGGACTACGGTATCCCCTGCTTATCGTAAGGGGCGACTAAAAGGGGCTTCAGGGGTTGCGGGCGGTAAGAGTGGGAGCTCAAACCGACCAGCGAAGCGAGCCCGGGTAGGACGACAATGTGTGGCCACATGCTGTCGTAAACACCAGGAGGCGCAGTGCTCACTGGGAAGCGCTCAAAGGGGGCATCGCGCTCGGAGGACTTTGGTTGTGTCCCATTGAAGATCCCGGAGTCCTCCACGCAGCGCTGAGGATGGCCACCGGGGGGTTTTAGTGAGGTAAAAATCTCACATAACCCGGCGTTGCCCCCACGATTTTGAAGGTTTCCCTCAGCTATTGGGTTTCGAAAAGTGTGGTTTCCAGCACACTTTTATATCGAGCGTCCATGTTAGTCCTCTGGAATAGCAACGCATCTGTGATTGAGTTCAACTTGAGTTGCTTAAAGATGTCCATGGGCGCGGCAGTAACCACTTACCATCAGGTGAATTGCATGTTCGTTTGCTACTTCAATCTTATAAAAAAGTTATTCTAACTTAAATTTTTGGTGTTTACTCCTTAAGATCGATTTGCATATATAAGGGCCCGGTATGAGAAAAATATGAGGAGTAAAATATACTGATGAATGACCTTGTTACGTTTTTGGTGCGCACCTTTGGTGTGCAACTTTCTATTGTGGTTGTAAGTGTATTAAGACGTACATAGGGCGTGCTGCAAAGCGACTATACTTTTATGTTAATGTGCTTGTTTATTTCTATAAGTGTCGACGTACTTATATTGCTGTTTTTGTTATAAATATCAGTAATTAATATTGTTTTTTTATTTTTTTCAATAATTTGTTAATTTACCCTTTCATTTAGTATCAATCTTTTTTCGGTTAAATAAACTCCTTGCGTCTGTTTAGACAATCGGACTTAAGGAGTAAACTCCAGTCATGCGTGGAGCTGACACACTTTTTTTTAAATGCGAGTAAACCTGCCGGGCATAGCCAGTACGGTATAAATAAGCTCTGTCAGCCCTAGTCTTAGCTTTCTTGGAGACGCCTAAGTATGTCAATGCAAAGACAAAGTGAAACAAGTAGATCTCATCATTCCGGAATGAAAACATATGTTCTTATAACTTGGTTTTAAATTCAATGGTTACGTTCGCCACACTTTCACATGAGGCGACCATCATAGTCCTCGGGAGTAAAAACGCATCTGTGATTGATCTGTGACAGATGTCCATGGGCGGCAGTGGCCACTAACCACCAGGTAGACTGCATGCTCGTTTGCTACTTCAGTCAGATAGAAAAAAAAATATTGTGATGAAATTCGAGAGCAAAATATTTGTGACAACAAAATTTCTTAAAACAAGTTGCTTCATATAAACAGAATAATCTCACTAAATGATGATTTACTGTTACGGTTGACCTAGATATATATGACACCTATTTCTAGCGTGAAGCATTTCTTGCGTTTCGATAGAATCGTGTGGTTGCCGGCACAATCTGTTATGAGGCGAACATCTTAGTCCTCCGGATAAGCAACGCATCTGTGATTGACTTTTGATAGTACCTTAATAGCAGTCAGATAAAAAAAAACGTTCTATTGTGGTGAAATTCGGAAGCAAAATATTTGTCAGAACTAAATTTCTTAAGACAAATTGCTTAATATAAACAGAACCTAACCTAACCTAAATATGAGCATTCCACCGCGAAAAGAATAAAATCAGTTAAGTGCGAGTCGAACTAGCGTATAAATGGTTCAGTATACCTATAAAATACGCCAAAACTCATGTTTGTTGTATGGAAGCTCCCCTTAAATATTTATGTTATCCTGTTTTTAGTATTTGTTGTTATAGCGGCAACAGAAATACTTTTTCTGTAAAAATTTTAACTGTCTAGCTGTCACGTTTCATGAGATAAAGTCTGGTGACAGACAGACGGGAAGCGAAACCTTAATCATAGGGTTCCGATTATACCCTTTGAGTGCGGAACCCTACAAACTAGGTTACCATCTTAGGGGCCATCCATTAATCACGTGATGTATTTTTTGGCATTTTTTGACCCCCCTCCCCCTTGGTGATACGTGGTGAGGTTTAAGACTATCCCTCCTCACTCCCCCTACATCACGTGTATTTTTTCGTACCTACTATGACTCTATTTTTTTATTTATAAAAAATACTGGTATAAGTATCATCTAATTTTATTATAGAAAATGAATTACTACTACAATAACGTTCAGAGGTAGACAGAAAGGTTGCAGTTTGTTTTTGACTGACATATATTTAATTCGATTTTGTATGCGTTTGACTAAAAATAAATACATGTAACGCCGCTTTTCGGGTGAGTATCGCGCGCTTGTCGAAAAGGTAAGTACACGTGATATATTACTTTACCCCCCCCCCCCTCCCCCCTTGTGACATTTCGTGATTTTTTATGGACCCCTCCTCCCCCCTTTCGAGCCTCACATGATTAATGGACAGCCCCTTAGCACTCAAAAGTGTACTAAGATGTGTTAATCAAAAATTGACACCAGGTAGAACCTCTTTTTAATAAGGAGATCGTTACAGATAAAAAAAATATACGTGACGAATAGATAACCTCTTTCCTTTGGGAAGTTGGTTTAAAACAAATAAAATAACTATCAAATAAAATAAGATCGTTACAGTTAGTAATGGCGATTTAGCATCAGGTAGACTGATGCAATTGTTATAGAAAAATATGATTATCAAGGGTTACTTATAGACGTGGTAAAACCTTTTAATTCATTATTAAACGAATTTTTCGAACGATTTCAAAGAAAGGTACCACTGTCACACTTATTTCTGCCTTTTAACGACAATTGACGCTGATTTCTTATTTATTCTTTACTGGCTGAACCCCGCAGCTTCGCCCACGTTAAAAAAAACGATGTATCGATTGTCCCGTGGAAATAAGATATTTTCCCACACAGAAAAGTAGCCTATATGTTAATCTAGAGCGTCAGCTAACTCCCTACCAAATTTTATAAAAATCGCTCCAGCCGTTGAGACGTGAAAAAGTAACAAACATACACACTCACAAACTTTCGCCTTTATATTATTAGTATGATAACATACGTACGAACCAACAAGGCAATTTAAATAACAGCTCATAAAAATGTATATTTAACTTTATTCGATCACACTTTACCAAGTAACCCAACTTTCAGCTCACAAAGGTTTTGCCAGATTACTGTCAAGGTTTTGTTTGTGAACTTGGTGAAGGGCGCAAAGTATTATTTAGTTATAAAGGTCTTAATGCTTTGGAAGTTTTAGCCGATTTTCTGGAAATAATCCATTATACATCTTAATCTGTTTTCTTAAACCAACATTATAATTGCTGTATGTAGTTATGCCACACTGTCGATTTCTACTGTCGATAAAAGTACTATGGTTTTTTTAATCCATAAAAGCCCATCGTCTGGTTCTATCGAAAGCTCAGATGTTGGTAATATTGTTTACACGAAATTTTTTTTTTAAATAAGGAAGTAACAAACGAGCATAAAGTCCAGTCCAGCTTATGAGGTATTGTCGGTGCGTTATGACATGTGGCTCTTCAAAAAAGGTATATCAACAGTAATGATTTTGTGTAGCGTGAATTTTGTTTGTGTATATATATAAATAACCTGCCTACGCGGGTACTTACAAATCGTCAGTTAAAATATTTTTAATACTACCGCCGGATCGGAACATAACTTCAACTAAAGGACAAGACCCGCCAGGTTGGCCTTTTTTGTCATGTTTATAACATTTCGTTTTACTAAAAATATTTTTCTAAAAGGAATTTTCAAAAACGTTTGAAATTTTGCTAAAAAGCAGATTTCTTTGGAAAGATACACTACATTTTGACTATGATCTTTTTTTTTTTTTTTTTTTTTTTATTGCATTTCTTGCATAGATATGCTTATTAATGCGATAAATCCTGTTTAGGAAAAACATTTATCTATTTTTTTTATCTGATTGAAGTAGCGAACGAGCATGCAGTCCAGCCATGGACTTCGGTGAGCAACTTCAAATAGAACATGTTCTATCTGAAGTTAATCACAGATGCATTGCTACTCCCAAGCACTATGATGGTCGCCTCATATTAAAGTGAATTTTCTTTAAAGAAACCCAACCGAAGTCTAAAAGTCACGATTTTATAAATTTTACACGTATCCAATATTACATAGTTTACAGCGAACGTGGCGGGAATGGAAGGAAAATGAAATATTTTCAGGATTTCAGTATTGTTGTATTGAGACGCTACTTCTGATATTTTATAGAATCTTATATGAAATTGAAGTTTCGACTTTTCGTGATTGCAGTTTAAGTTGATATTACTCGGATATCTATTTTAACTGCGTTCTTAATTAAATGGGCACATTAGACTTTCCGGCTTAGTGTTTACGGTAGCTGTAGATCTAATTATATAATTTTAATAATATGTTTTGGCTGCAGGTGGCCGAAACCTAAGCTTTGGTCGAACACTTGTATTTTCCTTAAGAATAAAGTAGAGAACGAGCATGGAGCACACCAGATGATAGACGTCACTAAACCCTTGGATATCTTAAACCAATTCTACGTAGCACAGGGATTTCCCATCCATGCATCCATCAGCCTTTTGATGTCCACTGCTGAACGTAGGCCTCCCCTAAATAACGCAATTCCAACCGGTCCAATGCCCTCTGAATCCAAGGTTTCCCGCTGTCTTCTTCAGGTCATCGATCCACCTGGTAGGGAGGTGACCTGTGCTCCTTTTGCTTAAACGTGGTCGCCACGCGAGGACCTTTCTTTCCCATCGGTTATCGGTCCTACAAGCGATGTGGCCAGCCATTGCTACTTCAGCTTGCTAATTTTGAGAGCTATATCTGTAAGTTTCTTTCGTCTCCGGATTTCATCGTTGCGAATCATGTCTCGTAGCGAAATTCCGAGCATAACCCTCTTCATAGCACGCTGAGCCTTTGAATAAGGCCTACAGTGAAAGACCACGTTTTCAATAGTCATATGAATATTACAAACAAACAAGCAGTCCACTTTGCGGTAAGTGAACCCTGCCGTCCATGGAAATCTGTAATCAATGCTTGATTACCATCATAGATGCTGCTCCTAAGGTGTAAATTGGAAAAAGCAACGTGTCTGTGATTGACTTTCGATAGAAACCTTGTTCAGTATAAAGTTACTTGAAGGTGTCTATGGATTTGAGCAGTGATAGCCTAATGGTTAAAACCTGCCCTCTCAATCGGGAGGTCTGAGGTTCAAACCCAGGCACGCACCACTGATTTATGTGCGTATTATACATTATAATTATCACTGCTTTTTGGTGAAGGAAAACATAATGAGGAAACCTACACACCCGAGAGTTCTTAAAAAAAAAAAAAAGTTCTCGGAGGTGTGTGAAGTCCACCAATTCGCACTTGGCCAGCGCGGTGGACTATGGCCTAAACTCTCCCATTCCGAGAGAAGATCCGTGCCCAGCAGTGGGACAATAATGGGTTGACGACGACGACGACGACGTCTATGTTGTGTTATTTTGATAGTTCAATATATTAAGAAATAGATAAATTAAGGTAAATTTTTAAACATAAGCATTAATACAAATAATGTAATTATTTAAACAATTCTAGCGTAAAGTAGGTATACCTAGTTTAGTCCAAACTTAACAACTAGACTTGTCCTATAAATCAAATATTCAATTGTTTGGTAATTAATTCCCAACTCGAGACAAATTCCGAAGTTGCTTGTTACAATGGGCTGAGGTTCTCTATAACTGTTCTGTTCGCGAATATTATTAATTCAGTAAAATCTTGCCGATAGATTAATTACGTGGCTTTAAACCGCGTTAGGAATGTGTTCTAATAAAAGCGATATGCGATAAAATAGCGCGTGATGGAGAAACTTATAAAGTTCTAATTGGGATCGCTTGGCCTGGAAAAAACATATAATAATTAAGTACATGTAACGTTTGTGGCGACTTACCTCTACTTTCAACAGATGGCGCTACTAGTATTCTGAAACACACTATCGAAGTATTTTAAGTACCCCGCATATTATATACAAGCATATAAACGACTGTTGGAGCACGCCGCTCCCAAGGCATGATCACCTAGCCTGGCGGGAGATCTTCCTATGCCAAACGTTTTTATTTACCTATACGAATTTCACCATCCGTCGATCAGCCGTGTCCCTGACATTGCAAGTCGTGTTTCGCAAAATTCCAAGCATAGCCCATAGCTTAACGATACTGAGCGTTCAAATGAGTCCTATAGTGATGAAACATTTCTCAATTAAAAGCATAACCATGCTTTTCTTGCCGCGCGTGATAACGCCCGCAGACAGTCTCTTTGCGACCCGTGTGATCAGACGCTTGTAGCACGCGTGAGGGAATACACGCGTGAAACAGAAAAAATATCCTGCGTGATTCCAGTCAATAAGTATTCTTAGGTGAAATATCATTTGCCAATACTCGTACGTATATACTTTTGTGTATATAGTTTCTAAAATATTTCAGATTATTGTCATTAATGATATTTTTGAAGAAGAAAAATACTTCCATGTTTTTTTAAAGTCTCCTAATCATAAATTTGAAACTGAATTCCAGGCACGTACCTCTGATTTTACAAAGTTTTTGAGTATTTGGAATTATTTATTATATAAGTTGTTTTAAAGGGCAAAGGCATCGAAGCCAATCTACACAAGTGAGAGTTTCACGAGTAAATGTTCTTAAACCTGTGTTAAAACTTTTTTTTTTATTCGAGGGGGAAACCTTCAAAAGGTACCCGACGCCTTGGGAGCGACGCTGGGTTATGTGGGATTTTTACCGCACTAAAACCCCCCCGGTGGCCGGCCTCGGCGCTGAAAAGGAGGACTCCGGGATCTCGAAACGACTTCAACCGGAATCCTCCGAGCGCGTTGCCCCATCGGGCTCCTGCCAGATGGGCGGCTGGGCCCACCGCTCCGTCTAGTCTTTACGACGGTATGCGACCACACATACCGCCGTCCTTCCCGGGATTGTCTGACCGAACGGTTCGAGCTCCCACTCTAGCCGGCTGCAACCCCGGAAGCCCCTTTTAGTCGCCTCTTACGACAGGCAGGGGATGCCGTAGCCCTATTATGATCCCGGAACTGCAGGGCGTAAACCTGTGTTAAAACTACCCATTCTTTTTTGCCCGGTGCCGGTGACACTTTTAGGGGGGAACCGTATACAGCAATGGGATAATTATGAATACCGAGCTAGTCAAGTATGGATTAACACACTTCTAACATTAGTTACAGGGCTACGAAAAATAAATCATCCTTGTAAAGATGCGTAAAGAATAAATTTTCTTACCCTACTTTTCTAACCACAAAGGAAGTTTTAATTAATTACTTATCTTACTAATACTGTATAGGCATAAGTTTTTGAGGATGTTTGTATGTTTGTTTCTTTTTCACGCAGACTATTTGTCGAATTGTGATGAATGGTAGTACAAAGATAGTTTAGAATCTCAGTATAGAATATTTATTTCGTGACCAATGCAGGAAAATCGGCTAGTATGTGCATAACATAGGTGAGTAGTGAGTAGAAGTAGAGTGAATAGTAAAAGAGCATTCAGTCTACATAATGGTTACATTTTTGACACACAATTTGACGACCCGTGGCTGAGCGGTTACAAACCGGTCTGACGCGCAGTTCTGGGTTCGATTCCCGGTCAGACAGATATCTGAATGATGAGTTTAGATTCATGTTCTGGGTCTGGATGTTTGTGCATTTGTCTTGTGTCGTGGGTACCATGGACACACATGGTATCCACGACCGTGAGAAAATCATAGTGTGGGGCTATGAGTGTAGAAAGCGTTTGTTTGTATATACTGGTTAGCCGCCACGGTCGCCTACATAAATCTATGTCGGAATGCCTTGGATAGATTTGTCTCAATTACCACACCATTCATACGAAATCAGCTTACACTGTTATAGTTAGGCGGAATTATGTCGTAGTTTCGGGATCAGAATAGAGATACGGTATCCCCTGCCTGTGGTATAAGGCGACTAAAAAGGGGCTTCCGGGTTGCGTTTGGCAAAAGTGCTCACATCGTTTAGCCATACGACCCCAGGAAAGATGGGGTATGTTTGATGCATATCGTCGTAAAGACGGATCAGATGGAGTGGTGGACTCAGCCGGTCACCTGGAAAGAGCCCGAAGGGACTTAGACGACTCCGGTTGCGTCCCTTTGGAGATCCCAGAGTCCTCTCCGTAGTGTCGAGGACGGGAACTAGGGCCTTTAGTGTGGTAAAAATCCCATTTAACCCAGTGTCGCCCCCACGACGTTGGGTACCTTTTGAAGTCCATCGAGCACAAAAATGGCAGAAATATGTACGGCAGTGGTTCTTCCGAAATCGAACCATAAAGAGTGTTTCCTCCAAAATTCCTGCCTCCCTCCGTCATATCGAAAACTATATAGCTCATCGCTACATATAAGACGTAACTTCGATAAATAGTAAGTCAGAAAGTGCAAGTAAGGCAAGAAACATGAGCTCCAACTTGTACCTTTTGTTACAGGCAATGTTCGTGATAAACTTAATATTATAATGGATAGGAACTTTTAGTTAATTATGTGAGTAATTTAGAGCGAACACGAGAACTACTGTTATTAATTAGAGTTATTTGTGTAATCTTCTAAATTGTGTTAAATTTAGATAAGCTAAATTTAGGAATTTTGATCGTGGTTAGAAAACAAATATTTCTAGTTTTTTTTTTCTATTCGATGGAAATAGCCAACGAGATCCCACATGGAGTACTGCTCGCATCTCTGGGCAGGGGCGCCCAAATACCAATTCAACCCACTTGACTCCGTGCAGAAACGTTCATTCTGAATCGTCAACGACCCAAGGACCTTTTCTTCACCGCACCACTCGTCGAAGGATGAAGTTCCATCCACACCAACTGGACTGGTGGCGGTCCTCCACGGTTCGGTTTGCACGCTCGTTTTTGCCACGGACGTGCAAGTTGTGGAATGTGCTTCCTCCTGAGGTATTCCCGGAGCGCTATGACATGGTGTTCTTCAAGAAAGGTGCGAAAAGAGCTCTCTTTCAAAACCGGCGGTGCATTGACAGTTCCTCTGGTGTTGCAAATATCTATAGGCGACGGTGATTACTTTCCATCAGGTAGCCCGTCTACCTTACCGTTAGGTTAAAGTATAAAAAAAGAGTATGTAGTTCATGTGATTGTAAGTGGTGCTTGCGGCCCATTGTCATATGTAAGCAATGTTATATTTAGTCGAAGAGATTAGATAATGAAAGCTCAACATAAAAATTCAGTCGACTTCACACTTATTGTAATGCAAGATGATAAACACTATTGAAATTAATATTATTTACTATAATCCGCTCCACTTTGTTCCGGTCCATTTTACATCAGTCCGTAACATTAGCAAGTGAGGCACACCAAGGTTTTGATTATAATTTTGCGTACGTAATGTGATTAATTAAAATTGTTGTAATTTTTAAAAATTGGTGTACATATTTAATTAGATGGGGCATCTCTGTTTCAGGCGTGTTAATTTTACAATATTTGTTTTGTTTTTAGTATTGTTTTTATTTTTTAGTGTTCCCGTCCATTTCACATCAGTCCGTCTCATTATGTTTCGTTACATTCCGTCCCGATCCTTTTCATTACCAAATAATACTATTATATAAAGCGATATATACATAGTTAATCGCAAGCACTAGTCCCCTTCACTCCTGTTTGGACAGTTCACGCCCACGTGGCAACTTTCACCCGCCGGGAATCGAACTTGGTTACTAACTCGGTTTCAGCAAATTGGGGCCGGGAATTTTGCATAAGCAAGTGAGGTACAAGGTTTTGGTTATAATTTTGCGTACGTAATTTAATTAATTAAATTTGTAATTTTAAAAATTCGTAAACACGGTGTACATTTTAATTAGATGTGGCATCTCTGTTACAGCTGTTTTAATTTTACATTTACATTTATTTATTTGTTCTGTATTTTTTTACTGCATAGTAATTTTTATAAAAAAATAATCCTAGATGTTTTTATATCTGTAACGTAACAGAATCAAGGTTATAATTTACTAAAAGAAACATCTAATATATAAAATTGTCACAATGTTCGTTCCCGTACTCATCCGAAACGGCTTGACCGATTCTCATGAAATTTTGTGAGCATATTGAGTAGGTCTGAGAATCGGCCAACATCTATTTTTCATACCCATTAGTGATAAGGGTTGTATACCTTTAACATTTTTTTAATTTTTATATGGTAAAACAACGTAAAGGTATCGACGCCACTCATTTCTAACATGAGGCAGTTCTAGTTTCGGTGGAAGTGTGTGTAGGGAGAGAATTTCTAATATGAAGCTATTCTTGTTGCGGTGAAAATGTGTGTAGGGAGGGAAGAGACTTATTCCTTAGGAGTGCCAAACGCTTCTTTAATCGGCTTAAAGTAAAACGGCTGCGATCGGATTAGGAAATCCTGGCTTAAATTAAATTACATATAGACGTCTACGGGACGCGATGACTATTGCTATTAAGGAGTCTACCTTAAATGGACTCATAAAAAAGCTATTTGCACGAATTTCTTTTATGGATTTAAATTATAAATACTGATAAGAAAGGTGTTACACTGAACTTAAACAAACTTAAAACTCTTTCTACACTCATAGGATTTTCTCCTGTGTCGTGGTACCATGGACACACACAAAGACGAATACACAAACACCGAGACCCAGAACAGAAATCTAAACTCATCATTCAGATACCTGTCTGGCCGGGAATCGAACCCGAAACCCTTAGACCGGTATGGTAACTGTATCGCTACGCGAGTCGTCATGCAGCACAAATATACTTCTTGAAATACACAGATTTTTTAAAGTAATAGTTAGAGTAGACTGCTTAAGTGGACTGCATGCTTGTTAGAACTTTATATAAAAAACATTAGTTTGTCGTTTTTTGGTATCTCCCTTCTACCTTTTTCATCATTATCAACTATAAACCATTTCTTTCTAATAAAAAATGTTTTATACATTCGTCTTAAAATTTTATAAACTTTAGTAATAAAAATGTACAGTCACGAGCAATAAGATGTGACTATGGAAGATTGGCAAAAGTATCTGACCCAAGAAGGAGTTCAATAATATCTGACTACACGAACGCAGCAAAAATATCAGACATTGAAAGGCAGCATAATGCAGTAGCGTCAAAATTATGTGATTTGACGTTCATCTAAATAAGATATTTTTGCTGCGTTCGTGTAGTCAGATCGTAGTCGTAGTCGTAGTCACATCTTATTGCTCGTGACTGTACATTATCATTCAAGTATATTATGAAACTTACAAAAACAAATGTTTTTGTAAACAAAATAATCATTTGCAAGTAGATAAATTACGTTACGTAGATAAAGCTACGAAAATGCTACGGCACCTTATCGTAGCACTGCTACGGCGTTGAAATATTGCTCAAAACTTAGGAATCTTGCTACGTAAAATTTATGGTTACACATTACCGCGCTGTACTCACTTATATTCCTAGCTTATGTTAAAGTCGCCTAGTGATAAGTTGGGTTGGGTCTGGGGTTCGAGTCCCAGGTATGCACTGTTTTTTTCGATGATGTATACGTATTTAAAATTGATTTTATAGCGTTTACGGTGAACGAAAATATCGTGACTAATAGTTTTCTAAAGTTAGCAGTAGTCAAGGATAAGAATCGGTTGAATTTTAAGATCTGGGGTTTGAGTCTCAGGTACGCACAGATTTTTCGAAGATATGTACGTATTTATATTGATTACTATGGTGTTAGTAGTAAGTAAAAATATTGTATTCTTTGAAACAAGTTCTCAAAAATTATTGAAATCTGCCGATCTGCACGGGACAAATGTGGCAGACTGCCTTTAAATTCTCACTCTGTGAAGAGACGTTTGCCCAGCCGTGGCACTGAAATGGGTTAGTCGTTACTAAATACCAAGGTGGTAGAATCAGTGCAGATCGGCCGGGGAAGTGCCACTGCTACACCTATTTCTAGCGTGAAGCATTTCTTTCGTTTCGATAGAAGGGTGTGGTTGCCGGCACACTTTGAGGCGACCATCATAGTTCTCGGGAGTAGCAACGCATCTGTGTTTGACTTCGAATGAAAGCCATGTTCTGTATGTAGTTGATTACAGGTGTCCATGAGCGGCAGTGACCACTTACCATCAGGTGGACTGCATGCTTGTTTGCTACTTTAGTCAAATAAAAAAACTACTACAATTCTATAATAAAACCAGTTTCTATTCAACTTCTATCTACTTAGTTTCCTTAGAAAATAAATTCTCAAAAATCCTTCCTGCGGGCGTTCTATCGTATCAACATTACATAAAGAACTTTGGTGAAAAATGTATGTTTCTGGGAATATTGGTTTAAACTTTGGTATATTGGTTAGACAGTGTTAGCGAGTTCAAAAAAGCGTTTATTGAGTTGAAAAAAAAATCCTACGGTATTTTGTTTTTAATTTAATTTGTAATACATATGAGGCGATTAGATAGTCTTTAAGAGTTAGTAAGTTCACATCCGCGATTAGATTTAGATAACCGGAATAATATTTAAAAAAATATGTATAAAGAGCCTATATTTTGAGATAACATTTAATTTAATTTATTCAATGCATTCATTAAATAAAAGTTGTAAAGTACATAACATGTTAACGCAGTTTAAACTAGGGGGCTTAGCTAGTCTTATTAGTCTTAAAAGTTAGAATGAAAAGTCGAAAAATGGGTAGACTAGCAATTTTGACTTTGACTTTAACTCACTTCTATAAGCTTTACGATTTCATTTCTCGGAATCTACAAGATCTATATTTTTAATAAGAAGTACTCTATGTCTTTGCAAAATCATTAAATCTGTCTTACACCAATTTTGTTTCTAAATTGATCAATCTTCGCACATAAAGGAAGACAAACCTAAAAAGTGTCAAACTTATACGTCCATAGTGCGAATAAGTAGTGCCTACATGAGACTTCGAATAAATACTGCAAGTAATAAATGCTGTAATAATACTGCGAGTAAATACTGCATACATGAGACTTCGTCCATTAAAAGGAAGTATTATCCACTCGTTTTGGTTTTAATCAAAAATTTCATTACATTCAACTCTAGCTCGCCTCTTTTCCAGGGATCCGATATTCACGTCTCATTAATAAGCATGCACGGATTTCAATTTTTATGCTTTTGCATGGATATACATTTTTGGGAAAACAAGTAAGTCTTAGTAAAGTAGGTAGGTAGGTAGGTACGCCCTGTAGTTCCGGGATCAGAATATGGCCAGAATCAGAATACGGTGTCCCCTGCCTTGGTGGTGTGGTAAAAATCCATTACCCTACGCCGCCTCCACGGCGTCGGGTACCTTTTGGAGGTTTCCCCCTCGAAAACAAAAAAAAGATAGGTAGAGTAGAGCTACGGTATCCCCTGCCTGTCGTAAGAGGCGACTAAAAGGGGCTTCCGTGGGTGCGTGCGGTAAGAGTGGGATCCCGAACCGTCCAGTCAAGCGACCCCTTGTAGGACGACGGCATGTGTGACCACATGCTGCCGTAAACACCAGGAGGCGCAGTGAGTACAATGCTCACTAGGAAGAGCCCCAAGGGGGCATCGCGCTTGGAGGACTCTGAATATGTTCCATTGGAAATCCCTCTCGCAGCGCTGAGGATAGTCACTGAGAAGTCAACATAAAAAGGTAGATAAGTAGATAAAATAGTAGTCAATTGCAGGTATTACATGTGCGGCAAAGGCCGTTTATGCAGGTGAACAACATGCTCGCTTCCTACTCCTGTGTTAAACTAAAGACACCATTTTCCTCCATATCTTAAAATAAATCTCATTCGTGACGAATAAATACGTATCCAGGGACTAAGGTCTACCCCGCCCCTCTCCTACCTCTTAAAATCTAAAATCAATTACACAGCGGTACGATACGGTTAGTGCAGCTCAAATCTTTTCAAAGAATGTATGAAATTTCGCTTACGATTCTAAATATCAAGGAACATATAGGAAAATCGCAAAATTTGAAATATCTGCCGATCTTCTAAATCATAAAGAACATAAGCTTGTGTAATGTCTCATATAGGTACTTAGGTCGTCCGTGACCTTTTAGGCAGCGACAAAATTTCAGGAATATGATCCCTTTTATTTTTTCTTTGATAGCCCATCTACGGCTGGGTCAAGCTTAAACGAAATTCCTAGAACCACCTCTGTACACTGTTAAAACAACATAACCCTTCTTTAAAAACCCTTGTAATTCAGTTTAAAAGAGTATGTTAAACTCGTAAATAGGAAATACTATTAAAAAAAATTGAAATATCTCCGATGATCCACGGTAGCAGAAATGATCATTAGTTTTTTCATGCGAATTGAATTAAGTGCGAAGTTAATGAGGATGTAGTCTGAGAACTTTTTTATAAAAGAATTCTTGGGTGTGTTTCCGTTACCAAAAAGCAGTGACAGTTAATTTCTAACACGCACATAAATCAGTGGTGCGTGCCTGGGTTTGAACCTCGAACCTCCCGATTGAGAGGGCAAGCTTCAACCATTAGACTATCACTGCTCATGGATGTCCGTGGACATCTGTAAGCAACTTCATAAAACAATATCTGAAGTCAATCGCAGACGCATTGTTGCATCCGAGCACTAATATGGTCGTCGCATGTGAATGTGATACGGCAACCACACATTACCACCGAACGCAAGTACTACTTCATGGTAGAAATCAGTGTGTGGATGGTACTTCCCAGTTTGAATTACACTGTTTTTAACTCCTGGTAAAAAAAAATGCTGTCTACGCTCATAGCCCCACAGTAGAATTTTCTCCTTTGTCGTGGATGCCATGGATACACACACACAAAGATGAATACACAAACACCCAGACCCATAACAAGAATCTAAACTTATCATTCAGATACCTGACTGGCCGGGAATCGAACCCGGGACCCACAGCGTGTCAGACTGGTAAACGCACCGCGGGTCGTCGTTTGAAAATCACTCTAACTTTGATAATTTTATAAAACAAACTACTCGCAAAATGCGCGTTGCTAAAAACTAAGTTTGAATCGCCTTTGTAGTTGTCAGTCAAACCAAATACAAACAAAACACTAAAACTGTTTTAAATAAAGATAACAATAACTTTTCTCGGCGCAAACTGCGGAACATTTGCGATGAAACATATGGGAAGTGAGGAACTTGTTTCACTGCTGTAGAACGAGCGAGGAATATCTTCTAAAGTACTATTAACTATTTGTTTCTCGTCAACCCATTATTGTCCTACTGCCAGGCGCGGGTCTTTTCTCAGGATGAGAGTGTTTAGGCCATAGTCCACCGCGCTGGCCAAGTGCTAGTTGGTCAATGGAATTATCTATTTCTTTAATGTATTTTATTTTAAATTCATATTTCACTTAATAAAATACTATTTACATGTTTTATTAAAACAAAATATCTTTGTATGCTACGAAAACTTCAAATCTTTAAGGCATCTTTATCTATAGATTTGTAGACATTACATTATTAAAGAAAAACTTAAATATTTAAATATATCAGAAGCTTTGCGGACTTTAACTATAATTAATATAAGAAATTAGGAAACCGTTTTAATATAAATTTAGAAGTAACAAACGAGCACTCAGTCCATAATACTCCAGTCTGATAAAAAGTGGCCACAGCGCTCAGATAAGATTTAGGTGTTACGGGAGTTTAGACAGTCATAAGTCTTATAGTCACCAAAAACTGAATACATTAAGTTTTAGAAGAGCACTTACTTTGTAGTCGGGTTAAAAAGGTAATTAAAAAAAATGCTACATTACCTTACACTTAACAAATTAGAAAATTAGTAAATGTTTACATAGATATGCGATTGTATTTTTTTTCAGTTTGTGTAATTAAAATATTGTCAGGCAAGTCAGTATGTAAATCAGTAATTCGCAGTTTATTCCAGGCCAAGTCAATTAATCTCTTACGCTTAATCTCTTAGCTTGTCTCTTCCAGTTCTCGATGTGACATGCGGTAGTCATGCGGCAAATATCTTGCTGCGGCATGTTTATTGCCACACAATTTTGCTGCGCGACAAAACAACACATACGCCACAATGCAACTGTGTGTGATATTTATATGATAATGCAATTCTAACTTTATTTTACGGTAACTTTTTCATTTACTCATTTACTTTTATGGAATACTCTATGAATTTGAATGCTTTTTAAGTGGCTTTAATTCTTTTATGTCAGGGGATTTTTACGTGTTAGTTACATAATGTTTAATTTATATTTATGACAAATAACCATTTTCTAGGCCAATAAAATTGAAAATATGTCGAATATTTCTGATTTTTTTTATTCTTTACCTTCACTACATACTATAAAATAAAGTCGCTGTCGCTGTGTCTGTCCCTATGCTTATGCTTATACTTAGATTTTTAATTCGACGCTACGGATTTTAGTGCAGTTTTTTTTATAGATAAAGAAATTTAAGAGGAAAGTTTATATGCATAATCCATGCATAATATAGTAGAAAAACACTGATTATTTTTGAATTTTGGACTTTTAGGCGGAACGAAGTTTGCTGGGTCAACTAGTTAACAATAAACTTACAAATATAGGCATCGCATAAAAGTTAGTACATATTTCGTGACGAGGCGGAAACAGCTGTGAATGTGGTATCACAGGAGCCACAAAGTTAGTAAAAAGTGAATTCTCAGGTTTTACCACCTTCAAATGACTATATAGCTCCCGTGGTAACCAATTTCTAAAAAACTAAATAGTTCAAAAAATCAAAGATTTAGGCAAAGTTTCGAACCATGGTCCTGTAATGGAGATTCAATTAAATCCCACTAGGCTATAGGGCTTACCTAGTTAGTAAGGCACACTACTGTGACCGAATAATAGCAATCCAATTAATTATTCCGCACTGTCAGACAGACAATGGTCATCGATACTGTTGACTTAGTGCACTTCACTGTAATATCGGATGACGCCACTGTGACGTCACATCATTTGTAGTGTCTCTAGAAACACTTGATAACAGATAATCTTTTGTCTTTGTGACACTGAAACCTTTGTTCGCTGTAACGACCTTGACTTTTGAAAATTAATGAGCATGCAGTTCACCTGATTGAGTGGCCACTACCATCGGTCATCTGTATCCATGATACTTAATTAGTGAAGATATTTATTCTGAAGGTCACAAACATTCTACTTTTGAGAACTCAGTTGAAATGTTACGGGTGTTTTTCTTTATACCCTTCAAACCTTATGGTTTTGTTAATTAAACACCTTTATATTTCTAATGTGGAGCATCTCTTGTGTTTTGTTGGAAGGGTGTAGTTGCTGGCCTCAGCAGTATCAACGCATCTGTGATTGACTTAATTAGAATATCTATATGAAGTTGCTTACAGATGCCTGTGAGTGGCAGTGACAAGTACCATTAGGTGAATTGCATACTTGTTTGCCACTTCAATAAGTTAAATTATAATAATAATGTTAATATGCCGAAATATGACATATATAATAAGGGTTATACTTGTCTATTTTTGTGTCTAACACAAATTACCGTCGATAAAGAAACCTGTAAAATTAACCTTTGAACTATCATCCGCCGTCCACACAAGATTGTCCCACTGCTAGGCACGGGTCTTCTCTCAGAATGAGAGTGCTTAAAGCAATAGTCCGAAATGTGTGACACATTTTCAAGGTGGTAGAACTAGTGTAGTTCAACCGGGGAAGTACCACCGCCACACCTATTTCTAGCGTGAAGCATTTCTTGTGTTTCGATAGAAGGGCGTGGTTGCCGGCACACTTTCACATGAGGCGACCATCATAGTCCTCGGGAATAGCAATGCATCTGTGATTGACTTCAGATGGAACTTATGTTCTGTATGAAGTTATTTACAGATGTCCATAGGCAGCAGTGGCCACTTACCATCAGGTGGATTGCATGTTAGTTTGCTACTTTAGTTAGATAAAAAAATGTAGCCAAGTGACAATTAGTACACTTCACACACCTTTGAGAACTATTTTTTTCAGGTGTGTAGGTTTCTGCATGATCTTTTCCTACACCGTGAAATAGTGATAGTTAATATCTAAAACTACCACTACAATGTTTAAGTACTATGATTGTTTGTTTACAAGAACTTTTCTGCAGTGAATTCACATTTAGTGCACAGTACGTACATTCAGTTGCAGTAAAAATTTATACCTAAGAATAACTGCATCTACAAAGTAATAAACTTTTATAGACCATGAATTTGCGAGATTTATAAAACTTTTTTATGAACGTATTTACAAATGTGAAACATAATTTGAAAATTGCTTACCATTTACAGAGAACATATCAGTTTCTCATATCTGAAATGTGCAATAACTGCAAAATTTGCGCTTGGTCGATTCTGTATTGCTGTGAATCAGTGGTTCTCAAAGTTTTTTTCAATTTAAGAGTTATGGCTTTTTAATTTCACAGAAATGTACCTTTGTGTTAATAATTTTTTTGCGTACTACAGGAATACGGGTACCACAAATAAGTATACTACACATTAATTTGCACTTGAAAATTCATCACCACTTTCGCTAGCAATGGAAGAAAGTTGTTTCCAGGGTGGTAGAACTCTTAATAAAAAAATATTTTTCTCGGTTTTTATGTTTCAACTCAATGCCACCACTACACGTCGTCAACGCATTATTGTGTCGCTGTTGGGCATGGGTCTTCTCTCGGAATGAGAGAGTCTTAGGCCATAGTCCACCGCGCTGGCCAAGTGCGATTTGGTGGACCGCTACACGTATTTCTGCTTAATAACAGCAATTTCATGCGCTGTTGCGCTCTTGTTTCAAGAGTGCGGTAAGTTCAAATATTTGTCCGAGGCGTTCCAATTTAGTCCTCAGGGGTGGCAAAGCATATATGTGGCCAGTGGCGTAGCGTGGGGGGGGGGGGGAGAGGACGTTCCGCCTCGGGCAGTATATATATAATAATCAAATGTCTGTGTGTAAGCAGATTATCTATCTATAATGTAAAAGAGTAAGTCGGGTTCGCTAACTTTTTTATTCGCCGACAAAAAGTTCTAAGTTGATGGGCTGTAAATTTGACTTCCGCCCCGGACATGAAACCACGCTACGCCGCTGTATGTAGCTAACCTCAGGATAGCCAGATCTTATCTAGGCTTGACAACAGATGTCCATGGACGGCAGTCACTACCTTCAATTGTACTACAATCTCGTTTGTTACTTTCATATAATAAAAAAAATAACGAAAAATGTTTCGCCTACAATTTTGTTTTACCATTTGTACTACTCGATTTATTTATGAAATATTATAGATTTAATTATTGATGGAGTTACTAAGTTATATTGAACTTGCTAGTAAATAAAACAATAAAACCAAATAAACCTCACTCTGCACTAAATAGCCAGAACATCGTTCACTGTATTTAAAAACCACTAAAAGGTACAAATGAAGCACAAAAACCAACGCGGAACTCATCACAAAAGCATCGAATCAACAAAATCGCTTAAATTGTATTGTAAAGCAATCAGGAGAATATTAAGGGCATTTTTTCACCACCTACGTTTAACGAGAAGCGAACTAACGTTTGGCAAAGGGAGATCTCCCGCCAGGCTAGGTGATCATGCCTGGGGAGCGGCCGTGCTCCGACAGTCGTTGTTCGGAACTTGTATATATGCGGGGTATTGAAAATGCTTCGATAGCGTGTTTCAGAATACTAGTAGCGCCATCTCTTGATGAGTAGCGTGAAGTCGCCACAAACGTATGCACTCGTCACATATACAGACTGTAAGTCGTTTATTAAAGTATCCTAACCTAACCTTATTTTTGTGATGGCGCGAAAACCTACAATAGCTACACCGAAGCCTTGGGAGAGACTCCGGGTTATGTGGGACTATTTCCCACTATACCTCCTCTTTGGCCTTCCTCCGCGCTTGCAGGCGACCTCATGATCTTCAATGGAATACACCGGTGGCCCCTAGGGCGGCGCCCCTCACGGGCTTATCTCTTGGAGGTCGTGTTACTGCCCTCCTGCACCTTCCCGTGCTTATCGCGACATCCAGCCTTTTGTTTTGTTCTCGAGGGGGCGGGCGTGGCGTCAGGTACCTTCAAAAGATACCCGACGCCATGGGAACGACGCAGGGTTATGTGAGATTTTTACCGCGCTAAAACCCCCCGGTTGGCCGTCCTCGGCGCTACAAAGAGGACTCCGGGATCTCCATATTGTGATTGACTTTAGTTAGAATTCTTGTTTTAAAATAATTTAATTACACATGTCCTAGGGCTGTAATGACCATTTACCATTAGGTAGATCCTATTCTTGGTGTCCACCAATTTAGGCCAGCGCGGTGGACTATGCCCTAAACTCTCTCATTCTGAGAGAAGACCCGTGCCCGGCAGTGGGACAATAATGGATTGACGAGAGATATTTGTTAGCTACTTCTATCATTTAAATGTTTTTTTTTATTAATGGATTCATTGATAATTTTTACTTGTTTTTTTTCTCTATATGTTGTCAAACCGTTTACAATCTTTTCCAAAAGATTTAACGACTGACCGAAACCGACGGTTTAACGCTTCTGTGTTTTTGCCAAAACACAGAAGCGTGTGAAATTTAGCAACCAACGGTTACCCATTCAACTCTCTGTTACGCTCGACGTTGCTTTGAAGACCGATTGATATGTAAGCCGCAGAGCGCCGTCCATCACTTACAATGAAACTGAAATAGAAAAATGAAATTAAAACAATAAGAAAATTCGAACAGTGATTTTAAAAACCAAAGTGATGTACCTAACCATTAAATGGCCTTTTTCATTTGAAATACTTTACTGCAGCCTGATTTAAACTAAATTCGGTTGTAAAATTTGTGTTGTTATTTTCAAAATTACATTTCATTCATCCATCCACCAGCCCTTTGAGGTCCATTGCTGGAATTAGGCCTCCCCTAAATGACGCCACTCCAACCGGTCCTGTGCCTTCTAAATCCAACGGTTTCCCGCTGTCTTCTTCAGGTGATCGGTCCACCTAGCTACAAATGCTGTTCTATATATTTGGCTACAGATATCATATATACGTACACTGATTTGAAATAAACAAATATCGATATGTTGGACGACGATGGCGACGATTCTTATAACAATCTATTGGATTTTGCGACATATATATAACGAAGAGAACGTGGGATACTGTGGGCGTGTTTCTTCATCACTCATTGTGGATTTCATTTGGAACGCGGCGAAGTCGGACGTAGGCTGGCCACACTTGTGTTCACCGTAACTTTATGTCTCCAATGGTGCTCGCTGACCGCTCTCTGTTCTTTCCCAATAATAATAATTAGCGTCCGACCGAAACTGGTTTTTCGACTGAAACCGAAACCGAATTTCGGCAACGGTCTAAGTTTCGGCCGAAACCGGATACAAGGATCAAGTTTTGAGGAAAAAAGAAAAAAACCGTTATTAAATCATCAGTCTTTTGTTTTTCATCTTTAAATCACAGCTATTCAGTTTTCGACATTTTTCCTTAAGGATAATTAATAATAACCAACGTTACAACACATAATTTTATAAATAAACGTACGGTATTCCATGCGCCGAACATGACCGATAACTCCCGAGTGCAGTTTCGGTTTCGGTCGTAGTTTCGGCATCTTTTCCTCCGACACCGAAATATAAACCGGAATCCGTATATTTGCCGAAACTCAACCGAAACCGAAACCGAATATTCGGTCGGACACTAGTAATAATATCCGTTGACGTTGCGATGTCAGCTTCACCTCAGCGTCGCCCCCTATCCGAATACACCCAAATTAAGATTTGACGTTCCAATCTCCGACATACAATATTTTGAGCCAACAGTTCCCTTTGAAATTATTTCTCGCTTTGCTTTTTCTACTTCATTAACAGTATCAATTAAACAGTTCTAGAAATTTGAAGCTAATTAATAAATCACGAGACTAGACGCTTCCAGTTCAATGACTCGCAAAATAGCAGTTCTGCTGCAATTTCCGAGCTATCAACATTTTTAACTTTTAAAGAGTAACTTATTTCCTGTTAAAAGAAACGCTCTAGCTTTTAAGACATAAATTTAAAATGAGATGCTTCAAACACGTACTTTGAATACTTTTTGACTTCTCAAAAAAGAAAAAAGAATAATACGCAGGGTAGATATTTAGCTACCCTACAACTTATTAGTTTTTAGATTAACTTTATCTAACACTGGTTTTTCTTCCCCACTGCAGTTTCGCCATGACCACGATCCATGTGAATACCCATAAATATTAAAATTTATCAATTCTACTATAATATTAGTCTTATATTGTATAGGACTTCCTAAGATCAAGGACATAACCCAAAAGACGTGCTGCGTAATATGCGCGTTATTTTGAAATGTGTCCTTGAAATTAAAAATATTGACTAATGACTTTTTTATATCTGACTGAAGCAGCAAGCGAGCATTCAGTCCACCTGATGGTAAGTGGTCACTGGACATCTGTAATCAACTTCATACAGGACATGGGTTCTATCTGAAGTCAATAAACAAATGCGTTGCTACTCCCGAGGACTATGAAGGTCGCTTCATATGAAAGTGTACCGGCAACCACATCCTTCCATCGAAAGAAAATTCTTCACGCTAGAAATAGGTGTGGCGGTGGTAGGTACTTCTCCGGTCGAAGTACACTGGTTCGACCACCTTCGAATAGACGCACGGCAACAGCAAATGCAAAATTTGATCATTTTCAATCCAACACGACTAGATAAAGAACTATGTACATTTAACATTAAGTCCATACGTCAGCTTCAATCACATATAAATCTCGACAATTTCCGACAAATCTCAACAAAGCTCGACAAACAGTCTATCATGATCAGACAAACTTATTTTTTTCCATCCATTGAACAAACTTCGTGGAAAACCCGGTCTTGATTTGGAGATAAGCTTAAAGCTTCCGAGCTTTTAGGTTATCTATTAAAGTGGATTTTGTCGGATTCTTTTATCAGGTGTCGTTTCCTGTAAATCGTCGTAAGCTCTTTCGTTACTCATTCCGTGACTTTTCTTAAGTCTGACATAGGGTGACGAAAAATAGACACATCGTATTTTCTTTATTTTTATACTACCGTCAACCGTAACTTTGTTCTAGTTTGTAAAGTATTTTAACTCATTTTGAGAGGACAGTTACGAAATAATCAAGTTTTTGTAATGGAGTAGTAAATGTAGTTTAACAGATGGAAAGAGGTCATCATAGTCCATTGACATCTTTACAGATGTGCATGTACTTACATTACTAAAGTACATGTAGAACAGAGTTTCTACCTGAAGTTGACCACATATATGTATATGTTAATACTCGAGAACTTTACGCAGTGATAGCCTAATCGTTGAACTTGTTTAACTATTAGAAATTAAGTATCAATGCTTTACGGCAAAGGAAAACATTATGAAGAAACCTGTACATCCTGGAGTTATTTGAAAAAAAAGTTTTCAAGAGGTGTGTGAAGTCTACCAATTCGCGCTTGGCCAGCAATTCTGTGAGAAGACCCGGGCCGAGTAGTGGGGTAATTGACTGGGTGACGACAGAATTGGGGTTGACGACACACTCGAAAACAACGATGATTACTTTTTACATCAGAATACCGTCCATATCTAGTGTGAAGCAATTCTTGCGTTTCGATAGAAAGGTGTGGTTGCCGACACACTTTCACATGAGGTGACCATCATAGTCCTCGGGAGTAGCAACGCATTTGTGATTGACTTTAGATGGAAACCATGTTCCGTATGAAGTTGATTACAGATGTCCAGGAGCGGCAGTGACCACTTACCATCAGGTGGACTGCATGCTCGCTTGCTACTTCAGTCAGATAAAAAAAATAGTAATAATTACACACTACCGAAAAGCAGAAACTACTTAAAACTAAAAATGAATGTGGTATTCCTACTTCCTTGCTCTGACCATACTTGTTCTACTTTGAAAAACACCGTGAACGTAATATAAAAGTTCAAGTTAGTCTATCTTCTAAATCATTGAATTTCCATATTCAGTTCCTGATTCAATACGCTCCCTCACCCTTACAGACCCTTGTTATTTACATACGAAACCTATAAATAACAATTGAACAGGTTTCAAAGCCTTTTCCTTTCGGTAAACATCACGTAATATTAAATGTGATCAAAATACTAGGAACTTTTTCGATAGAATATTGCGCGCAATTTTGTCGTAACGTATTGAGTTTGTCGTTGGTAGACATAATCTTTGAAATCCTCTGATCATGTTATTTTTACAATTAGATATTTAGGTAATAAAAAGAGTTGTATCCGTCTGTCTGCTCGTCACTTATATCACGAGCATTTACTGTGAGAATATTACAAAGGTATTTTATTAAAAGCTTTTATTAACTTACAATGTTTGTGGGTAAGTATGTGTGTTTAGGTCAAATCTTGTAACCTAAATTTAACCTACTTCTCAGTGTCTGATTGAGCTGAAATTTGAAACACATGAAAAATTGAAATTAAAAAAAAAAATTAAAACACATTAATTGATCAGATGACAATGCAATTATATATAGTCAATATTGTTATTAATCAAAATGGCCGACGCCACAAAATAGCGAACTACATATTTTTGTACGCTTTATATGATAGAAAGCTTTTATATGATAGAAAAATTTACAATGCAACAAAATGATGGGTTTGACAACTACAAAACTTTTTTTTCAGTGCACTGAAATAAAAGCTTGTTTTAAAAATACTTTCTTAATATTATTTTATTTTTAGATTTAAATATTGCTATTAAATTACGAAAAACAAAAATAAGAGTTGACACGTCTGGCCAAAGATTTCGCTCTATCGCAAATCATCTTCGCGAATACGAATACCCTTCGCGCCGCTGTCGGTAAATTGCAACACATCAAAGAGTTTTGTCGCGACAAAGTTCGTGCAGTTGGCTACACGTCGCGAGCATTAGAATTCATACAAAATTATGAATGAATTAATTATCGCGACGTTCTTGACTATCGCGACGCAGTGAAGTTTATATTTAATGTGGCCAAGCACTACGTCATAGATCGAACACGAACTTTTATCGTGACAACACGAACACGAATCTTCGCTATCAAGTCTGGCCGTACCATAAGTAGTCCTTAGTACAGTAAGAAATTCGTATTTGTGATTGAACTTAACCGATTTTTATTACCTGATTAATTTATAAATTGCTCTGAAAACACACATATTCTTCGTATGCGGAATCCTCACTCATTTTTAATTTTTCTGGGTTTCTAACCTCAAAACGACCCTTACAGCTTCCCTTCGTTGTTCGTTTGTTTATACGTCTATATGTCAAAACACTTTTTAAGAACGCATAGCGGAATTAAACTGGCATCAAATTGGGAATATGGTCTCTTTATCAGTAAAAAGTAACACTTATAAAGTCAACGTGAAAAGGTATGACCGTTTATGTTATATTTTCGTAAATTTTGCGATTTTACGAGGCAATCAAAACTTATAGAGTTTTTCCGTTGACCTAGAGACATGAAATTTTACAAGAGCAATTTCGTGCACACGTTAAGGAGAGACCTAAAACCTAAAATATAAGTAGATTAAAAAAATAAAGCTACTTTTGCTATTACAGATTTACTTTTTTCATGTTCAAGTTTTCAAATCGTTTGTCGTAACAATAAATCACAAGGTGTAAAAAGAGCCTTCAAAGCCGGCGATGCATTGGCGACTTCTTTGGTGTTGCAAATGTCCACAGGCGACAGTGACTCGTCCCTGTAGTTCCGGGATCAGAATAGGGCTACGGCATCCCCTGCCTGTCGTAAGAGGCGACTAAAAGGGGCTTCCGGGGTTGCAGGCGGCTAGAGTGGGAGCTCGAACCGTTCGGTCAGGCGATCCCGGGAAGAACGGCGGTATATGTGGTCGCATGCCGTCGTAAAGACTAGACGGAGCGGTGGGCCCAGCCACCCATCTGGGAGGAGCCCGATGAGGCAACGCGCTCAGAGGATTCCGGTTGCGGTCGGACCGAGTACCCGGAGTCCTCTTTATAGCGCCGAGGACGGCCACCGGGGGGGTTTTAGTGCGGTAAAAATCCTACATAACCCTGCTTCGCTCCCACGGCGTCGGGTACCTTTTGAAGGTTTCCCCCTCAAGAACAAAAAAAAAGGCGACAGTGACTGCTTTCCATCAGTTGGCCCATCGTTAAGTCTAACTATAAAAAAAAAACTTGCGGTACTCAAGGACTGCCGCGTTAAAGCTATTGCACAGCATTTTTTATCAACGTATGCAATTATAATTATTTATTTATGCAGTGTTTGGTTTTCTTTGATACTATATACGTTCTCACAAACAGCTGCTTACATATTCGTCCGATTTCCGAGCAGCTCGTCTCGATGAGTGCGAGCTTCGTACTGTCGTACGCGCTACATGGTAGCCGGAGTGTGTGGTGTTAGGTTTTTCGTTACGGAATTTCTTGATTCGGTTGCCGCGCGCAAAGCCCGTAATAAAAGCTATGTAATCGGTTCAGTAGTTTTAAAGTTAATTCATAACAAACATACAAAAATACATAAATACAAAGTTTTCCTCTTTATAGTATAGAAATATAGTTTCAACGGCTTACCGGTTATGTTTAAAACACATGTCTCTAAGTGGGTAGATCGACAAACAGATGAACAATTGTCATGCGTAAGGTAAGCAACCTCTCTTTTTCAAAATAAGGGACAAAATGACCCTTCCCCGTTATTGTCTAGCCAGTGTTAAGCAATTCGGTCACGCGTGCAGAATTTGAAACAGGTAGCAAAACCATTGAATATCCGGGTCCTCTGTAAGGGTCCTTGAACTGTTACAGGTCATGTATTTACATACGGAACCCACAAATAACTATTGAACCTTTCCCACTCAAGAACAAAGGACTTATGTATTTGGAGTAATGGAGGATGAATTTTATAGAAGGAAATTGAAATATTGGTACGAAATAATACCAATAATGTATTTATTTATTTATTTATTGCACCTCTATAAAATAAAAGTTACAATAGGGCAAGCTTAATGCCTGATGGCATTCTCTGCCAGTCAACCCTGGGTGGCTGGAAAATTTGCGGCACGTGGAAATTAAAAAAAAATAAAAATAAAAAATGCTTTAAATACATACATAAAATAAGTAATGTTACTGACTATAATTTACTGACCACTGCCATATCCCACCACTACCACCACATCTTTGCTTTAAAGTAGCGGTATGTCATATATATTTTTTTATTATAACACATAAACTCCACAAACTGATCGTCCGTGCCTTTTGTCACAATTGTTCTGTTTTTTATTAACAATAAGTCTTTATTTCTTAGCTCCACGTTAGGCCATCGCTGTTACCATCACACTGTCGTGTGCGATGGTGACAACGTTGGCAATTAAAGAAATCTTACAATTACGCTTAATATATATATATAGGACCATTTATCCTTTTTATTTACGGTGTAGGTATGTCATATATTACTTTCGGTCACTTGTGCAGTTGATAGTATTAGTCACCTGTCGCAACGATGGAAATTCGACCGTAATTTAAATAAAAAACTAAACTTCATATTGTCCAAAACAGCACGAATATTTCTCAAATTCATATAAATTGTAATTAAAGGTTAAAAGAGGTTTAATTAGCTAAGCTGCGTTTAAAAGTAATAGCGGGTATTTTGACAAAGACATCTGACATCTGACATTTTTGACGTTATGTGCTTTCATAGTAAGACATTGAATGTTCTATTTCGTTTATTATGTACCTATGTGTTTATGTCAGATGAAAGGTAATATGTGTAATGTGTTTTTCGTTGATTTTATGTATGTTTTATGCATTATTTGAAAAAAATATTAGCATTGCGTTATCCTTCTCTACATCAACTATAACCGTGCGTAATTTCATACTCCTCCGTCTGCGACAAGTATCTTAAAAACGAATCACAAGTTTTTGCTTCACGTATCAATATATAGATTAGTTAGGAAGAAATGAGTCTTATTACCGTGTTAAAATGCAATGCTACAGCAAGTTTAGTTTATTAATCTAAATTGCGGTCGAATTTCGACCCTTGCAACGGGCGACTAGTCTACCTATATAATTTCGTTTGAGACATTACATAACGCGGGACATACAAATCTAAATCAAAATTCGAATATTTCTGCTTAACCACCTGTAAACAATTCAGAACATAAGCCAGTATAACGTCTCACGGAACCTGTTGTATTATGTCATAAAATATCTGACTATATAAATCTCAGGGATTTTCTCTACCCTTTTCAATTTCGGTACGATGTGAACGAGGGAAATATATTTGTTGCATACGAAATGTCATTCTATCGGTTGATCTATTCGTATTGTAAATAAACTTATATAGCAGAACTGAACTAACATAATGTATGATATTCCATCCATCCATCCATCAGCCCTTTGTGGTCCACTGCTGGACATAGGCTTCCCCTAAATGACGATAGTCCACCAATTCGCACTTGGCCAGCGCGGTGGACTATGGCCTAAAACTCTCTCATTCTGAGAGAAGACCCGTGCCCAGCAGTGGGCCAATAATGGGTTGATAAGAAGAAATGACGCCACTCCAATATTATTTATATTTCTACTTATGATATTAGTTAAGATTATATTCAGTATCATCATTAAACTATTGTCCCTTTATTGGGCATAACTTTTCTGTAAGAATGAAAACGTTTTATGGTTAAATAGTGCAGAGAGAAGGATTTAACGCCCATGCAATATAATACGTAATCTTCGTCGTAATCTTTATACATTAAGCATACTTCATACTTCTTTTTTAATACGGTTGGAGTGGTGCATCCGACTTCAGCGCAACTTTTCACTACCGCCCAAGGACATTTACAGGCAATTCCGTATAGGATAGGATTTTCTTTGAAGTTTACAGATACGTTGCTTCTCTCGAGGATTAAGATAGTCAGCTAACTGGAGAACTTCGTCATGGTTACCACATCCACAATGCTTACGCAGTAGAAATTTTCCAAAACAAATAATATGAAGTCATTACATATAATATGAATTTGCTTACAAATCTTCATGGGCAGTAGTGACAATTTACCATCAGGTGGTGGTTGGAGGTTAAAAATAGGCAGATTACTTTTAAAAGTGGTAGTTTTTTGGAAACTTTTTTGGAAAATCATTTGAAAGTGGTAGAACCGGTGTAGTTCGACTGGGGAAGTACCACCGCCACACCTATTTCTAGCGTGAAACATTATTGCGTTTCGGTGGATGGGTGTGGTTACCGGCACACTATTATATGAGGCAACTATCTTAGTCCTCGGGAGTAGCAACGCATCCGTGATGGACTTATCCGTTATGGATGGATGAATAGAACCCATGTTATATAAGAAGTTGTTTACAGATGTCCATAGACAGTAACCACTTACCATCAGATGGACTGCATGCTCGTTTGCTACTTCGATTACATAAAAAAACACTTGTCATGTCACTTACTTTTTTTTTAAATTTTACTTACATTGTAAATCCTTACAGTGGCTTATGAGAATACTTGTAGGCGCTTAAATATTTCTTTTCCCTCGAGTTTCCCCACTCACCATTGAAATCCCTGCATATCCCGTCGTCACATCACTTATCGAAATTATATCCTGGGTATTATTTAAATGTTACCCATTGTTACGAGGGGAAACAAATTTTTGTTTCGCCGTTTCTTTTGTCATATTATTTCTAAAATAATGATATTTCTAATGCTTTGTTCCAGCGAAATGTTTGTGGTAAAATACTTTTTCTTCTTAAAATAACGTGTTATTTTTGTTTATTTTCAGATTCAGTGACACGAATAAGGATAAACGGTAAGTTTTATTTGTTATGTCATTTCATAGTAAAATAATTGTATGAAGATGTAATAAATGATCCTTTACCTTTACTTTCCCATTATCCATCCATCAGCCCTTTAAGGTCCACTGCTAGACATACGCCTCCCTTAAACGACGCCACTCCAACCGGTCCTGTGCCTTTTGAATCCAACGGTTTCCCGCTGTCGTCTTCAGGTCATCGGTCCACCTAGGGGGGCGACCTGTGCTCCTTTTGCCTTAACGTGGTCGCCACTCGAGGATCTTTCTCCCCATCGGTTACCGGTCCTACAAGCGATGTGGCCGGCCCATTGCCAATTCAGCTTGTTAATTTTGAGAGCTTTGTTCTTCTAAGGATTTCATCATCGCGAATCATGTCTCGTAGCGAAATTCCGAGCATATGCTCTAAATAAATAGCTTTCCTTTTAACTGAGTATAAAACTAACATAGTAATGACCTAAGCAACTACTAATTAACAAACCAACGACGTAATATTAATGAAATCTTTTAGGAAGTAAATTTAAATTATGTAGAGTCGATGATCGATCATTATACACTATCTTTGACTTACTATGTTTCGAAAGTATGGACAGTTTTTTATATTGTAGAATACTGCTTAGAGTGTATCTTACATACTAAGATTGCCAAGTGCTAGGTGTGACTTACAAAAACTACATGTAGATTTAGGAAACATATCTGTATTCTTCCGGTGGCTAGATATTCGGACTTCAGGATATTGATACCAATTTAGTATTTTTTTCTTTTTTTGTCTTATTGAAATAGTTAACGAATGATGGTACCTAAGTGGTTACTGCCGCCCATAGACATCTGTAACACATAGAGCAGAAGTTCTAATTGAAGTCAATCACAGATGCGTTGCTGCTCCCGAGTAATGAGATGGTCGCCTCATATAAAATTGAATCTGAACGCTTCAGGCTAGAAATATGTGTCGCACTTTCCCGGTGGAAATATACTGGTTTTACCAGCAGGAAAACGGACATACGGACACCAGGTACCTCTTAGCCAAGATGTTAATCCATTGCATAGCTTTTATCGCCAGTTTTACGAAAAAACCTAATACCCGCCACTCCGCCTGCCATGTAGCGCGGCCGAGCATTCGCGTAACATGTACGTATATGGTACGACAGTACGAAGCACGCACGGATCGAGACGAGCTGGTCGGAAATCCGTCGAATATGTAAGCAGCTGTTTGTGAGAAAGTATATGGTATCAAAGAAAAAGAACTTGAATTAATATCGAAGAAAAAAATACTGCATAAATAAATAAATATAATTGCATAAGTTGATAAAAAAATGCTATGCAATAGCTATACCGCGGCAGTCCTCGAGTGCTGCACGTATTTTTTTTCGTATTAGACAATACAATCCATTTTCTGGAGTACTCTTCCCATAAATGCAACACGTAAGTTGTAATGTAACCACGTAGTTGAAATGAAACAGGGGTCACAAAAGATAGCATATGATCGAACGAAATACATCGTGTTAGCGTAATAATCTTGCTAGGCTAGCCGACCGACTTGATGGATTTTAATATATGAGATGTCGTTGGATTTATCACAATCAACATTCTGATAACAGCTCAAACAATTTATTACAAAAATCTTACGGCTAAAGGAACAAAGAGCACTACAATAATTAAATAAATCAAAATAGATACTAGTGGAGACCAAGAAGACCCGCAATTAATATTATTTAAACTAATTTAGTCACCACCCACTAAATAATGTGTAATGTTTACTGTAATATTATGTAATATAGTATTACTAATATTATAGTACAGGAATACCTACATTTACGCTATTATGGCTTACGCGTACCCGACGTTACGCAATTTTCGTTAGACGTCGATTCGTATTATTGTTACTATTATTATTCGTGTTACGTGTAAACTTACTGCTTTCACACAATTACTAAACTAATACACATGTTTGTAGTTGTAGCATGGAATCAACACATAATTAAAAGTGTCTTATGTATTTCTTATACTCCGATTTACGCGAATTTGACTTACGCGGTAATCCGTCAATCCCAACTATCGCGTAAATTTCGGATATTACTGAGTTTCGTTATTATTTTTTTTGTTCCTATTTTCAGTCAATTAATTATAAGATTTTTTTTCAATTAAGATATAACTTAAGAAACTGATGTGAGATGTATATTTTATATTGAGGTTTAATTACATATAAAAAGTATATATTTTGCAGCGACTTTTCGGTCTAGGTGTTATTGTTATATATTGAAGCACTCATCAAACACACACACACACATAGTATAATCGATAACGACGATACTTGGCACTCACGAAAGATAGAATCATTTAACTTAATGTACATTTTTTATTTATATTATGTAAGTGGCCTTAAAGCTACGAATTTATGATTTACTTAAGATAACGCTTTTTACACTCACAGTACCACACTAGGATTTTCGCCTGTGTTGTGTGTACTATGGACACACAGAAGATAAGTCCGACCAATTGCGCGTCAGACCGGTATGGTAACCGCTCCGCCACGCGGGTCGTCAGTTGCTTACAGATTTAAATAGGTGGCATTCACTTACCTACAGGTGAACGGATTTTTCCAGATAAAAAAGCCTTTAAAGAAAACTAAATACAAAGTATTTTTAATCCTACCTTCAACTCTAAGTTAGTAGACAGAAATCCGTATTAAAGCACAGCAATTTCAGGAATATGCAGTGGATTTTCTAAAAAATATTCGTACTGAATATATTTTCCCGACACCACTCAGGTTAAGCTCATATTAAGTGTACGTTATTAGGGTATCTGTTGAACCAGGCGGTTGGTTTAAAAATGCACAGTGTATAGGATAGAATTGGATTTTTTATCTGATTGAAGTAGTAAACGAGCATGCAGTCCACCTGATGGTTAGTGGTCGCCGCCGTACATGGACATCTGTAAGCATGTTCAAATAGAACATGTGTTTCATCTGAAGTCAATCACAGATACGTTGCTATTCCTAAGGACTATGATGATCGCTTTATATAAAAGTGTGCCGGCAATCACACACTTCCATCGAAACGCAAGAACTGCTTCAGACTAGAAATATTGGCGGTGGTACCCCCTCGGTCCTAACACCTGTAAAAAATATAAGAATATTGAACCTATCGCTTTAAAACTCCGTTCTATGAATCAGAATGTAAATAAATATAGACGATCATTACTCACCGTGTCAAGTATTGCAGATCCCTCGCTCAGTGTGCAGTAATTACGATCTGAAATTAAATGATTCCTACATCTGATATAAATTTTATACGTTATACGCGTAATATAATAAACACAAACACACTCAAGCGTTTCCTTCACGTGTTAATATAGAGATAATAATAATACTCTTTATTGTACCCAGAAAGAACAAATGACAAAAAGTAACAAATTTAAATAACAATACAAAAGGTGGCCTTTTAACTAAACAGCGACTTCTTCCAGACAACCTTACGGTAAGGAGTTAATGTAACAAATAAATATTAAAATAGGTGAAGTATCATAAGATATAAGAGTAGAATAACAAAATTCGTCCCTGTAGTTTCGGAATCAGAATAGGGCTACGGCATCCCCTGCCTGTCGTAAGAGGCGACTAAAAGGGGCTTCCGGGGTTGCAGACGGCTAGAGTGGGAGCTCGAACCGTTCGGTCAGGCGATCCCGGGAAGGACGGGGGTATATGTGGTTGCATACGTCGTAAAGACTAGACGGAGCGGTGGGCCCAGCCGCCCATCTGGAAGGAGCTCGATCAGGCAACGCGCTCAGAGGATTCCGGTTGCGGTCGGACCGAGTTCCCGGAGTCCTCTTTTTAGCGCCGAGGACGGCCACCGGGGGGTTTTAGTGCGGTAAAAATCCTACATAACCCTGCGTCGCTCCCACGGCGTCGGGTACCTTTTGAAGGTTTCCCCCTCGAAAACAAAAAAAAAAGAATAACAAAATTAAGTTAAGAAATAAAACAAAGATGTATGTACATATATACACATGTTAACTACTATAGTTGTACGTCATTAAAGTGTAGTTAAACAATAGTCTAACACTGAAAGCGGTGTAGTTAACAGAATGACTCATTCGTTACTAATTCGAATTATACCAATTAACAAGACAAGTGGAGTATTACTTAACTGTTTCCAAACTGTAATTGTTTTGTGCGCTCTAAATATAATATGGGTATCAACAGATGTATGTTCTACAACCCATGTTCGACACTAAAGGTACCATTGTCTTTCATTATTTCTATATATCTCACCACATTTTAAACTACTGCATAGCTTTTATCGTGGACTTTGAGCGCGGCGACCGAATCAATAAATTCCGTAACGAAAAAACCTAACACCCCCGCTACCTACTCCGCCTACCATGTAGCGCGGCCGAGCGTTCGCTTAATGTGTATGTACGACAGTACAAAGCTCGCATGGGTCGAGACGAACTTCTCGGAAATCAGACAATTATGTAAGCAGTTCTTTGTGTGAAAGTATTAAAGAAAAAAACTTGAATTAATATGAAAGAAAAAAATGCATAAATATGTCGCATCGTCGACAAGTAGCGCCATCTCTTGCCGATGAATGCAAACGTCAGGTTGACATTGTCTCCTGAGCGAAGTCGATTTCACGTGGTTAGATTTGACAAGTGTCACTGTCAATAGAGAAAAAAAGATGGAGGATAGCCATCATGTCGTTTGATTCGAATTCGGGAACGGGAGACTGTTTGGTGGTGGCCACGTGAAGTCGAAATCGCTGCGTTTGCTTACGAGCCCCATCTACTGCCTTCGTTATCAGAATTGGGATAAAGATTCATTTGCCCACAACTCTTAAAGTTTTTGTAATACAAACAAGTTTGGATAGATCGAGTGACGGGTCCGAGTTCGTGTTCGAAAAATAGTGTACCTCGTTTGTTATTATCGTCAAGCTATCGTAAGCGAAATAGGCAATCGCGCAGCATGTCTCGGGATTACAGACTCCATCTCAGGTGTGAATAAGGCTGTCAGGGTGCCACTTGAGGTGTGAAGCTCTAAGCTAAAGAGTGATACATTCGTGTGGATAAGTACATAGAGTTTCGGTGAGTTTGTTCCGATTTGTTACCTTGTGAGAAGTTGTCCTTTTGCTCCGATACAGATACTGAGTGTTTCTTGTAAATGAAGTGGAAAACGTGTACAAAATATAGCTACGTTACGAGGCATTGTTAAATCGACGTAATCGATAATAATTTACTTGGGGTTTTATTACGTGTTTTACTGGACTTACATTTGCGTAGTAATACAATGATTGGCGCGAAATATTGCCACAAGGATTTTGAGTAGGTACATAATAATATGACTGCGACACAATTGAAGATTTCTAAAATTCATGATGTGAACAATTGTAGCTTACAACATGTAGGTACCTCCGATTAATGCAGAATACACCGTTCCGATACAGAAGACTTAGTAGATTACAAATCGAAAATGACTTCTATGTTGTTTTGTTACCCTTCCTATTTTATAACTGGTATACACATGTTCGTGTGACTATGGGTAAACTAGCAATACAGCTGAGTGATCCTGGAAAAGCAGTATAAATACGACCTTATCGCCGTTGTGTTATTGTAATAAGAACAATGCGTGAATGTGTGATTGAGCTCATCCGTGCTAATATCATTCAACAAAGTAATTTATAAACTCGACAGTTTTCGTAAAGCAAAACGCGGTGATAGTGCAGTAGTGAATAGTAATACAGTACTCGATATTATCAGTATCGATATTACCGCTTATAGCATGAATGGCGCGTTTACATGGCGCGCGGTATTTCATTAAGCTAGACCATGTCTTTACTTTTCATTGAATTACTGTATTGATCAGTCGATATAATGTACAGCGTTTATAACACCTGACGGTCAGTACGGATAGCTGACCTTACCGTTACTCCAAAATGCGATATCAATTATTTAACGCACGATAATTAAAGCTTTTGATAATTTGGCTAATACTTACGTTACGTTTAAGTTGACGATACTTTGGTTATTTCCGAACCTACCGAGGAAAGTTAACGTAGGGTAGTTGCGTATTTCCGTAAAAGAACGACACCGGAATATCGTAGTTACGAGCTGGCGAGACCTTGCCTGGTGTTGACACTAGTAAAAGATTTGACGATCCGCGTTGCGGTGCGGTTGCCCTGCCGGTCTGGCGCGCGATGGGTCCCGGGTTCGATTCCCGGCCGGACGGGTGTCTGAGTGGTGGGTTTGGATGCTTGTTCTGGGTCTGGCTGTTTGTCTGTTCGTCTTTGTGTGTGTCTGTGGTGTCCGCTGTCCGCAGCGAGGCGGAGGGTCCTGTGCGGCCGTAGAAGTTTTAAGCTTTAAGTAAACATTTGTCGGTAGTATTTACACGGTAAACGATTTACAGTTGAAACTGATTGCAATTTATCAGAATTATCCCGTAAAAAGATTGACTTTGCCACCACGAGTACACAGGTGGTGGCCTTATTTATTATGTTTTGATATTCTATCACACGGTTTTCTTATCAGGTAGTCATCTTTTTGGATTTTAAGGGTTAAATATCAGATAAATTGTGTGGTCGGATGAAACATACGAGTTAATGTGACCAAACTTTTGATAATTGGCTGTTAGTTGCACAAAAATGAGACATTGAAACGTCAAAGCTTGTTTCTGATTTAAATGTCTTGAAGACAGCGAAAACATACGAAGTCCGTGAAGGTATCCTAAATCGTAAAATACGGCCTAACGATTGTAATAGATGATCACCTACACTGCCTAAGGCGTTAAAATGGTCAGTGGTTGGTAATATTCGGGAATCACATATCTGGAATGTAATAAAACTGAAGAGAAGTTTTGTGGTATCTATTGGTTTGAAGTTATGTCACGTTACTTTAAGAGGTTAATTGATACTTGTGTTACTTCCAAAGTATCTAAGTCATGTTCAGGCAAATTATTAGAAAGATCATGTTTTCGTTCTTATAGACGCGTTTACAAAGTTTGTCCTATTGTTTGAGTTATTGAGTCGTAGTATTAAAGCTGTAAAAGATAGTGTAACGCAAACGTATTGTCGCTGATCGAGGACGTTGTTTCGCTGATAAAGGAGTAGTACTTTAAAGAGTTCGGTTATATTACCTTACATTTGATAGCACTGGTTTCATCTTGTATTAATGTGCAGGTAAAGTGCGCCATGAGAGTATTGAAGTCTATGTTAATTGCGACAGAGACTAGTTAGTGCAAATGAGTCGTGGTTAATAGTTGAAATACAATTCGCGATAAATTGTACGCTGACTCGAAAGACTTTAAATAGTAAACGAACCTATAATTTTGCTCAGAATAGATTAAGGAAAATGCCAGAGGGTCATGTACCAGTCGAAATTGATGCGACGGATAATGTTGCTGACGATGATGACAAACAAAGTTAAGTGGATGGAGAAATACAGGCGAATGACTCTATCGGTCGTAGTAAACTTGACCGTACCAGTAGTTATTTTGTAGTCGTAGCCCGGTAGAAATCGGTGTCTCTTGACGGTAACTGGAGTAGTCCGTGGGTGCGCGGTGTGCGTTTAACTCTGGCCGAGGTCGTGGTCTATGGAGACCGTATCGTGTAGCTGCAGGAGTGCGGTACACGGGCGATCCACGAGATGGATATGCGTATTTGGCTTGAGAGCCGTAGCGATGGAGGTAATTACTCTGAAGTTTCAGTTTTAGTAAACTTGATTGTAACTTGTTATTTTCGTAGAGTACGCGTACAGTATTGGTTGTGATGACTACGATGGTACTGGGCTCATCGCTGTAGTATTTATGTGTAGTGTATTAGTTGTGATTTCGAATTAATGATTAGAATTTCGAATTAATTAAATCAACATTGGAGGACATGTCTCGTAGGATAGCCATTGTATAGCAATCCGAAAGACAAAATCTTCGTCGCTGAAGCTTTTAGTAAAATTACAAGACCTTTACTACTGATGTGTAGTACTAGTGTGAAAATTGACGCCAACATTGACGAAATTCGTAAATTAACTCGTGACAATATAAAAAAAAAAAACGAAAGCGCAGAATAGGACAGGTCTCGTTTTGATGTAGCAATAACGAAGTAGCATTGGCGGTTTGGAGTTGTTGGAAAAGCAAGAGCGATACCAAACTAAATTGGATCCAAAATTCTAAGGTACAAAGGTAGTTGAGTTTTTGGAAGATATTCGTTACACAGTAAAAGCTTTGAATTGTAAATGTAATCTACAAAGATTTCCCTATTAGACGTTATGCTGAATGTTTGAGGGCTAAGTACTATTGAAAGTACAAGATAGTAGTGAATCTTAGTTCGGTTTCTCGGACCGTAACATTTCGTAGTCGTAGCTCTGGCGGAGATGGGTCTTGTAGAGACCATAGAGTTCGTAGGACTCTGCATTCAGGGGGATGTAGTAAAACAAACTTGAAATTGGTAAGAGTTAATTGATGTGATGTGATCTTTTTGGGAGATGATAATGTTCAAAGTTTACTGATTGGGGAGACCCGGTTGGGGGTGAGTGACTTTAACTGCAATTTTTAGCGTGTAACCGCAGAGGTGATGAACACTGGTTATTCACGAGGTGGATATGTGTTTTAGCGGGGGCAAAGCCGTGGTGTTAGAGACATTTACACGGAGGTTTCTGTAAACTTGGTAGAAACTTGTTTTAGTAGTAGAGTACATCTACAGTTAAGGTTGTCTTGAGACTATCAGACGCCAGATGCAGGTTGTCTTGAGACTATCAGACGCTAGATGCAGGTTGTCTTGAGGCTATCAAACGCCAGATGCAGGTTGTCTTGAGACTATCAGACGCTAGATGCAGGTTGTCTTGAGTCTATCAGACGCCGGATGCAGGTTGTCTTGAGTCTATCAGACGCCAGATGCAGGTTGTCTTGAATCTATCAGACGCCAGATGCAGGTTGTCTTGAGACTATCAGACGCTAGATGCAGGTTGTCTTGAGGCTATCAGACGCCAGATGCAGGTTATCTCGACTATCAGACGCCGGATGCAGGTTGTCTTGAGTCTATCAGACGCCAGATGCAGGTTGTCTTGAATCTATCAGACGCCAGATGCAGGTTGTCTTGAATCTATCAGACGCCAGATGCAGGTTGTCTTGAGGCTATCAGACGCCAGATGCAGGTTATCTCGACTATCAGACGCCGGATGCAGGTTGTCTTGAGTCTATCAGACGCCAGATGCAGGTTGTCTTGAATCTATCAGACGCCAGATGCAGGTTGTCTTGAGACTATCAGACGCTAGATGCAGGTTATCTCGACTATCAGACGCCAGATGCAGGTTGTCTTGAATCTATCAGACGCCAGATGCAGGTTGTCTTGAATCTATCAGACGCCAGATGCAGGTTGTCTTGAGACTATCAGACGCCAGATGCAGGTTGTCTCGAGGCTATCAGACGCCATATAGAGGTTGTCTTGAATCTAGATGTACGATCTGAAGTTATGGATTGAATTAAATTTTTGTTTTTACTTTGAAAAGAGTGGTCAGGTTGACCGAGCGGTAGTTTTACATCCTGTGATTTTTATAATTGCGCTGGTACTTCGCACGTGGACGTGCGAAACGTCAGGACGGCCGTGTCGCATCGTCGACAAGTAGCGCCATCTCTTGCCGATGAATGCAAACGTCAGGTTGACATTGTCTCCTGAGCGAAGTCGATTTCACGTGGTTAGATTTGACAAGTGTCACTGTCAATAGAGAAAAAAAGATGGAGGATAGCCATCATGTCGTTTGATTCGAATTCGGGAACGGGAGACTGTTTGGTGGTGGCCACGTGAAGTCGAAATCGCTGCGTTTGCTTACGAGCCCCATCTACTGCCTTCGTTAAATATATAATTATAATTGCATAGGTTGATAAAAAAATGCTATGCAATAGCTTAACTGCGGCTGTCCCCGAGTGCTGCACGTTTTTTTTCTTAAATGATACACGGATACACATTAATTATCACTGCTTTACGATAAAGAAAAATATCTTGAAGATATCTTCACCATTAAGATTACTCAAAAAACAGTAGTTTTAAAAGAGTGTGAAGTCTATCAATTCATATTTGGTCAGCTCGTTGGACGTTGGCCTAAGACTTTCTAATGCCGAGAACATTTGCCCAGCAGTGGGGCAATAATGGGTTAAGATAAAAAAGGAAAAAAAAACATTCTACGCTCCTAAAACTTGCTTACACAACATTTCAAATCTCGAATTATGACTAGCTCATAAATAAATTAATAAATTAAAGCTAAATAAATTTCTTATTACTCCAATACCCAGCAGTGAATGACACAAAAAAATTACCTTACTATCTTAAATTATTTTACTCAACTTTTAAAACCGCTAATTGTCTAGCTGGATTAGCCTAGAAGTAGGAAATGTTAGGTGATGACGAAATCATTCTACTGTCTTAAACTCTTTCACTCAACTTTTAAAATCTTCAATTGTCTAGCCCTTAAATAACTTTAATTAAATAAATTTTAAACTTAAATAAATTTTATTACTCCAAATTGCACAGATCTACTCCACTGAATCGAATTGTCTGTTTTAATTAAATCTCCCTAATTGGGTCCGGAAGCAGGAACTAAGTGTCTCAGACTCTTGACGGGGTGATATGTCTTCATTATGAAAACAATATGGGTCACTGTTCTGGTATTGTTTTTCTAGTATACTTGTGTGACCACTTTGTAAGCACAATGCTACCTTTTTCTGCCTACCCCCTTCCTCTTTGATTCTTACATAATACGTGATTTACGTGCTGTGTGTATTTTTACAAAGATAAGAGGCCTATGCCCAATTTCTATCCTCTAAACTACTGCTGTGCAGAAGTATTTTTGATCTTTGAAAAAAAACAAAAATCTTTCTCATGGTTTAAAACCTCCAATTATGTCTAGCTCATCTAAATAAATTTCTTATTACTCCAATACCCAGCAGTGGGAAAATATTAGTCTACAATGAAATTATACAATCACCCTACGATCTTAAATTATTTTACTCAACTTTTAAAATCGCCAATTGTCTAGCCAAGAAATGGGACATGTTAGTTGACAAACCAAATCATTCTACTGGCTTTAACTCTTTCACTCAACTTTTAAAATCTCCAATTGTCTAGACCTCAAATAACTTTCTTACTACTCCAATTTGCACAGATCCACTCCACTGAATCGAATTGTCTGTTTTAATTAAATCTCCCTAATTGGGTCCGGAAGCAGGAACTAAGTGTCTCAGACCCTTGACGGGGTGATATGTCTTCATTATGAACACATTATGGGTCACTGTTCTAGTATTGTTTTTCTAGTATACTTGTGTGACCACTTTGTAAGCACAATGCTACCTTTTTCTGCCTACCCTCCTTCCTCTTTGATACTTACATAATACTTAATTTATTTACCCTTACGTTCTATGTGTGTATTTTCTCTGTCCTCTAAACTACCGCTGTGCAAAAATTTTTTTGATCTTTGAGAAAAGGAAACAATAAATCTATCCTACGATAATTATTTCTCTGGATAAAAAGTAGCCTACATGTAAATCTAGACTGTAATCTCTCACTAAGCCAATTTTTAACCTTCTTTCTTAACATTACTGTCACAAAAATATTCAAGTCTGTCGAGTGTGTCAGTCCGTACTTGGCCAGCGCGGTGGACTTTAGCCTAAATCTATCTGATCCTGAGGCCCGACCTGTGCGCAGCAGTGAGACAAAAATGATATGAGCAATCTAACAAAATGACAAATATTACCGTCTTAAAATCGTTTACTCAACTTTTAAAATCTCCAATTGTTTATCCCTTAAATAATTTTCTTATTACTCCATTTTGCACAGACCCACTCAACTGAATCGAATTGTCTGTTTTAATTAAATCTCTCTAATTGGGTCCGGAAGCAGGAACTGAGTGTCTCAGACCCTTGACGGGGTGATATATCTTCATTATGAAGACACTTCGGGTCACTTGTTCTGGTAGGACTTATTAATACCGTTCTGGTATTGTTTTTCTTGTATCTACCTATGTACCTTTCGTGTTTCCACTGTGTAAGCGCAATGGCATCTTTTTTGCCTCTTCCTCCTCCCACCAAAGAGGGTAAAGGTAAACCCTTTTGCTCTTTCAAAATCTCCAATTGTCGAATCCTTAAATACACTGTATAAGCGCAATGGCATCTTTTTTGCCTCTTCCTCCTCCTTCCTCTTTGGTGGGAGGAGGAAAGGTAAACTCTTTTGCTCAACTTTCAAAATCTCCAATTGTCGAATCCTTTAATAACTTTCTTATTACTCCAAATTGCACAGATCCACTCCACTGAATCGACTTGTCTGTTTTAATTAAATCTCCCTAATTGGGTCCGGAAGCAGGAACTGAGTGTCTCAGACCCTTGACGGGATGATATATCTTCATTATGAAGGCACTTTGGGTCACTTGTTCGGATAGGGCCTATTAGCACTGGTCTGGTATTGTTTTTCTAGTATTCTAGTGTGGTTCCACTGTGTAAGCATAATTACCTGTATCTGCTTTCCTCCTCCCTCTTTGGTACTTAGTAATACTTGTGTAAGTTACTCTTATGATGTGTGCATTTTACCAAGTTTCTTACCTTGGTAAACGGCCAATGTCATCTAAGCTACAAATGGGCAAAACAATATTGGTCTTTGAAAAAACAAATCCATCTCATAGTAATCGTACATTTTTCAGGATAAAAAGTCGGTGTATGCACAGGCTGTGTATAAACTTAGACTAAAATTTTTCACTACGCCAAATCAAAACTTTCATCCCTAGCATTGCTGACAAATAATCTTTTCAAGTATGTAAAGTCTATCAATTCGTACTTTAAACTCTCTGATCCTACCATCATGCCTGTCTGGCCGGGAATCGAACCTGGGACCCCTTGCGCGTCAGACCGGTATGGTAACCGCTCTGTCACGCAGGTTGTCAGATCAGATCTAAATTTGTGTAGCCCATCTGAAGTTAAATGACTAACATCCAATCATTCAACAATCCATTCTCACATTATCGCCTTTATAATATTAGTAATTCGGCTCATTTTTAAATAGACTTAAGACAGAATATGAATTTTACACATTTAAAGTTGCTTACACATGTTCTTGCGTAGCAGTAACTTACCGTTAGGTGGATTGCATGCTCATTTGCTACTTCTAAATAAAAATATGACATAATGAATTCTTTGAAGAACTGACAAAATATAAGAATTACCGAATTGGGTCACCTTCATAGTCACACTTCAAACGCTATCGTAACATATGTTTAAAATCCTGTATGTTAAAAAATTTAATCATGGCAAACTCGTTAAATTTATGTTTGGTTAAAATATTTCGAAATGTAAATAATGAAGCGACGCTTCAAGTCGACACTTCATTTGTCCCGCATTAAATTGTCTCAACCGACAAACTTACGCTACCGTCAGATATAAACGATATGCGAAGATTTTAGTTGCAAATAAGTGTAGGTTTTTATGTTATAACTTTAGGAAAATTATAGGTAAAATCCGTATTTACCGATTGTATCAAGGCGAAAACTGAAAATGTTTGTGACTGTTTAATATTAATGATTGGACTTCGCAGAAATTTGGACACAGATAGTTTAGGACTTGGATTACCACATGAGTTTCTCATTACCGTGCTAAACGAGACAGAAGCGGCTGGAAACCCGGGAAGTAGTAGTAGTTTATATCCAAGCTTTGCCAAAGGATAACGATTCAGATGTAGCCCACTATATCGCAATATATAACTTAAAAAAATACAGTAATACCTCGACTTCCGCTACCCCCACTTACGCGAACTCGGACTTACGCGATTTTCAAATCTCTTCAATTCGTCTTTTGTTTGAGCGTCACACAATATTTTTTTTATCGATTACATACATACAATCCCACACTACTGCTCAGTATGATATACCTGGCTTCTTAGAAGTGTGCGCTGAATGGGTTGTCTAGGGCCGTTGTACTTTCTGCTATATTCTCCCTTACTTTGTCTGATACTAAGTAGACCCCTTCCACTACTTTCCTGACTTTCCGTTCTATGAACATCCTTGGACTGTGCAATAATACACATATTAATACACATGTTTGGACGGACGGAACCACACAGCTACAATTTATGTTGTCCTACGTATTTTTTGTACCCCGACTTACGCGAATTCGGCTTACGCGGTTATTAATTATTCTTACCTATCGCGTAAGCTCGGGGTATTACTGTAAATATGTTTACTTTGTCCCTAATTGCTACTCCACAGTGATAAATACTACTCGCTTGACATTTACGCGCTAACAGTGTAACACGATCCTAACCGGTTCGGTCATTAAAAACGCGAATGAATTGTAAACATTCATACATTTCTATTAAATCTCATACACGTTTCTGGGAAGCAACAATCCTTGACAAATAATTTGTATACCAAAGTAGGAAGCGGTGAAAATATTCGTGTTTCGACTGCAACGAGAATACCGCTATTCTTTGCCGCTTAACATCATCAGTGTAAAGCATCGTAAAGATGTGTTTGACGCGGACAGTTTTATTTATTAACTGTATGGAAAATAAAAATTCTCGTGAAATACAGGACATTTTTATTATTAAAAAAAAGTACTCAGAAATATTGAAAAATAAGGTAAAATAACATTATATAATAAAACAAAATATTATGATAGAACAAACTCAACAAAAGAGTCAGAAATATGAGAATCAAATAAAGTGAGAATTAAATTCAAAAAGAAAATTATTTAATAGTTTGTATAAAATAACGTGGAAACCAATGGCAAAATGTATAATGTCTCAACCAGAAGTACCTACAGCATGCTCAGGATGGGCGGTCTGCAATTTTTTTTATTTTTATTTGATTGAAGTGACAAACGAGCATGCAGTCCACCTAATGGTAAGTGTTCGCTGCCGCCCATGGACATCTGTAAGCAACGTCAAATAAAACATGGGTTCTATCTGAAGTCGATCACAAATGCGTTGCTACTCCCGAGTACTGTGATGGTCGCCTCATATAAAAGTGTGCCGGCAACCACACCCTTCCATCGACACGCAAGAAATGATTCACGCTAGAAATAGGAGTGGCGGTGGTACTTCCCCAGTCGAACTACACTGGTTCTACCACCATCAGATTCATATTTACAGAATTCCAGTTTTTCTTAATGTAAATCATCTGTATTACTTTTTTATTTGATTGGATTAGGAAATGAGCATGCAATACAACTGATAATTAATGGCGACTGCCTTCCATTGACATCTGTAAACAGATTGACATAAAACGGGGGTTGGTATTGTCTAAAATTAATCAGAGATATGTTGTTGCATTCCCGACCCGCGTGGCGGATCGGTTACCATACCGGTCTGACGCACAATGGGTCACGGGTTCGATTCCCGGCCAAACAGATATATGAATGATGAGTTTAGAATCATGTTCTGGCTGTGTATTCTTCTTGGGTGTGTCCATGGTACCCACGACACAGGAAAAAATCATACTGTGGGGCTATGAGTGTAGAAAACGTAGACAGCGTAAAGGTATTTTTTAAGCGTATTCGTGGACTAAGGTACTGCCTCATATGAAAGTAAGCCGGCAAACACTCACACCGAAACGCAAGAATTGCTTCTCGCTATAAATATGGCGGTTGTATCTCGTGTCGAATTATACCGGTTTTACTACTTGGTTTTACTTATTTTATGAATGGAAAAGTATAAATATCTCTCCAACGACTTTTAGCGAGCGACAATAATGGACCTTTTTCGCCGACCTACTACTATATAGTACTAGCAAACGGCAAATACAAATTCTTGACGGATTGATTCTATGCTTCACCCCTAATATATTCTCCTCTTTTTTGTTTTCGAGAGAGAACGTTCACAAGGTACCCGACGGCGTGGGAGCGACGCAGGGTTATGTTGAATTTTTACCGCACAACTACCCATCGGTGGCCGTCCTCAGTGCTATAAGGAGGACTCTGGGATCTCTACAGGAACGCAAGCGCAGTCCTCTGAACGACGGTATGCAACCACAGATACCGCCGGCCATTCCGAAGTCGCTTGACCGAACGGTTCGAAAAGTTGAGACGAAAAACAGGACAATACAATAATTATTAACGAAAACTAAAAAAATACCATAAAAGGCGACTAAAAGGGGCTTCCGGGGTTGCGAGCGGCTAGAATGGGTTGCTCGAACCGTTCGGTCAGGCGACCCCGCGAAAGACGGTGGTATGTGTGGTCGCATACCGTCATAAAGATGGAGCGGTGGGCCCAGCCGCCCATCTGTAAGAACCTCGATGGGACAACGCGCCCAGAGGACTCCGGTTACGTTCCTTTGGAGATCCCGGAGTCCGCTCTATAGCGTCGAAGACGGCCACAAGGGTTTTAGCTCGGTAAAAATCCCACATAACCCTGCGTCGCTCACACGACATCGGGTACCTTTTGAAAGTTTCCCCCTGGAGAAAAAAAGGCAGTGCTCTTCCACACAATATTGTGATGATTTGGTATTATATTCATACAAAAAATATTACAGTTGAAATATTCGTTTCAGTCTGACGATTATATAAATAAATATGTACCAGAGATACCTAGTAAAAGCCTTAATGCAACGGGTCATTAGACGGACATCCGGGCCCGGATATTGCTGTCTCGGCCATTACTCGCGCCGAACTTCGCTAAGTAACGGTTAACCGGGTAGAACCTTAAATTATTAATGGTACGATAAAAATGGTTTTATCCGGGTTTTAAGGAATTGGCTTGTATGTTAAGCAGTGATAGCCTAATGGTATCTTGCCCTCTCGATTGGGAGGTCCGAGGTTCAAACCCAAGCACCACTGATTTTTTTAAATTATATCCGTATTAGAAAGTAATTATTCCAAAAGTAGGATTGGATGTAAGTAAACGACACATTATGTATAACACTGGTATATTTACACAATTTTACACGTATACAATTTCAGAATACATTCGGACAGAGTAACGTCTTACACTTGTGAATTATTAGAATGATCCATATTACGATAATACCCTCCCTTTTATACTAAAAATGGCAGGCGTTAAGGAAACCGTCACAGAGACAAAAACATTACTATTAATGTATTACATTATATAAAATTAAATATATGCATTTATAATATTTATTTATATAACCATTTATATTTATTTATATTGTGACTTCTATTGATTAATGATAGTTATAATAACATGGCACGATCAATTTAAATACAATCATTATATAGACTCTTATTGATGTTTATAACTAATGTAGTCATGAGTTTAACTGTAGTGTCCCCAGGCAAGCTACTTGTTCGTTGGTAACATTTCACTGCTTGGTAAAGGAAAACAGCTTGAGGAAACCTACACAACTGAGAATTCTTAAAAAAAACTCTGAGGTGTGTGAAGTCCACAAATTCGCATTTGGCCAGCACGGTGGACTATGGTCTCTCTCTCTCTCTTATTATTAGAGAAATTCTTATGATTAGAGAAGATTCGTGCACAGCAGTGAGACAATAATGGGTTGACGTGTGTGTGGGGTTTGTACATATTATCCGGTATTACTGGTTTATCCGGGTTTAGTGAAATATGATAGGTTTTCAGTATTGTTACGTCGTTAGAGGACTGACGTCGTCAAACCATTATCAGACTTCTGCTGGACAAGACTCTTCCTTCAAAATAAGGTGTGATAATAAGTTTCTTTTATTTTTTATTTTTTATCTGATTAAAGTAGCAAACGAGCTTGCAGTCCACCTGATGGTAAGTAGTCACTGCCGCCCATAGACATCTGTAAGCAACTTCAAACAGAACATGGGTTCTATCTGAAGTCGATCACATATGCGTTGCTACTCCGGAGGACTAAGATAGTCGCCTCGTAACAAAATGTGCCGGCAACCACACCCTTCTATCGAAACGCAAGAAATGCTTCACGCAAGAACTAGGTGTGGCGGTGGTACTTCCCCGGTCGAACTACACTTGTTCTACCACCTGTAAAAAGTGTGTATAAATAAGGATTTACGTCTATTGGTCTATTGGTATTGAATTCACATCGGTAGAAATAACACACTATTCGTTGTTCTTAGTAGTACATATTACCTATTGAAATGAATATTCGTTTTTTTATTACAACAAGTTTTATTTTTGGCTTCTTTTATCTCGTAATGTGATGTAAATATAACATAACTATCACTTTCTAAGCATTTAAGATGAAGAATGCGTACATAATATGAAATATGGAAATCGCCTTTTATTTATTTATTTATAAATGTAGTTTACAAGATTACAGCTCGCGCCAAGGCCTTGCAAACTCTAGAAGAATATAATTATACGATACACAAGATATTAAAAATTAAGCATTATTAACCGCAATATTTCTTAAAATTAGTCATGCACATTAAAAAACAAAAAAATATTTAAACACAAAATTTTTCATAAAATTTACAAATAAATGCATTCAATTTATCATTAAATACGACGACTTTACAATGTTCTTCAAATATGTGTCTTGTCGTTTATGTATTTATAGCTTTTTAACGAGGCATACTAAATTATAACAAACCATTATGTCATACCAAATCCAGACAACAGACAGACACAATATATTCTTATATATTCTCAATAACCAGAGGACAGAAATGGCATTTTTTAAAAATATTTTTAGCACTATTCTATTCGTTTGTTGTCATACTTCATACTAATATTATAAAGGCGAAAGTTTGTGAGTATGTTTGTTACTTCTTCTCGTCGAAACGGCGGGAGCGATTTTCATAAAATTTGGTAGGGAGTTAGCTGACACTCTGGATTAACATACAGGCTACTTTTTACTGTGTGAAAATATCTTACTCCCACGGGACAATCGATACATCGTTTTAACGCGGGCGAAGCTGCGGGGTTCATCTAGTTTTATATAAATTTTAGTGAATTTAATGTAAACAATTAAATATTTAAATTTGGTACTTATTTGAAATTAAAATGTATAATAGTATTCATCTATATAATAATACGTGACGCAAAAACTTGTGGTTTTAAGTAATATGCCGAGGGCGGATTAGTATGAAATTTTGCATGGTTATAGTGGACGTAGAGATGTGGATGTTAATATTTTTTTCAAATAATGCATATAACATACATAAAATCAACTAAACACATTACACACACTGCCGTCTATTTGTCACAAACACATAATTAATAAACGAAATAGAACATTCAATTAAAACACATAACGTCGGAAATGTGTCTTTGTCAAAATACCCACCATTGCTTTTAAATGCGGCTTAGGTAATTAAACCTCTTTTTATATTTAAATTTACGTTTTACTTTTTATATTTGCGTTCAAAATTACTTGAATAAAATTGTAATGTAATAATTTACATTACAATTTTATTTGAATCATATAAATATTCGTTCTACTTTGGACAATATTAAGTTTAGTTTTTTAATTTAAATTATGGTCGAATTTCGACCGATGCGACGGGTGACTAGTTTTGTTATAATCCGGTTACTTCATTTCAATTTAAAATTATGTGAATTTTTTATGTTTAAATTCCGTGAAACTGTCCGGCACAGGTTATTAAATTACATTTTCCTCTTATAATTATGCCGTTTGAATGCACATCACGTAAATAAAACACGATCATGTAATTTTAACCACCGGATAGTGGATATGTGAAATTTAAAACGGTTATTAATATTTTAATGTATCCGTTATTGATAAAAATAAATTATTTTTGCTCCACAATTATATCAGTACTTTCAACACGATGTAATTATTGAGTGAAAATATTTTAACGTCTGAATTGTCTTGCGATATATTTTGAGAGAAACTGTTGAACATAAAACATAACGCGTATTTCTAGCGTGAAGCAGTTGAATAAATTTGCTTACAGATGTCCATGGGCGGCAGTGACTACTTGCAATCAGGTGGGATGCATGTTTATTTGCTGCTTCAATCGGATAAAAACATAGGTTTCTAATAATGGATGTTTTCGCCAATAATCGTCTTGACCGATATGCATATTTTTTTATCTGACTGAAGTAGCAAGCGAGCATGCAGTCCACCTGATGGTCAGTAGTCACTGCCGCCTAAGGACATCTGTAATCAAGTTCATACAGAACATGGGTTCTATCTAAAGTCAATTACAGATGCGTTGCTACTCCTACTATGATGATCGCCTCATACAAAAGTGTGCCGGCAACCACACTCTTCCTATGAAACACAAGAAATGCTTCACGCTAGAAATAAGTGTGGCGGTGGTACTTCCCCGGTCGAACTACGCTGTTTCTAGCACCTTGAAATATTGGTGACCGCAGTGCATGTTGATGTTAATCAGGAGGACTCTGCTGCTCATATCCTGAAGTTTGTCCCTTGATCACCCTAAGAGAGATATACTAAGATGGTAGGCAAGAAAGACAATTCCGATGATTCGTCGTATGTTACTATTCGTCAAGCTGTTTAGACTATAATCTCAGAAATGGACAAACATACAAATATACATACTAGTGATGTAACGAATGTCATCAAAAATCAAAAAATATTTTATTAACAATAATGGGTTTGTGGCGACCTCCCGCTACTCATCATGAGATGGCGCTACTAGTATTCTGAAACACGCTATCGAAGTATTCTCAATACCCTGCATATACAAGTTCCGAACGACGACTGTCGGAGCACGGCCGCTCCCCAGGCATGATCTTAGCCTGGTGGGAGATCTTCCTTTGCCAAAGGTTTGTTACAATGTATGGGATCCCCCCTGGTAAGTTTATTAATAACCTGTAGTAGGGGAGTCCACTCTTAAATTCTTATTTCTTATTTATATGTAATTCGCACATTCGCGAATGCCAATGTGAATGCGAAAATTCCTTACCGATATTCGCGAATGCGAATGTTGTTCGGATTTTGGCATAGAGCCGGAGTATCATGATATGACGACCTTTTATTTCGGTCGTCAAACTGCAGTTCGATTTGAATTTGGATAGATTTGGCGACCTTTTCTGCAAAGAATTGCAATTAATATTCGCGAAACATTCGCACTAATTCTTGCGAATGCGAATACGCTTTCTACACTCATAGCCCCACACTAGGATTTTCTCCTGTGTCGTGGGTACCATGGTCACACACAGGACAAATACACAAGCACCCAGACCTAGAACATGAATCTAAACTCATCATTCAGATACCTGTCTGGCCGGGAATCGAACCCGGGACCCATTGCGCGTCAGACCGGTATGGTAACCGCTCCGCCACGCGGGTCGTCAATATCTAACAACATGCGAATACGCTTCAAAAACACTTCGCTCTTGACAGATCGCGTAAAACAGGTCAAGTTTATTTCTAATCCTCACTCGCAAATAACTAGAAAGATAAAAGAAAACCAACTTAAAACAGAGATAGAACTAAAATTAAATAACGTAACATTACAAGGGACCGGATAAAGTTCTAACCCGGAGTATAAACCGGATAAACTTCTAAAGCGGCGTATTTAAATACTCTCCGATCACATCCCAGTTTACGAGCGAATAAAATTAGACACTTGTTCTACTGAGGATGTGAGCGATGAAGATGTGCGGTCGTTTGATAGAATTATTATATTAATACGTGAAGCAAAAACTTGTGACGCATTTTTAAGTAATATGCCGCGGACGGATTAGTACGAAATTTTGCACGGTTATAGTGGACGTAGAGAAGGAGTGCAGAATGCTTATATTTATTTCAAATAATGCATGTAACATACATAAAACAACACATTACACACAATCGTGCACTTGTCACAAACACATAAATAATAAATGAAATAGAACATTCAATATCTTACTATGAAAACAGATAACGCCAGAAATGTTACTATCTTTTTCAAAATACCCGCTAATAACCTCTTTTTATATTTAACGGGTGCGTTCAAAATTACTTGAAAATTATTACGTTTTATTTGAATTTGAGAAATATTCGTACTACTTTGGACAATATTAAGTTTAGTCTTTTAATTTAAATTACGGTCGAATTTCAACCGGTGACTAGTTAAATGAAAAAGTGCGAGTCACGCGAGCGAAGGATTCCGTACAATGTTACGTACATTTTTTATATAGGAGCCCCCGTTATTTTTTTTCTGTTTTTAATATTTGCTGTAGTGGCGGCAACAGGAATATGTCTGTGGAAATGACTGTCTAGCTATCACGGTTCATGACATACAGCCTGGTGACAGACAGATGGACAGACAGACAGCGGAGTCTAAGTATTTTGGTCTCGTTTTTACCTTTTGGGTACGGAACCCTAAAAATAAGGTAGATTAAAATTTAAATGTAAACATTCGAACCTTACTCATGGTTTCCGCTTTGGCATTTTAAGTAATTGCAATTTTAAACACTGACGAATTTCATGTTGTCGTGGTAAAAAAAACTTTGTTCATAGATAGATAGATAGATAGATTTTGTTTTCACGTCATCATTCTGTGAGTACTGCTGTTTAATCAAGTTTTTGTATTTGTCCCATATGGCAAAACGTTACCCACGAATAAGCGTATTTTACTGTGTTATCGAACTGTTGGACTGAAGCTAACTTTTATTAACATACACGAGTTTTTTGCCGGATCTTCTCAGTTGAGGTCGTGTTCCGATCCGGTAGTAGTGTAGGAAAAAAAATTGTAATTGTGAGGGCCCTCGTAAGCCTATACAAAATAAAGACGTTGCATTCATTTCATTTCATTCATTTATTTGTTATTAACACTTTAAAAGAAATATTGATACCGATAAAATTCAGTTCCTTGAGAACACAAAATTCTTATCACTCATTTAGTCAGACACTACCTTAAGTCGGGTCGCCCTCAGTACTAATAAGTCTTGACTTCTTCACTTAAAATTTATATTATTTCGTCCTTAAAACTTTGTTGCGAATGCGAAATGTTTACATGAATATATAATTGGTATGACTATACTTTACACCCAAAAAAATATTTTAAGTTGTGAGTTAAAAATGCATGTAAATTTTATGAAACTTATAACATATATTCTTACGTTCTCATATTTTTGACCAACTTTGAAAAAAGAGGTAATATGCGTCACATATGTGTGAAATATTATCGGAAATTAATTTTATACATGATTTTCAAGAGTGTTTAGGGTTTGAAAAGAAATATACAAATAGTAGATTTGTACGTAAGTCCGCGCATTTTTCTGAAAATGTAGATCGGATTATGACGATTATTTTTATTTTTTCCACCAATTAGTACTTGGCCAGCGCGGTGAACTATGGCCTAAATCTCTCGAATTCTGAGAGAAGAACCGTACCCAGCAGTGGTACAATAATAGGTTGACGATTTTTTTTTTGCTAACCTGCGGCGTCTATATCATAGAGCACTGGGAATACCTCCGGAGGAAGTTCATTCCACCTCTTGCTATTCACGGGAGGAACTCCTAGTTGTGGCGTGTATACGATAATGTGGGAAACCGCAACAAATCTGGTCGATGTGCGGAACCTTATCTTTCGGACAGTGGTGCGATGGAGGATGCTGAAAGGCAACTAGGTCAAAGTGTTCGTTGGAACTCTCACCGTTGTAAAGCGGTATAACACACAAAGGGAACCTATGTCACTGTTTGGCTCTGTTCAGAACGCTCTGTTTGCTGAAAGCCAATGTGGCTTTGCAGTTTAAATAACTCTGATACTGCACATCACATAAGACATTAATGCCCAGGATTCTCACGATTTTATCACTGTAAAGCAAATTTAAATGAAAGGTAAATAAAAGAAGTCGCATCCATGTTTTGACATTGATATTGTTATTGATCAGAAATAAATATTCTTAAACGTTGGTTTATAGGAGGTAAAACCAATGTAGTTCGACCGAGGAAGTACCACTGCTACACCTATTTTTAGGGTGAAGCATTTCTTGCGTTTCGATGGATGGGTTTGGTTGCCGGCACACTTTTATATATGACGACCATCGTAGTCCTCTTTAGCAACGCATCTGTGATTGACTTCAGATTCTATGTCACTGTGTGTATTTAGAGTTTTTTGATTGTATGTATGGAATTTTAATTAAGGATATTTGACGTTAATTATTATTTATTCAGCCACCCAAGATACAAGTACATACGCTTCAGGGGTGGGGAGCAGACTGGTAACACAGCCTTCCCACGAGCCAAGCGAATGCGATCGCCATTGCTGACAATGTACATTGCACTTGATTCGTGGAACTGTTTGTGTCCTCACAAGATAGAACCCATGTTTTATTTGAAGTTTCTTATAAATTTCCATGGTCGGTAGTGGCCACCTTTTTTTTTTATCGATGGGGAAACCCCCGAAAGGTACCCGGCGCCGTAGGAGCAACGCCGAGTTATGTGGGATTTTTACCTCACTAAAACCCCCCCGGTGGCCATCCTCGGCTCTGTGTGGAGGACACCGGGATCTCCAACGGACCGCTACTGGTGTCCTCCGAGCGGGATGTCCTCTTCGGGCTCTTCCCAGTGAGCATTGTACTCAGTGCACCTCCCTGATGTTTACGATAGCATGTGGCCACACATGCCGTCGTCCTACTCGGGGTCGCTTGGCAGGACGGTTCGAGCTCCCACTCTTATCGCCCGCAACCCCGGAAGTCCCTTTTAGTCGCCTCTTGTCAGACGACAGGCAGGGACTTGACGACAGGCAGGGGATACCGTAGCCCTATTGTGATCCCGGAACTACAGGGATAGTGGCCACTTACCATCAGGTGGACTGCATGCTCGTTTGGTACTCAAAAAACGTTGAGAATATTAAATCTTATAAGACCATAATACATGTGGTTACAGTTCCTCGCCAAAATAATATGTAGTCGTAAAATCAAGCCATTTGCTGCGCAATTTCAATACGGATATGTGTAGCAAAGTGATTCATCTTGAATCCATCAACAAAATGGCAGCCAATTGAGATAAACGCCGCCATTTTTGGTACTTAGATTAGAATATATTTTGCATTGATTCTTTCGGGTATTATTTAGTATGATTTTACTTATTTACTTGGTACTTTTAGTGCCTACTAAAAAGTAGTAATAAAAAAGGTAATAAATTACCTAAAGTACACCACAACCACCTCTGCCTCTAACACGTCTAAGATATAAGGTATATCTAATATCTATTGCTATGATTATAGTAAATAAACATTTGCATGTTAATGACGTGAACTTTTAAGTTTTTCCCTTTCAAAAATCACTCAACGGACCTAAAGTAGTTTTTACTTCGAAAATTAACAAAAATACCGACTTACTTGTATTCCTATTGAACCCTTGGTGCTTAATGTCCATGATTAAAATTATAGCCAATCTACAACTGTAAATTAAGAAGAATATCCCTTTGAGAACTATCAGTATCGTTAGCTCATTATTGTCTCACTGCTGGACACAAGGCCTTTCTAAGATTGTCAGGTTTTTAGGCCATAATCCACCACAATGGACATTATTCACCTTTAAGGCCTTTTTTTAGAAATCTGGTGTATAGGTTTTGTAAATACATTTTTCTTAATCACAAATCACTGATTAATCTTTTCCAATACGCACGTAATTTTAAGCAATTCAAATGCGCGCCTGGGATTCGAATCTCGGACCCTCGATTAAGAGGCTGATAATCAACCATTTGGATTTCAATACCTTATATGAACTATCTACAAACTGAAAGCCCAAGATTAAACAAAAAAGTGGAGCAGAAAATCAACTCCGTTTCATCACTTCAAGGATTCCCTCAGAGAAAGCACTTTCCTTATCAGGGTTTCAAGAAATCGGGACACCAATTTGGGTCTCTTACGGATAAGTCATTTAGGGCAATCCATCAAGACAATGGTAGGCGTTGAGATTACCGGGTTGGATGAATGTGTCAGTACCTATCCTATCATTTGTTATTTTATCTTAACTAGTCACCCGTAGCATCGGCCGAAATTCGACCGTAATTTAAATTAAAAATCAAATGTCATCTGACATTCTTGACGTTGTCTTTTCATTTTCATTTACTAAGTACATATGTGTTTGTGACAAATGCAAGGCAGTGTGTGTAATGTGTTTTTATGTATGATTGATTGATTGATTTTTTGATTTTATGTATGATTGATTGATTTTATGTATGAAAAATGCATTATTTGAAAAAAATATTAACATTCTGCACTCCTTCTCTACGTCCACTATAACCGTGCAAAATTTCATACTAATCCGTCCGCGGCATATTACTTAAAAATCCGTCACAAATTTTTGCTTCACGTATTAATATAATAATAACGACGTTCTAGCCACATTTCTGTGAAACTGAATACGGTCGCTTTGTTTCCAAACCCGTATGATATGATCAAGAAAGGGAAGACAAATTCTATAGAAAATGTGTTTTATGCTAAGTAGTAAATTCTACATCTAGTATTGGTTGCCACTCGTGAGAACTAAGATAGTCCAAATTAGCCTCTTACTTGTATAAGTCAGGCGACATCCTCACCTTTCCACCGAAAGCCAAGAACTGTTTCATGCTAGAAATAGTTTATTTTAAACAATTGAAGTAGCAAACGAGCATGCAGTCCACCTGATGGTAAGTGGCCACTGTCACTCATGGACATCTATAAGCTACTTTATATAAACAGTTCTGTCTGAAGTCATTCACAGTTGCGTTCCTACTTCCAAAGACTTAGATGGTCGCCTCAATTGAAAATGAGCCGGTAACCACACTCTTCCAGTGCAACGTAAAAACTGCTTTAAGTGCACCTGTATGTAGAACATAAGTTCTATCTAAAGTTAATCACAGATGCGTTGCTACTCCCAAGGATTTTCCGGCTACCACACCCTTACACCCATCCTTACACCCATAGGTGTAGAGGTCGTAGCTCCTCGGTCGAACTACTCTGGTTCTACCACTTTGTTGGTTTTCCCAAATTGTTTTTCTTGTCCATAAATAGCTATATATCCTAATATATTCCTTAGCATCTCTCTTCGCTTAATCAGAGTTGCCTGTGATTACTTCGATCCGTCTGTGTAAGGAGCCGATTTTCGCTTTTAACTAGGCTTTTTATTCTCGAGGAGGAAATCTTCAAAAGCTACCCGACGCCGTGTGAGCGACAAGGCTTATGTGGGATAAAACCCCCCTGGTGGCCGTCCTTGGCGCTGCAAAGAGGACACCGGGATCTCCAAAGGAACTACTTTTTTATCTGATGGAAGTATCAAACGAGCATGCAGTCCACCTGATGGTAAGTGGTCACTGCCGCCCATGGACATCTGTAATCAACTACATACAGAACATGGGTTCAATCTGACGTCAATCACAGATGCGTTTCTACTCCCGAACACTAAGATGGTCGCCTCATGTGAAAGTGTGCCAGCAACCACACCCTTCCATCGAAATGCAAGAAATGCTTCACGCTAGAAATAGGTGTGGCGGTGGTATCCCCGGTCGATACTGGTTCTACCACCTTGGAACTTTAATTAAGTTTCAGATTCCACTGTCCTGTAACGTAAAGACAAACAAAACAGTAGAGTCGCGTAGTATTATTTCTGTCTCGTTAGTATTGTAACTCGACGGTGGAAGAGAGCCTAATCTTGTTTCAGAATGTTACAAGTACTCTAAATTATTCCGCGTCAGTTAAACTTATCTGTGTTGATTCCAGACAATCTTCCGTGACGGAAATTTAGATAAATTTCCTTTTAAATAATTCCTTGAAGGCCTTTCATGTGGAGTAGGAAGTTAGATCATCGCAATGATAAGGAAATATCATTTTGATGATAAAAGGACGTATTCCCCATCAACCCATTATTGTCCCACTGCTGGGCACGGGTCTTCTCTCAGAATGAGAGAGTTTAGGCCATAGTCCACCGCGCTGGCCAAGTGCGAATTGGTGGACTTCACACACCTCCGAGAACTTTTTTTTTTTAAGAACTCTCGGGTGTGTAGGTTTCCTCACGATGTTTTACTTCACCGAAAAGCAGTGATAATTAATTTATAATACGCACATAAATCAGTGGGTTTGAACCTCGGACCTCCCGATCGAGAGGGCAAGTTTCAACCATTAGGCTACCACTGCTCGCTGGAAAGGACGACTAAAAAGACGTATAATGTCAAGTAATCTTATTTCGTTATTTTTATTTATAAGCTACATGCCTTCAGAAACAAGGTACCTGATTACGTAAATTTGTGCTTGCACATCGAAAAAACTATTTTTGTTTAAGCAGCGATTTTGTTTAAGAACTATTGATGTATCCAATGCTTTTTGAACCACCAAAAGGCATATGCATTATTTATTTATTACCGAGATGGATAAAATTTCAAATTTAAAACATAGTTTTAGATTTTTTAATAAATTTATTAATAAATACGAACTCTTTATACCAACTCGCATTGGTAATCAATTCGTCATGTATAAATGTAGAAATATATTTCGTGCTAAATATTTCTTCCTGTTAAATGGAGATGTCAAATGGACCTCAAAACGGTGTATAAATGCATATTAAACATTATAAGAATTTATCAACTAACGAACAGTAAACCAAAAAAAAAAATACTTCGTAAAACCAAAAAAATGTAACATAAAATAACAGAAAATAAAAACACTCATACGAAACATGTTATCATCGCTGTGATAAATGTAAAGGCGGTGCGCTGACATATTCTACCCAAAAGACCCAAGATGGCTGCGTTTATCTCAATTGGCTACGATTTAGTTGATGGCCTCAACGCGATACTGACAGATCAGTCTGTTGAAAGGGACTTCTTTTTTATTATATTTAGGAGTCCTCCTTCAAACTTGGCGACTCCTCTGGTGTTGCGAATGTCCATAGGTGACGGTGACCACTTCCCATCAGGTGGCCCGTCTACCTTATCGTTAGGTATAACTATAAAAAAAATTTGTCTATTTCTTAGGCATGTGCTACAGTCTTAATGGCTCGATTCATTGTCACATATGACATATAATTAGAATTGTCTTTCTGAAATGATCTGAGTCTGAATCTAAAAGTGATCAGGTCGTTAGGTCTAACTATAAAAAAAAATAAAGTAGCAAAGGCGAATGCAGTCTATGACTAATAATTTCATTATGTCTATGATGACGAATAATTTCGTTGGCAGTCTAAAAAAAATCTAATAAAGCATCTTTATTTACGAGAGTTTTATCCTCGTGGACTTAATTTGTTACGGTAAAAACAGCCTATGGAAATTATTTCCTGCAAAATTTTATTTTTGTAACATTTTTTTTTCATTTCTTTTGTACGTTATTAGCTTTTACAATTTTATTAATAAAATTATTATGCTTTATTGTTTTTAATTTGATGACGAATATACTTGCGACGACCCACGTGGCGTAGCGGTTACCATACCGGTCTGACGCGCAATGGGGTCCGGGTTCGATTCCCGGCCAGACAGGTATCTGAATGATGGATTTACATTCCTATTCTGGGTCTGGGTGTTTGTGTATTCGTCACATGTGTCTCCATGGTACCCACGACACAGGAGAAAATCCTACTGTGGGACTATGAGCGTAGAAAGCGTGTGTGTGTGTTTCAATGTTGGATATTTCCTACACAAGTATGGAAGCTTCACACATTCGACATATAGAGTAATTACTTTAAAGGCTCATGTACCGCTAAGTTTCAATTCAAATAATTGGTTAGCAAATTAATCACTACATAGTGTAAAACAAAGTCGTTTCCCGCTGTTCCTATGTATGCTTAGGTCATTAAAACTACGCAACGGATTTTAATGTATTGTTTTAATAGATAGTGATTGAAGTGGAAGGTTTTTATGTATAATACATGTGTGGCGACCTCCCGCTACTCATCAAGAGATGGCGCTACTAGTATTCTGAAACACGCTATCGAAGCATTCTCAGAATCCTGCATATATACAAGTTCCAAACATCAACTCTTGGAGCACGGCCGCTCCCCAGGCATGATCACCTAGCCTGGCGGGAGATCTCCCTTTGCCAAACATGCATAATATAGTGGAGAAACACTGATAATTTTACTTTTTTGATTTTAAGCGGAACGAAGTTTGCCAGATCAACTAGTTACCTATATAATTAGTGGTAGTAAAGGCTAATAAGGTAAAGTTCTCTATGGCATGTATTTAGCATTGCTGTGTTTTGATTTGACGGGTGTGGTAAAAGGGACATAATTAAACGAGGGGTTTCAACTTAGTCCTAGGGGACTTACTTAAGTAAATATATCTGTGGTCGCTGGTGGTAGAAATTAATTATCACTGCTTTTCGGTGAAGGAAAACATCGTGAGGAAACCTACCCGAGAGTTCTTTAAAAAAAAAGAAAGTTATCCTGTATCCATGGATTTTGGAATATGTAACACATAAAAATAAAAATGTAATAATTGTAAACTTTTTTGTTTTTATTTTATATATTTTGTTCTTTTTTAACTTGGCATTTTTATCTCGTTTGTAGAAAGGTGCGTCGGAAAGAGAGTAATGTTTTTCGAGCGTATGTATGTTTATATGTATGTTTGTTAGTATGACGACCCGCATGGCTGAGCGGTTACTATACCATTATGACGCGCTGTGGGTTCCGGGTTCAATTCCCGGCTAGACAGGTATCTGAATGATGACTTGAGATTCACGTTCTCGATCTAGGTGTTTGTTTTTTCGTCTTGTGCGTGTCCATGGTACCCACGGCACAGGAAGAAATCCTAATGTGGGGCTATGAGTGTAGAAAGCGTGTTTTTTTTTATATATGTTCATTGTCTACTTAAAAAAACAATGAACTGAAATTGAAGTTGAGATTTTGTTTTAATATTTAATATTAAAAGAGTTAAACGGATAAAAAAATCATTTAAAGTGTTATTATAACAACAAATTTGATGAAGGCTCTGGCGGCAGTAACGGTGACTTAAAATGATTGTTATTTCCACATAAATAAGGGTTAATTTTATTTGAACATCTTTTAATAGGTTTGATAAACTTACCCGTTGCTCCTGTGAATTTTATTAAAGGGATGGGGTGTTAAATTTTTTATTAACCATTTTTATCGACTATTACGTAAATGGGTCGATAAAAATAGAAAATATGTTGAAAAGTGTGTTTATGCATTTTTTTTGCAATCAAACGCGATAAAACACCAAAAAAGAATAAGCTTACATGCAAGATATACATGTCGCTGCTTTGATTAAATTATAAGACATTAGAAAATTGTAAATTTTGCAGCAGAGCCAGTTAAAAATACACAATGCTTTTTTTATGAATAAACTTTAAAATACTAAAACATATTAATAGGATATTAACCGCAGCGTGTTTGAAGTATCAAGTTTTCAATTCTAGGCCTTTTTGGATAAAAGTCTATCTTCAAAATAGATTAAATGCACGGATTTTCTTTTAGAAAGAGAAATTTTAAATATCTGGTATGTATGTTTTCAATGTTTTTCTTCACCGTAGCGCTATAAATAACTAATTTATGATACGCATACCTCAAACCTGCTATAAGTATAGTATCAACCATTACGCTATTGAATTTCGTAAGTAGTAGTATCCCAAAATTTTGACATGGACATGTGGTCTAAAACACCAAATAGGTAATCATAAGTTCACCAAACTATAGTAGGAGTGGAGTTCTACTGTTGTATGAAATGAACCTCAAAATATGTTTTCTTTTTCTATGACTTGCAACTGTTAGATTGCTTAATGATATCGATAAAAAATTTGACGTATACTCGAACTTTTTAGAGAAACAAATTAGATTTTTATATAGAGGGCTTTCTGAACCACGGGCTTTATTTCTATAGTCGATAATATAAATTCTATCGATATCAATCGCAACTTTTTAATCACTACTACATCCCTAGGGCTTTAACTGCTGAGTTAAATACTGAAATTATAAGGGTTGACAATTTGAAGTGAGTACCTTAAACCATCCTCAGGGGGGCGTTGTTGGTTCCTTTCGGTGGCAAGTATTGAAAATATTGTCTTTGTGAACTTAAGTTCTCGTATTTATTACCAAGCTCAAAATTTAATGGTATTTCAAATATGGGAAAGTTTCACTTTTTATTTATTAACCATCTCAGTAGTCGGGAATAGTAACGCAACATTTTTTTTATAATAATGAAGATGCAAACGAACACGCAGTCAACCCGATGATAAGTGGTCACTGCCGCCCATAGACTAAGCAACTTCATATCGAACATAGGTTCTATCAGTCAATCACAGATGCGTTGCTACTCCCGAGGACCAGGATGGTCGCCTCATATAACGTGTGCCGGGAACCACACTCGATTGACTCCAGATAGAGCCCCTGTTTTGTAAGAAATCTAATAAAAGTACACATTATTTTTCGAAGAGCATGTAACCCACCTGTTAGTAAGTACTAACAAACATCTAAGAAAACACAAGCAACCCCAAATCTACTGTCCAATCGGATATTAGGATAGTTTCGGCATTCAATAAATTTATAAAGTTTATGATATTATCATATTATCTTCGACCAGTACTGGCCTATCGCTGGTTATTCTGGATCTCTATTTAGAATTATGAGGTATAAATTCATTTAACTCAATTCCCAGTGAATTGAGTTAAAATGGATTATATATGGATTATATAGAAATAAGGCTAAGACAAATTCAGATAATTCAATTATATACAGCCAATTATATACCGGATATAAGTTTTCTCGTAGTATTTTCAAATTATTTCCAAAACTTAGTATCATAATAAGAATCCAAAAGTCTTATCACTACTTAGAATGACTTAAAAAACCGTAGCTTAGTTAATCTTAGCAATATAATACTTAACGGGTACTCACGATATGCGGTTTATGAATTCTTATGGAATTCTTTTTGCTGAGTTTATGTAAATCGCAAATAGTGCAAAGTGTGGTGCGTAAGGATACAGTAAGTGTGTCGTGATATGGAACCTAAAAACGAAGTAGACGTAGGGTAGATAGGTTAATTTACCACTAGTGCTTGTCAACGGTTTCTCCTCGCTACCGCAGTTTGGCCGTGACCACGATCCATGCAACTGGGTCGAAAACAAAAAGAATTCTATAAGAATTCATAAACCGCGTATCGTGAGTACCCGTTAAGTATTATAATGTATCAATTCCGCGATAATACTAGTCTAAAATCATAAATCCTAGCAATGTCAACAAGAATTAAATATATGCATAGCATTTATGAAATTCTTGGCATTTGACCAGAACTTGATCTACTCAGATTTCACGTTTTACTAATTGAATAATACGAAACTATATCCGTAATAAATGTCATGCTTGTGACAATATCTGAGATAAATGAGGCTTCAACTTCGCTGACTGTTAGTAAACAGTCATATTTATGGTTCCCTGTACTATCGGGAAAGCCACTTATCATAAATTCCCGTGAATGGGAATAAATGATGTCATAATCATTAGTTACACACGCACTGATAGCTTTCTATTTGCTATTAGATGTAGATTCAGAATTCTCGAGATAATAAAGGTAGGGAAAATTTATCAGGTGTGTTTTGGCTGGGGTGCAGTGAAGCTTTTCATTTACATATACATTTTGCAATGTCTCGTCAACCCATTATTGTCCCACTGCTGGGCACGGGTCTTCTCTCAGTATGAGAGAGTTTAGGCCATAGTCCACCGCGCTGGCCACGTGCGAATCGGTGGACTTCACGCACCTCCGAGAACTTATTTTTTTAATAACTCTCGGGTGTGTATGATTTCTCACGATGTTTTTTTTCACTGAAAAGTAGTATTCATTAATTTCTAATACGCACATAATTTTAGAAAAAATCTGTGGTGGCGTACAAGGGTGTGAACCTCGGACTTCCCGATCGAGAGGGCAAGTTTCAACCATTAGGCTAACACTGCTCTTTTCAACCATTAGGCTATCACTGCTCTCTTTTCAACCATTAGGCTATCACTGTTTGCTAATTAAATGAGATAAAATAGGTAACACTCTTATAAATATTTCTTCCTTACCACACTGATCTGACCCTTGATCGTTTTCAGATAGCACTTCTATCCTATATGTAGTTGTATACGCTAATAGAATATTAAATGAAGTAACAAGGGTTCTACCTGAAAAAAGAAAGAGGTTAAATTATTTCTTAACCAAAAATAAACATCGCGCATACAAAAAATACTATCTTTATAATAATCTTAAACTCGCTTGTAATGAACACAATTTCAACTTAGGACAAAATATATTCAGGAAGGCATTACATTGTTCTTAACCTTCTTTATGCACAGGCTCCTCTTTATTTTGTACAAACTGCTCTTTACATACAGAGTGTCCCATTTAAAATTTTGTCCAAACCGCCTTTTATGTACAGAGTGCTCCTTTTAAAAATTTGTACCGTACAAACTGCTATTTATGTACCGGCTAATTTCAGAAGCGAGGACTCCGTTATCCGACCTTAAATAATCTTGAAGATTATTTTTCGAGGCTTAATTTCCCCGAAGAATATCCCCAGATCTCCTTTTGTTCGCAACGATATTAACATGTCAATCAAAAAGTAATTTTGAGTTCGGGATTAGGGATCTATGGGACGATTTTGAAATTATAACGATGTTTGTCGATCCAATTTATCTCGGAACTTTCCCGTTTTGTGCATTTTCCTGGAGTCAAGGATTTAACTGCTATTATTACGTTATTTGCTATTATTACTTTACATCATTTTTAATATTTGTATACATATTTATCAATGAAGTACGTAATATAACTTAGTATATAAATTGCATGTTTTTTAAATAAATTACAATCGATATTTATTAACAGAGCCCAAAAAAATATCATCGGTTGGTAAGATCTACTAGCGATGGGCCCAGAGGATCTCACCAATGTTTTTTATCTATTCTGATAACCTAATGGTTAAAATTCTCAATCGGGCGGTCCGCGGTTCAAATCCTAGCCACGTATCCTAAATCAAGTCCACCAATTTGCACTTAGCCAGCGCAGTGGACCGTGGCCTAATACTCTTTCATTCTGAGAGAAGACCTATGTCCAGCAGTGGGACAATAATGGGTTGTACCCAATCCAACATTAGGATACCTACATGTCTGAAAGATACTTGATCCTGAAAAAATGACAAAATTGGCAAAAACTCTTACTGAGAAAGAAGCCCCGTGCCCAACAATGGGACAATAATAGATAGACAAAACTTCTCTCTCTACATGGAACCCAAAATAGATAATAAAACGCAATTGCTACGATAAACTCACAATTATCATACTATAATATTCCAGATAAATACTCTGCTTTAATCTCATAATGCAATAAATCACACAAATACAGTCCTGACACGTTGAATTTCGCAAATCGGCTATAAATATTAAATTAATGAAATACTAAGCTTCTTATAATGAAGACGAGAGTGTTATTAAACAGGGGATTAAGTTTTAATTACTACGTTTTCGCCTTCATTGGAGCTATCTGTATACGAGAAAGACTTTAAGCATTTTGGGGATATTAATATCCTGCCAATTTTAATTGGTGGATTACTTTTATGTGTGCCTTGTGAATGAATGTACATGTCACGTCCCCTGGTACATTGGAAGCTTTAATGTATTGTGTTCTTCAATATTTCATGTATTGATATTAACGATTTTATAAATTGTACCATAATTCGCCTCTTTACAACAACAATGTGGCAAGTATTCAAATTGTCCTTTTTTGTTACATTTCATAATTATCATGTTTTTTCTTAAAGCCGGTAAGTCATTAGATAATATTTATAACGATCGTATTAGGTCTGTGTAAGTCCATTCATTTTTTAAGGAATTTTATTTTGTGTAACTCAACAATTGGCTTCCAATAAAATTTGTAGTTTTCAAGTTAACACGTTGTCCTTGTAAAGAGACGATAATCTTCTAATTCTATTTTTATCTCCAGGTGGAGCCATACATGTGGCTGTATTTTATTATGTACAGTGTCTGGCAAGGAATACTTTTCGAAACTAAATTTATTTCTCAAAAAAAGAAAAAAAGAGCAGTGATAGCCTAATGGTTGAAACTTGCCCTCTCCATCGTGAGGTCCGAGGTTCAAACCCAGGCATGCACCACTGGTTTATCTAAAATAATGTGCATATTATTAATTAATTATCACTGCTTCTCGGCGAAGGAAAACATCGTGAGGAAACGTACACACCCGAGAGTTCTTTAAAAAAAAGTTCTCGGAAGTGTGGGAAGTCCATCAATTTGCACTTAGCCTATGAGATAACAAACATACACACTCACAAACTTTCGCCTTTATAATATTAGTATGATATGATGATTAGTATGATATCTGAATACCTATTTCTTATAAAGATATTACTATCACATACTAAGGATACACCATATTCAGATTTTTTCGTTTACTAAAACCGATCCTATAAAAATCTAATACTAAAGTATGAAACGATACGACACTCGTTTAATTTCATTCCAAAAATTCAGTATTGGTCCTTCAACCCGTTCTATTTCGCCCGCACCCGGGTATCTTTTATAGCGGTCGGATGTCCGGCTTGACCGGCCGTGTAACGGCCTACATGCTTTTGTACTCCATTGGAATTGTAAATGTTACATTTTGTTATCTTACTTACTTTAAATGTTTAATAAAAGTTTTCGTTTACAATTCTAAAGAATAGTATGTACAGTAATACATCGGACTTACGCGATAGATGGGACTGACTGATAACCGCGTAAGTCGAATTTGCTTAAGTCGGGGAACAATTAATATGTAACATAAAAAATGTAGCTGTCATACAATTACATAGTCTTACTATTCCACACTCTTATTTAATAGTGTACGATAGTAAGGCCATGTTATCCATATTATAGAGGTTGTGTGACGCAGCTGGCACGCAATAAAAGACAAATTAAGGAGATTTGAAAACCGCGTAACTCCGAGTTAGCGTAAGTCGGGGTAGCGTAAGTCAAAGTATTACAGTATTTCTAAAACTCTCTTTATAATTACTATGACAGTTTCATTGCAAAATTAACAACGTGATCTATGTACCAATTCTATAGTAGATCACAAGGTAGAATCAGTGTAGTTCCACCAGCCACGCATATATCTAGGGTTCTTGTGTTTTGATAGAAGGGTGTGGTTGCCAGCTCATATCCATTGATCATCTTAGTCCTCTGAAGTAGCAACGCATCTGTGATTGACTTCAAATCAAACTCCTTTTCTATATGAAGTTGCTGAAGTTGAACAAATGTCCACGCAGCAACTACTTACCATCAGCTGGACTGTATGCTCGTTTGTATTACTTTTACTTACATTTTGTTATCCTTACTTTATGTATGATAAAAGTTTTCGTTTACACTTCTAACGGATAATAAGTTTTCTAAAACTCTACTCATAATATAGTCCATATTATCGTTTTATATCAGATATAACAACATAACCAGTGTATCAACTTTATTGTAGCAATAGTTCTGAATTAAGAAAGATAAGTGTTATCACGACTTATTGGTATCAGTTTCAATTAGTTATAAGTTGTTCTGAAGAAAATGTCAACCGTCAATTAATCCTACAGACTACTACTACAGAAGTTTCTGTACAAAAATATTGACAATTTCCTCTTTACAACCCTATATATTTTAGTTCTTTGAACAAACTTTTTACACCAATTTCTAGCATGAAGTATTTCTTGCGTTTCGATGGAAAGGTGTGGTTGCCGGCACACTTTCACATGAGTCGACCATCATAGTCCTCGGAAGTAGCAACGCATTTGAGGTTGAATCCATGCTCTATGTGAAGTTGATAACAGATGTCCATGGGCGGCAGTGACGACTTACCATCAGGTGAAATGCATGCTCCTTTGTTACATATAAAAAAAACTGTTTAATGAATGCATATTTAAACCAAATACCTAAAAAGTGAGGTACAAAAGTCTACGTAATTTTGTACGTTCGTTTCCCTTGAAATAAATTCACAGTATTTGTTCTATACCCGGATATCATTTATAGCGGTCGGTTATCCGGATCGACCGCGGCTTTGGTACTTAAGTGGGATTGCGTGAACGTTGCCTATAAACTGATTTGAATTTTTAATATTGCAAATACGTGTGGAGTTTCAATATTAAAATTATCTGAACGTATTTTATTTGATTTTTATAAGGTTTCTTTTTCGTTTTTACTCTTTACTCAATATAAAAATGTGACTATTTTTGTGTGGTGATTACACATATCCATAAACAACTATGACCACCAATTATAAGACGACCTGCTAATTACAAAAAGAAAAAATATTATATCGTCAACCCATTATTGTCCCACTGCTGGGCACGGATCTTCGCTCGGTATTAGGCCATAGTTCACCGCGCTGGCCAAGTGCAAATTGGTGGAATTAACACTCCGAGAACCTTTTTTTTAAGAACTCTCGAGTGTGTAGATTTACTCACGGTGTTTTCCTTCACCAAAAAGCAGTGATAATTAATTTCTAATACGCACATAAATTAGTGGTACATGCTTGGGTTTGAACCTCGGACCTCTCGATTGAGAGGGCAAGTTTCAACCATTAGACTATCACTGCTCTGATAAAAAATGTTAAATATATAAAAATGGACATACAAACATACATACATAAATACGCTGAAAAACGTTACCCTCCTTGCGCAGTCGGATAAAAATAATGTACTCTTTAGAGTAATTTTGATATAACTAAACCATACCTTTTGAAAATCTTAACATTTTCAAAGATTTATTTCTGTATAACTTCGACTCCCTACAGAATATAATTATCATAACTTCCCTTTGTTCTTTCGGATCGCTGATTTCGCTCAAGAAACAACCAAACAACCCATAAAAGTTTTTAAAGAGTATAACACGATGAAATACTTAGAATTCAGTTCTCTTTAACAAACAAAGAGTTGATCTTAAGTGATGATAGGTAGTTGAGGACCATTTTAAAATAGGTATAAGAAGAACATGTCCTATTGACCCTACATGGTCTGCACTCTATTGATAAATACCCTGCAAATATGTACATTATGGGTCGTCAACCCATTATTGTCCCACTGCTAGGGTCTTTTCTCAGAATTGAGAGAGTTTTAGGCCATAGTTCACCGCCCTGTCCAAGTGCATTGGTGGACAACTGTGGTAATAACTACTAACACATAAACGGCCTTCATCAGCATATTTACATACATATTTCAGATTCATAAAGAAAACTCACTATAGTGCGTTTCAATGGCAGAGTGGTTGCCGGCATACGTTTATATGAGGCGACCATCTTAGCCCTCGGGAGTAGCAACGTGATAATTAAATCAAGTTATATAAATTGACTTACTTAATATGATTTTGTGTAGGTATTAGCAGTCAAACAAAAAAATGTATCGCAAGGTTCTAGCGTACTCTTTTTTTTAATTTAAAAATGGGCTTTTGTCGCAGTTGCGATTATGCCGCCCAGGTAATATAATAATTATTAAGTCTAATGTCTATTAATTTACATAATTTCTTAGCATGATCTGATAGGGGATCTGTCTAGCGTACTCAATATTTGATCAAACGTATCATTTGAATCCCACAACATGATCCAGACGTAGGTTCTTGAGCGCAACGAGGGATTTAATAAATTCTACGGAGGAAAAATCATTTTGCGGCCGACATATTTTGAACAACTTTTCCACATAACTATATTTATACCCACCAGACTTTTCTCATCGACGAATCGCATTCTACATGCATCTCGTTTTGACCGCTCCGTATATTTATATTATTAAAAACGCACGTTATTGCAATTGAATTCTATAAGATTAAAGTAGCAAGGCATGCAATCCACCTGAAGGTAAGTAAGAATATTTATATTAAACTAGTCACCCATCGCAACGGTCGAAATTAGACCGTAATTTAAAATAAAAAAACTAAGCTTCATATTGTCAAAAGTAGAACGAATATTTCTCAAATTCAAATAAGTGATAATAATTTTCAATTTATTTTGAACACACCCGTTAAAGGTAACAGGAGGTTTATTTAGTCACACTGCATTTAAAAGCAATAGCGGGTATTTTGACAAAGACATCTGACATTTTTGACGTTATGTTTTCATAGTAAGTTTAATATGTATGTGTTTGTGTCAAATGCAAGGTAGTGTATATAATGTGTTTTAGTTCATTTTATGTATGTGTTATGCATTATTTGAAAAAAATATTAGCATTGCGCAATCCTTCTCTGCATCAACTATACCCTTGGGTAATTACATATTCGTCCGTCTGCGGCAAGTATCATAAAACGAAACACAAGTTTTTGCTTCACGTATTAATATATAGATGAGCATTCCATCAATTACAGGTGAGTTGCAACTTCTGAGAATAAAGATGGTCGCCTTATATGAAAGCCGACAAACCCACCTTTATAGCGAAATGTAAGAATTGCTTCACGCTAGAAATAGCGGTTGTATCTCCTCAGTCCAACCATACTCGTTCTACTAGAAGATCCGCGTTAAGCATTTAAAGCCAATGTGTAAAAGAAATTGAGTCGCAAATTACAGCCAATTAGCTCAAAATTTGTTCAAAATTTTGAAGTAACGCTGGAAGGGAATGTTTTATGGCCCTTCGGTTAGAGTATTAGCAGCTCGTTACTGTCGACGTTCTAATACCCTAAGGCTTAGAATAGGGTTGTCAAGACAAATGTTTCACTCAGACGTTCGATCGATTTATAGTAGATTAGTTATTTGGAGATAGTATTGAAAATGGGAAGTGAATGGGCGGTTTATGAATTCTTGGATGTGTTCAGCTACCGCAGACTTCTTCGGGTCATTCTTTTTGACTGCGCCTATGTGTAAATCGCAAATAGTGCAAAGGGTGGTGCGTAAGGATACAGTTAGTGTTGTGTGTCGTGATATGGAACCTAAAAAAGAAAAACGAACTAGACGTAGGGTAGATAGGTTAATTTACCACTAGTGCTAGTCAACGGTTTCTCCCCGCTACCGCAGTTTGGCCGTGATCACGATCCATGCAACTCGGTTGAAATATCGGCAAAAAGAATTATATAAAAATTCATAAACCACATATCGTGAGTACCCGTTAAGTATTATAAAGTCTTGCTTTTGGAAATTTTGTCAAACTATTTGGTCAGGATTTTTACCCCAGACTAGTAGAACCGTACACTTTTTAATACCATAAGCCTTGTTTGTGTTGCGTGGATATTCAAAGTTCAAATAAGAAATTATTTTTTTTTTTCAATACATTGTATTTTACAACGTATATAAAAATCTTAGCTCGTATTCCGCTAAGGAACTTTAATAATATGTTGTTTGTAGAAATGTTATTTATTGTTATTACGTTTATATTTTGCATCTTTTTCACATATTACATTTATCAAAAAAAATGGTTATGAAAATTCAAATAGCTTTGAACTACGGGGAATCAGCGAACATACTAGAAGACGTAATTTAGAAGGCTTCCTAGTTGCCTACCTCCCAAAGTATAATTCGTATAATTCGTTTTAAAAACTGCAGAAATTTATTTCAATAAATTATAAGTTAAAGATGTAGTTTTAACGTAGTAGAATATTTTTAGCCGCTGGTTTTAAAACATTTTTTATGAAAATTAATTTAGCCATTTAAAAGGTACCTACGGAGGGTAAAATTAGGGACGAAATATGTAAAGTTGTGGAGTATCAAATGAAATCACATGACATATAACTTATTTATTTATTTACAGCTAACATAATCGTAATAATACAACTATTATTCATTTCTAGCAGCGATATGTCACAACTAGTGATGTAAAGAATATTTGCATTACCATTCGCATTGTGCAAATATTTTGCAAATAAATTGCAGTGCTTTGCAAAATAAGATCGCCAAATTTATCCAAAGTGAAATGCAACTGCAATGTCAACCAAAAAAGGTCGCTAAATCTATCTAGATTTCGGTGCTATACACCAAAAATTAAAAAAATAACATTTGCATTCGCGAATGTTCAAATAACATTCGTTGCATCACTGGAGCTAACTTTCATTGCCATGTAAAAAAAACATGATTGTAATTATATTAAAAAAAAATGATATAAATAAGAAAAAAGACAAACCCGCTGAGTTTCTTGCCGGATCTTTTCAGTTGAGGTCGTATTCCGATCCGTAGTGGAAGAAAAAAAAATGTAACTGACAATTTGTAAGTGCCCCGGTACGCCTATACAAAATACAGACATTTCATTTCATTTCATTTCATTTCATTTCATTTCATTTCATTTCATTTCTAGTCACAACCCTAGGCTTTCTATTCAATTGAGCGCAGAAGCTAGACAGTCGTATTGTATTTCAAGTTTCATGAATTATATTGCAATAATAAATCACATAACCTCGATTTGGGTAACATTGAACATTTTTTACAATATTTGTGATATTATAATCTGTTTTATATTTATTGCACCTTGTTTTTATTAAATGAATAGTGTCCTTTTTAGCTGGTTTATTAATCTAACACAATAAATTTACGGAGAAAACAATTAAACTATCCACAATTACCCCTAAAACTCAAATTCAAAGTTATCCTTAGTTTTGGGTAACTTTGAATATAATTTTTTGAGGATATAAAATCCGTCATTAATCGAATATTTTAAGGTCTGAGTAAAATTAATTAACATATTTTTGTTAATTAAAACCAAATCTATAAAAAATACATTTATTTTGATATATAAATACAATAGACAACTTGGTCTTGCCATATGAATCAAGGTTGATCAATTTGGTGGTAAAATAAGATACTAGTTTTTTTTTATTATTTATTCCATCCATCCATAGGATGGACGGAACATCGGGTACCTTTGGAAGGTTTCCCCCTCGAAAACAAAAAAAAAAAAGGATGGACGGAACATGGACATAACATAGGCCTCCCCTAAATGGGGCCACCCCGACCGGTCCTGTGTCCTCTGAATCCAACGGTTTCCCGCTGTCTTCTTCAGGTCACCGGTCCATCTGGTAGTGGGGGCGACCGGTACTCCTTTTGCCTAAACATGGTCGCCACTCGAGGACCTTTCTTCCCCATTGGTTATCGGTCCTACGAGCGATGTGGCGGCCCATTGCCACTTCAGCTTGCTAATTTTGAGAGCTATGTCGGTAAGCTTCGTTCGTCTACGGATTTCATCGTTGCGAATCATGTCTCGTAGCAAAATTCCGAGCATAACCCTCTCCATAGCACGCTGAGCGACCCTGAGCCTCCGAAAAAATTATTTTTTTATGATACAGGTAACTTTGAACCGTTCAAAGTTACCCATATAACATCCAATTTCGACGTCGTCAAAAGTTTAACAGTTTTACGCAATATTCAACATGGGATACGGATAGTACAGTTTCAAAATAACAATATACAATATACATTTTAAAGATAAACACCAAAACACACCTGTTTACGGTAAGTTTTATATTATAATTGCTATTTCAAAATGAAGCATTAAACACTTGCAACAACTTCACTACGGAAAAGGCGGTATTTTTTAAAATTATGACATTGAAAGGTACCTTTTTTTACTTTCATTGCTATTACAACATTTTGGCAAACCATTTTACGCAGGTACGATATTGAAACAACAAGAAGTTTCCATGTAATAAATTAATATATTTTTTTCACAACTTTGTTCAAAGTTACACCGCTGTTCAATGTTACCCAAATTGATTGTAGCTGCCGTACAGGAACGTTTAATAAATTATACGTATTTAATAAATATATTTTATTAGCTTCTTGTGGTTCGAGGTAAGGTTCTCGTTTCTCGTTTATTTTTCGGTGCTCGAGAATTCTCAGGATTTCTTAAGTTTCTCAAATAATTATACCGAGTGTTTTTAGGTGTTTATTATACATCAGTGTTATTTTTGAATGTTTAAGACTTCTTAAATCTTCATTCTTATTTATTATTGATTTTATTAATGTGACGTTTTTGTAAGGATGTACGTATTGTAAGGACATTCGGATTTCGCTGAATTTTGGCACACACATACTTCAGATCTAGATTATCCCCTACGATACTCATACGTGGTAGAATTTATCGAAGCGGGCGAAGCCGCGGAATTAACACATCAACTTGAACAACAGGGAAGACGAAATATTATTTATTCTTAACATGATTCTTATTTTCGTAGTTCGACCGGGGAACTAACACCGCCACACTTATTTCTAGCGTGAAGCATTTCTTGCGTTTATGAAAGGTGTGGTTGCCGGCACAGTTTCACATGAGGTGAATAATATAGTAATAATAATATAACATCATAGTCTTCGGGAGTAACAACGCATCTATAATTGACTTCAGATAGAACCCATGTTCTGTATGTAGTTGATTACAGACTTCCATTGGCAACAGTAACCACTTACCATCAAATGGGCTGCATGAAAATAATTATTTTAGTTACTTTAAAGATCGAAAGATATTTGTTTATTAAATTAGCAATATATAGTGATTTCTAAAGATGTTAATTTAGTTTACCCTCCATAAATTTGTTATTGTCACCTCACCCAACTTTATTATAAAAAGGCGACCGCCTGCCGGTTGAGACAGATTCTTGTTTAACCGTCGAAGCGATCGGACCTCTTCAATTGTGAATAAATCGAAGGAGAATAACACCTGTGTTTTACTTGAAATCTTCATGAATGGATAGTGATGAAGATTCCTGACCTTCCTGATATCACGCGTCACTTCGTTATGCATGTATTATACATAAAAACCTTCCCCTTGAATCGGTCTATTTATTAAAAAAATTGCATTGAAATCCATAGCGTAATTTTAAAGATCTAAGCATACATGGAACAGACAGTTTTATACTATGTAGTGGTGTAGCTACATATATTTACTTGTAAAGCATTTTTTGCATTTCGCTGGTTTTCGTCTCACTTTCACATGAGACCACCATCTTAGTCTTCGGATGTACCAATATTTCTGTAATTAATATCACATAGAACCCCTGTTTGATATGAAGGTGAATACAGATTTCTATGGGCGGCCGTGACCACTCACCTTTAGATGCATGCTCGTTTGATACTTTATGTGTATATAAAAATAATAAAATTTATTTTACGGTTCTCATTTAGCTGAATTGTCATAAAATTATCATAATAAGCGATAATAGGTGATTAATCGCATTAGTTAATTATTCTGATGGTAATTAGATTATTAGAGTAATGATACCCGTTCTATCTCAAAATGCATTGGCACTGAACATTCATGCATTTAAATATCAATACAGTTAATTAATTGTGGTAATAAATCTTAATAATAAAATTACACGTATTAAATTAAATTTTTATAGTAACATACTTATATACGAACTTACTCTTTATTGCACGTCTCTAACGCAGAGCGTTTTTTAGTATATTTTCTTTAACAAAATTAAAATTATCAAATAGACCTAAGTGATAAGTAGACTATATATATTTAACAATGAACCAGTTGAATAAATGAATAATTATTTAAAACCAATTATTTCGAGGTTTTGCCGCATTTTAATATGTAACGGGAAGCCATGCTACGTGTTTAGTTAATTTCTTTATTGCTGATATTTCAACCAGTGCTCCTTGCACTTCGTAGTCATGAAAAAGTTGTTACATAACTTTACTTACATCAACTTTAACAAAAACACAAACAAAAAGTGGCGTCCATGACGCCACATATTGCAAGGACAAGTATGCAATATTGAAGCATAGTTTCAATTCGTCCGATATACAATCATGTAACAGAGGGTATTGGTAGACTCTGTAAAATTGACGAACACCTCAATATTCGGGACAGGAACCGAAAACGTGTACAATAAAACAAGATAAAACTTTACGCGTACATATTGGAAAGGTGTTGCCAACTTATAGCTGTAAATTCAATGTGTCAGTTTGTAATTTCAAAGTTATATAAATTTTAATCAGGTTTCGGATTATTTCAAATAACAGTTAAGAACTATGTTCGTTATGAATTAAATTATAAAGAAAAAAAAATGTTTCGAAAGGTGTTGCCAACTTATACTTGTAAATTCAATGTGTCAGTTTGTAATTTCAAAGTTATATAATTTTTTATCAGGTTTCGGGTTATCTATACTATAATAAATTTTAAATAAAATTTGAGAATCCTGTTTGTTATGAATTCAATTATTATGAATTATAAAGAAAAAAATACTGCTTTAGAACAATGTGTGGAAAAAAAACAAGATGATAATGAAATACATGTAATATTTAATAGTATTTTTACTTATACATAATACTTTCTTATACATAATTTAATACAAACTTCCGAACCAGCTCTGAGGACTTTTACAGCTCAGTTTATTTTTTTTTCACATCTTCGAAGACACAGTACCTAAATCCAAAAAGTCAATTCTCAAACTCAACTAATGTACTAATGCTTTTATTAAATTGTCATATTATAAGTATACAAAACATATATAAATACGCTTGAAAAACATTACCTTCCATCTGACACAGTCGGGTAAAAGACAATTTTCTTTTATCCGACCTGAAGTAGCAAACGAACACGCAGTCGACCTGATGGTAAGTCAATCACAGATGCGTTGTCTCTCCCGAGGATTATGATGGTCGCCTCATATAAAAGTGTGCCGGCAACCACACCCTTCCATCCAAACGCAAGAAATGCTTCACGCTAGAAATAGGTGTGGCGGTGGTACTTCTCCGGTCGAACTACACTGGTTCTATCTTTAAAATATAAGTATAGAATGACAAAAATAGCATCATAAAAACCTAAGTCCAAACCCACTAAACGCACTTTCAGCAAGAAAATCGGCTAATTCTGTTAGACAAGTAGGCTAACATGGCCACAAAAATTCATACCATATCCGGTTTCACCCGGTTTTATCTGGTTTTATTGGCAACACCGTTTCCGCGTGCCCGTGCCGGATACAGCCTCGTTTTTATGGTTGCGCAAAACCCTTATTTTGTGACGTAATTAAAAAGATACGGCGAATAATAAGCGAATTCATGTATCGAGTGAATTAAAATATTCGTGAGACATGCTATTCTCATCTGCGTTAGAAACTGCTAATATATTTAAGTAAATGATTAATCGTCGTCAACTCATTATTGTCACATTGCTTAGTACAGGTGTTCTTTTAGAAAGAGGGATTAATGACTAATACTAAGCGCTATTGGTTGTATTTGTTTGTATTACTGTGTATTACACCTTACTAGTCACCCGTCACATCGATCGAAATTCGGCCGTAATGTAAATTAAAAAACTAAACTTCATATTGTCCAAAGTAGCAACAATATTCCTCAAATTCAAATAAAATATAATCATTTTTAAGCAATGTTAAAGGCGTTAAATATAAAAAGAGGTTTAATTAGCTAAACCGCATTTAAAAGCAATAGCGGGTATTTTGACAAAGACACTGACATTTCTGACGTTGTGTTTTCATAGTAAGACATTGAATGTTCTATTTCGTTTATCATGTATTTGTTTGTGACAAAAGCACGGTAGTGTGCGTAATTTGTTTTTAGTTGACTACTCCACTCCTTCTCTACGTCCACTATAACCGTGCAAAGTTTCATTCTAATCCGTCCGCCGCATATTACTTAAAAATGCTTCACAAGTTTTTGCTCAACGTATGACAGTTTTGAACTAGTCTGTTAAATATATATTTTTGTCATCTTTTTGTTTTTATCTTACAATATCCAAATTTAAATAAAAAAGGCAACTAAAGTCCCACATGTGGTTAATAACAAATTACTTAGAAGCTATGTTAATATTAAAATATGCGCAGTTGTAAATTTATATTAATTACATTTCGTTAAGTTACAAATCGAGATCTACATAACAAAAACAAGTCAAGGAGTTTCACTCATATACGCTTAAAGGGTTTCCGTTCTCTCTCTCTTGTGTTGTATTGTCGCTTGCCGCTTTTACCTTGTCCCACAGGCCACATCTGACGAAGCGCGTTTATATAAAAAGGCAAGGAACGACGTGACCGTACCCTGACTCCGCAGCTTAAGGGCATGCAATGCAAATATCAGTGTTGAATATTAAAAGTGCAAAGTGAAAAAAACCTGAAAGTTGCAGCATGCTTGAATACTAAGTTCAAGTTATGCTCGCTACCGTTGATAAATCTGTGATGCAGTGAAACGGGTGAAGTCTGAATTGACTTTGCATAATAAAATTGTTAGGAAACTGGAGATCTTTGGATAGATTTTAGATTAATATTATCGCGGAATTCATATAGTCAAGCGTCGCAACGGTCGAAATTGGACCGTAATTTAAATTAAAAAACTAAACTTCATATTGTCAAAAGTAGCACCTATTTTTTTAATTTAAATAAATTGTAATAATTTTCAAGTTATTTTGAACGTTAAAGATAAAAAGAGTTTAATAACTAAGCTGCATTTAAAAGCAATAGCGGGTATTTTGACAAAGACATCTGACATTTTTGACGTTATGTGTTTTCATAGTAAGACATCGAATGTTCTATTTCGTTTATTATGCATATGTTTGTGTCAAATACAAGGTAGTGAGTGTAATGTGTTTTAGTTGATTTTACGTATTTTTGTGCATTATTTGAAAAAAATATTAGCATTGCGTAATTCTTCTCTACATCAACTATATCCGTGCGTAATTTTATACTCCTCCGCCTGCGGCAAGTATCTTAAAAACGAATCACAAATTTTTGCTTCACATATTAATTTATTAGATTATTTTAAACTAGCTACAAAATAGATAGAAGTTATATATTATGCTCATCGGTGAATGTATAGATTATAATATAAAATGTAATAGATAATATTATATACGCTTTCTACAGAGAATATACGCTTTCTACACTCATAGCCCCACACTAAGATTTTCTCCTGTGTCGTGGATATCATGGACACACACAAGACGAATACACAAACACCCAGACCCAGAACATGAATCTAAACTCATTATTCAGTTACTTGTCTGACCGGAAATCGGACCCGGGACCCATTGCGCGTCAGACCGGTATGGTAACCGCTCCACCACGCGGGTCGTCAAATATAGAACAAATAGTCAAGAAAGAGGTTGTATATCCGGTACAAATGTAAAACTCACGCTCAGTGAGTTTGTCCCACAAAATTTTGAACTTTTGTATTCCTGTCGTAGCAGCATTGGACAATCGAATGATAAAAACACCGTAATATTAACCGGGTACCTCCATCATTATAAATTAGTTAAGATTATTTTTAATTGATTGATGATGTTTTGGTATAGCAGCCATTAATACATACTCTGTAAAAATTAAAAGTTTATCTATTACATTTCTGAAGATGGAACCCACTGTCAGGAACGAAGACTTAGGAATAGCGTAGCCTTTTAAGTTATAGTGTACGGAAGGTGGTAGAACCAGCGTAGTTGTACCGGGGAAGTACCACCGCAACGCTTATTTCCATCGTGAAGCATTTATTGCGTTTCGATGGAAGGGTGTGGTTGCCGGCACACTTTCACATGAGGCGACCATCATAGTCCTCGGGAGTAGCCACGCATCTGTGATTGACTTCAGATAGAACCCATGTTCCATTTGAAGTTGCTCACCGATGTCCATGGGCGGCAGTGACCACTTACCATCAGGTGGATTGCATGCTCGTTTGCTACTTCAAGCAGATAAAAAAGGAACTGTAAAACGTACGTTACGTAAAGAATCAGTAACATAAAACAAACAAAAAACTTTTTAAAACGACTAAAAAGCTATGGAACAAAAACACTTATTACAAATAAGCAGCACAGATTAAAAAGCAGCTTAAAGCACAACAACAATACTCAAAAGCTGTAGTGTTAACACAGAGCATAAAGACTGCAGTTTATTCAATTGTTCTAACACTCACTGCGAGAATATGCAGCTTGGGGCTGTAGGGTGACTACGCATTAGGTTTAATTTAGGATGGAGTAGAACCCATTATTGTTCCACTGCTGGGCACGGGTCTTCCCTCAGAATGAGAGAGTTTTAGGTCATAGTCCATTGCGCTGGCCAAGCGCGAATTGATGGGTAATTTGGGATAAAAATGGATAATTATCGAAACGATAAATTACAATATTATTAAATGTTGAAAATGATATAAAATTTATCGCATTAAATAGTAATTTATCTCATTAAATAGTGAAAATAAAAAAATGAAAGTTTGTTTATTTGTATTCATACTTAATCTTGATTTTATTCTGAGTAATTTTGTGGATTTTAAATAATTAAACATTTACGTAGCCTAAACATTAGATGTATTATGTAAAAATAAATGCCTGGTTGTTATAAAGAAATTAAAGAATTAGATTAAAGGTAAAATCAAATACATTCCATAATTTTTAAAATATATTTTTCTCTTATAAAAAACGAGCAACAAATTTATTGATTCATATACTTAATATATGTATATTATGAGTATATAGTATTTATCAAATAGAAGTATTATAAGAGTCAAGGATTGACTTATCATGTGCGTTAAATTAATGTCCAGTTAAATAATTACAAAGTCAATAAACTACAAAATAATAATCATATTTAACCCTAACAATACAATAATCCACAAAAATAAAAATTATAGATAATAAGACAAGAGTAAAATTTCTACAAAAAATAAAGCATAAAAATGACAAACATAATAAAAACAAAAGAAAATATGTATTTTTATCCAAATTATCGTATCCAAATTAATACAAAACGTACTGTCACCCTAGTGCACAGACTCATCTCTATAATTGCATGCGACTGACAGAGTACTGAAACTTCGGCTGCTAAATGTTAAAATTAGCTCCGAGGAACAAGTCCCATGTAACTTTTAGTTTCAAATTGCTATTTTTTAAGCTTTATTACAGGTAATCATGTTTTATTTGGATGTGATCTTAATAATATTACAAAAGTTTGTGAGGATATTTGTTACTTACTCTTTCATGCAAAAACTACTAATCGGATTTTAGTGATATTTTGCACGTACATAGTTCATAATCTAGGTTGCTAAATAGAATAAAAAAATTTTCAAAGTGGTAGAACCAGTGTAGTTCGACCGGGGAAGTACCACCGCCACACCTATTTCTGGCGTGAAGCAGTTCTTGCGTTTCGATGGAAGGGTGTGGTTGCCGGCACACTTTCAAATGAGGCGACCATCATAGTCCTCGGGAGTAGCAACGAATCTGTGATTGACTTCAGATGGAACCCATGTTCTGTATGAAGTTGAATACAGATGTCCATGGGTGGCTGCGACCACTTACTGCGTTGTGGACTGCATGCTCGTTTGCTACTTTAAGCTGATAAGAAAGGTGGACTGCACGTTTGTTTGCTTCTCCGCTCTGATTTAAAAAAATCATACTAATATTATAAAGGCGAATGTTTGTGAATGTGTATGTTTGTTACTTCTTCACATGTAAACGGCTGGAGTGATTTTCATAAAATTTGGTAGGGAGTTAGCTGATACTCTGGAATAACATATAGGCTACTTTTTACTGTAGGAAAATATCTTATTCCTACGGGACAATAGATTTTTATTAACGTGGGCGAAGCTGCGGGATAAAACTAGTACAGAATAAAAAACAGGCAATCTATAAAGATCCAACATTTGCCAATGGAATTTAAAAAAAAATATTATCTAAATTCAGCGGTTTAGAAATACCTTTGTATAAGCTATCATCATTTTCCCAATTTGCTTTTACCTCTACTTGTAATACTTTACGGGTAACAACGGCAGTTTTAATGTAAAAATACAATTTACCTACTTACCATTTAGCGCTTTCCAATTGTAAATGAAAACAAAATACTGTAAACATTTTAAAACCGAATTACAGTCGAACGGACCCCAATTCTTCGGTTGGGTCTCCCGTAAAGTCATTGTTTGTTTTCATGGTTTAAACAAGTGGCAAAAAAAAATACAAATTTAAATTGCCATAAATAATATAAATAATAATCTTAACAATCATATATCCTGTGACGACCCGCGTGACGGGACGGTTACCATACCGGTCTGACCGCAATGGATCCCGGGTTCGATTTCCTTCCAGACGGGTATCTGAATGATGGGTTTAGATTTATATTCTGGGTCTGGGTGTTTGTGTATTCGTCCTGTGTGTTTATGGTACCCACGAGATAGGAGAAAATCCTAGTGTGAGGCTATGAGTGTAGAAAGCGTGTGTGATTAAAAATATCTAAGTTCTAAACCTTGGACCCCGTTATTGAGTTACCAATGTTATACTCACGAGGCTAGAACGGCTTCAGGAGTAATCTTACAGCGTAAAGCTAAAATTCCTTCCACTGAACAATGTGAGCATGTGATGCATAAGCATTATCCACTTCATTAATCCTTGACGGTGGAATGGCGACAACAAATGGGTGCTGAGGGTCGAATTTCCTTGGTATTTTGCTTCTATTAACACCCTTTTTCCAGATACACTTTTATATAGAAAGAAAGAAAAAATATTTATATCATCCGATTTCACTTCAACAGAATTGTGTGTAAGGTACTTTATTTCTACAGTTTGAGGTTGCAGCGAGAACTAGACGAAAATGAAGTCGCACTCGACTACACTGTGTAGTATTAAAACCAAAACAAAATTTTAAATTGAAATCCTAAAAAAAAACAGTGTAATCTATTTCATATAACCACCACCTGCAACCAACAGCAACATAACCGTCGACAATTCTCCCTTCCACTACTTTTCAAGGGGGTAGAACCAGTGTAGTTCGATCGGGGAAGTACCACGTCTTCCGGGGGAGTAGCAACGCGTCTGTGATTGACTTCAGATGAAACCCATGTTCTGTATGTAGTTGATTACATATGTCCATGGGCAGCAGTGACCACTTACCATCAGGTGGACTGCACGCTTGTTTGCTACTTCAGTCAAATAAAACAAAACTACTACTAACTACCAATTCCAGCACCATCACTAACAATAAAACCACTACCACCCAGCACCACCACTAACTACAAAACCCACCCAATTTCCACCTCTCTCTTTTGCATCAATTGTAGTTCTATCATCACCACCGTTGTGACATGATTGACTAACAACCGTTACGTTTCCTCAAAACAATACAACAATAACAAAACAATAAACATGCTCATGAGCAGTGATAGCCTAATGGTTGAAACTTGCCTTCTCAATCGGAAGGTCCGAGGTTCAAACCCACGCACCACTGATTTATGTGCGTAGCAGAAATTAATTATCACTGCTTTTCGGTGAAGGAAACCGAGAGTTCTTAAAAAAGTACTCGGTGTGTGAAGTCCACCAATTCGCACTTGGCCAGGACGATGGCCTAAAACTCTCTCATTTTGGGCGAAGACCCGTGTCCAGCAGTGGGACAATAATGGGTTGTATCCCAAACACACTCAATGGAGTATGTTTTTGTCCATGCTACATAACACTAACGCTGATGCACAGCGTTACGGCGTGAACATCGTTACGGCGATGGTTCAGCGGCGAGAGGCCTGGAACGGCATGATCACGGACGTGATGTCAGCGAAGGAAGACGCCGAAAGGGCCAGAGAGCGCGCTGAACCCTCTCGTAGAAGGATCCGCCGCGGCCGCCAGTAACGAGGCCCTGTAGTTCCGGGATCAGAATAGGGCTACGGCATCCCCTGCCTGTCGTAAGAGGCGACTAAAAGGGGCTTCCGGGGTTGCAGACGGCTAGAGTGGGAGCTCGAACCGTTCGGTCAGGCAATCCCGGGAAGGACGGCGGTATGTGTGGTCGCATACCGTTGTAAAGACTAGACGGAGCGGTGGGCCCAGCCGCCCATCTGGGAGGAGCCCGATGGGGCAACGCGCTCGGAGGATTCCGGTTGAAGTCGTTTCGAGATCCCGGAGTCCTCCTTTTCTGCGCCGAGGACGGCCACCGGGGGGGTTTTAGTGCGGTAAAAATCCCACATAACCCTGCGTCGCTCCCACGGCGTCGGGTACCTTTTGAAGGTATCCCCCTCGAAAACAAAAAAAAAAAAAGCCCTTGTGCATCGCGACCCAGCCAGCAACCCGAGGAGCTGCCGCAGCACCTCGAACGTCCCCACATATCGTGGGAATTCACATCAATCCAAGAGCTCAAATCAACTCGGTCTCACATCTCTAGTTAAGTCAAAATTGAATTGTAATTTTAGTTTTAATTAAACATTAAGCATGATTTTGAGGTTTTCTGGTTCCTCCGGCCGCCACTCACATAACTCCTATCATTCGAAAGTCCATAGCAAGATATGGCTAAAAACGGAAACATAAGCATACAAAGTACATTGCAATATATTATAGACAAAGAGGTAAACAATTATTGTTTCGAAGAAACTGATGATATTATCCCGTATTTAAGTTAGCCGGCATCCAAACCCTTCTATCGAAACGTATGAAATTTTAATAGACTGCGTCTAAAAGAATGAACTAAACCCGACTGCTTAGAAATAAATAAATGAAACTGAACATGTAATCGTTTTAAGCCAGTGGTCCCCAACCGGTGGTCCGCGGACCACTGATGGTAGGATCGGGAACTAGTAAAGAGTATACAGAAAGCGCATTAAATACTGTTTGCTTTGAACAACAATTAACGCGTGTTTTATTTAAAAAATAATAACCCTAAATTAATTTTCAAATTTATTTTGATCTTAAATTACACCCTCATACCGGTCGACAGATATTTTGCCACATGGTCCATCGTCACCAAAAGGTTAAGAACCACTGTTTTGAGCAGGTTTTTGTTTTTATAATTTAACAATGTCTCTTGTTCACGCTAGAAATGGTATGACAGTGGTTCTCCGTTGAACTGTACTACTTCTACCTATTAACATAAGTTTGTTTTAAGAAAGCCCTTGTTTATTTTGCTCGGAGCACATTAAAAGATAACACAATTAACTAACATATTTACAATGCGTGGGTTAACGGCATTTCACATTATTACGCTTTTCAGTTAATTATTTACACCTTACGATCTTTTTTATATTATTAGTAATCTTATCAATAATATGAATGACAAAGTTTGTGAGGATGTGTGATTGTTACTCTATTAAGCAAAAACTACCAATTGGATTTCGAAATTTTGCATACATATAATATTTAATCTAAATTAACACATGGGATACTCATTACCGTAGACGAACTGGCTTGTTGACGAAGTTGCGGGAATAATTTCGGTCATAATGGTCGAAATTCGTCTCTAATTTAAATGAAAAAACTAAACCTTATATAATACAAAGTAGCAACAATATTTCTCTAATATAAATAAATTGTAATAATTTTCAAGTTATTTTAAACGCACCCGTTAAAGGTAAAATAGGTTTTTTATCTAAGCTGCATTTAAATGCAGTAGCGGGTATTTCGACAAAGTTATCTGACATTTTTGACGTTATGTGTTTCATAGCAAGACATTAAATGTTCTATCGCGTTTATTAAGTAGGTGTTTGTGTAAAATGCAAAATAGTAAGTGTAATGTGTTTTTAGTTGACTTTATGTATGTTCTATGCATTATTTGAAAAAAATATTAGTACTGCGCAATCTTTATTTACATCAACTATAACCGTGCGTAATTTCATACTGCTCCGCCTGCGGCAAGTATCTTAAAGACGTCACAAATTTTTGCTTCACGTATTAATATATGGATTAAAGATTAATAAGTAACAAACGAGCATATAGTCTACCTGATGGTGAGCTATAGAAGTCATTACGGCCCAGGGACATTTGCAATGATTGAATACGTTCCATGTCTTAAAACTTAGAACGCCTCCTATATATCCCATACCGAAATTTCACTAACATTATTCGGCATGGTTCATTGTTCAGGGGGAGTCCAACTTTTTTTAACTGCTTTTCTAACTACTTAGGAATAACCACTACTTAGGACTAACTACTTAGGAATCTGAAACAGTTATATTCTGAGATTTGTCGACAGTAAAAAAAGATTTCCTTTTCTGACCAGTGCTAAGGAAGAGGTCTGAACCTCTTCCTTAGCACTGGTCCATTATATATATTAATACCTATCCTTATTCAGGGTAACTTATTAATTGAATAGCAATATATTATTTCAGACTAATATCGCGGAATTGAAAGATTTTAATATTTTACACTTCATGATATGTGGTTTTTGAGTAAGTTAACATAAATCACAATAGTGCAGAGTTTGGTTCTAATGGATCCAGTTAATGTTGGGCAATGACAACACAGCCTCTATTGTCGTTGGGGTTGGGTGTCATGATATGTCATCTATAAATTAAAAACGAACTAGACGTAGGGTAGATAGGTTAATCTATCTTGCTCGTCAATGGCACAATATCTCCCCATTTACCGCAGTTTCGCAGTGACCACGACCCGACAAAAAGAAATGAAAATCGCATATCTTGGGTAATTTTACATAATAAAATATTATTCAATAGCAAGCAAATATCATATTTATGATTAAAGCATCGTTCACGTCACGTATACGATACACCACAGTCGTGTCGTCAGCTATAAACACCATGCCACAATAGAATGAAGGGCCCTTGTACCCTTGTTTGGCACGATTAGCTTGTTTAAAACAACAAATGTTTAGCGTAGAAGAGTTGTGCATTCAAACATTACATTACATTACATTAGATTACACTCCGTTACATTTACACTTCGTTACATTACATTGTTTGTTTCAGGTACGCTTCGCTTGCTCGCAGTTACATCAAATTTTGTTTTGTAAGTACATTTTCGCTTATTATTGTTTTGTTTTAATTTTGTTTAGTGCTAATTATGTAGGTGGCGGCAGGAGGTTGGTGAGAATGTCAAAATGATACTTAATAATGAATTAGAACTAAAAATGACAGCAAAATTTTGACTGTATATGATTTATTTATATAAATATTAAATAATTATAATTAGAATTACATGTAATTACAAAATGATAAGTTAAATTCAAAAAGAAACAAACTGCTAAATTAAAAATAAAAATCTGCATCCAAATTACTGTCCATAGGATAAGTTCCCAGAATGCTGGCAACATTACCTCGTTGAATAGCAAGGCTAATTCGTTGACCGAGGTATGTGCCAGCTTTCTGATCATTCGTTGACTTAAATAATATTGAAAAACATTTTTATAAACAAGCTTTCTTTTCAACTGAAAAGAAAAAAAATATTTATACCATTCAAACCCATCATTTTGTTGCATTGTACAATGTTATATTATGTAAAAGCTTAAGCCATTGTGATTAATTTCAGAACCTTTGTTCTATATAAAATTGCTTAAAAAACTTTATAGGCGTCAGTGGCCACTCATATTCAGGTAGACTGCAACCTTAGCTACTGCAATCTGTAAATAATAATAGTAATAATAAAAAACAAAATAAAAACTAACTTAAATTCACAGCCACCTAACATATAAAAACGTTCTTAAAATAAAGTTCTCTCGCAATCGGTAGTCATCTAAAATTAAAAATCTAGCCACGATACGTATCTGCCCCTATCTGGGTTATCCAGTCATTATTATTTCAACCCCACGTTTAATAATTGAGCAAACTCCACAGACTATGAAGAGAACTATATAACTACGCGAGATAAAATCTTCAATTTTCCAAACAAACATACAGACAAGCTCATAGGGACAAAACTGTTGATTATGCATAACAATGCCAACTGGGGACAAAGCTTCAATGTGGTAAGGGCATTGTCTCAGTGACAGCGGGAACATACGTGAAACAAAGCGCATATTACATTGAAACAAAGCGTTTTGTTGAAATTTGAATTTATGACAAATGCTTAACTTATAATGTGTTATTAAGAGTAATTTGGAGATTAATTATAGAAAAAATAAGTCAAATCTTAATCGAAAGAATGTAGCATTTATGCTAATAGATGAATTTAAAGCACTGATGTCTATGAGCAGCAGTAACCACTTATCATCTGATAGTCTCCATGCTCGCTTGCTATTTCGATCTAATAAAAAATGACATATATATATATATATATATATATATATATATATATATTGTACTTCTTGTGAAACTGAACAATACATATACATAGGTACAAAAAATTATTCTGTAATAAATATACCTTTTACTCATAGCCTCACAATACTAGGATTTTTATTGTGTTGTAAATGCCACAGACACACACAAAGACGAATACACAAATATTCATACCTAGAACATAATTCTAAATTGATTATTTGGATATCTGTATCGCTGTGGATAGAACCCGGTACCACTTGCATGCCAGATTGTTAAGTTTACCACTCCACATCTCAGGTGAACAAATGTTACGATCAACAAATTAGTTCTTTTAAGTTTCAGTATGCTTTATTACAAAGTGGCATCCAAATCAAAGATCTTAACGCTGAAATTTTTTCATGTGACGTTGTGTAAAAAATATTATTCTTACAGTTCTTTCGAACTACATAAATTCTACACGTAACTCGCTAACAGTCAAGCCGCACCCTCCCATCAGAGTCGTTAACCGCTACCGCTCCGCTCGTGACGTTTAAGTACAAAACCCGAGAATTAAGCTCTGTGATGAGCTTTCAGGTTATGAATTTTAAATGACTTTAGTTTTCAACTTTAATATTATCATATCAGCTTATATAGTTACATGCGTAGATTAATATAAATGTATATTAATAAATAATTTCGGTCTGATTCAGGTCTCCGAGGTCAATTCCAGTGCCAAACAAAATTTAACTGTCTGTCTAAAATATACTTGTATGAATTCCCTGTGGATGAATTATTTTTCTACTGCTAGACAAACGGCTCATGCCCAGAAGTAAGAAGTTTGAATAGGCCATGCAAATTGGTAAATATCATATTTGTAGACATACCTATTTTCAAAACCTATCCCATTAAAACAGCTGATAATTAATTTCTAACATATTTATAACTTTGATAAAACCGAGATACATGTCTAGGGTTCGAATCTTGTCGAAGAATAGAGCTACAGTATCCCCTGTCTGTCATAAGAGACGAATAAAAGGGGCTTTCGGGGTTGCGGGCGGCTAGAGTGGGAGTTCGAACCGTCCAGCCAAGCAACCCCGGAAAGGACGATAGCATGTGTGGTCGCATGACAGATCACAGAAGTTGTGGTGAGCGTATCGCTCACCAGGCACGAGCCTGAAACAGGCGTCGCTCTCGGAGGACTCCGGATGTGTTCCATTGCGCAACAACGCTGAGCACGACCACCGAGGGGGTCTTAGTGCGGTAAGAATCCCACATAACCCGCGTCGCTCTCGCGGTGTCGGGAAAAAAAGAGTTCGAACCTAATATTTAGAGGCCTATTTAGACTAGACTACTTAGATACTATTTTACAGGTGGTAGAACCAGTGTAGTTCGATCGGGAAGTACCACCGCCACACCTGTTTCTAGTGTGAAGCATTTCTTGCGTTTCGATTGAAGGGTGTGGTGGCCGGTACACTTTTATATGAGGCGACCACCATAGTCCTTGGGAGTAGCAACGCATCTGTCATTGACTTCAGATGGAACCCATGTCGTGTTTGAAGTTTCTTACAAAAGTCCATGGAAGGTAGCGACCACTTACCATGCTCGTTTGCTACTTCAATCAGATAACAGATAGAGAACCTCTTCCTTTTTGAAAGGCGGTTCAAAAAAAGAAAGGTATTATTATTATCTTTTACCAATGAATAAAGCGTAACATTTTACATATATGTAATATAAGTATAAAGCATAAGGATCGAATATTTTAAAAGTACGTGCAACCATTCCGGACTTCAATCAAAGCTGAAAATTAACACAAAGAGCACTTAAAACCTTTTTTAATATATCTAATTAACACATCATATACAATGTTTATTTTCTTTACAAAACATCATTATTTTTCTCCCCACGACCAACGCAAAACACCGCGTACGTAAACGAAGAATTTATATGTTTAGCCATAGAAATAATAATGAAGAGAAGTGGCGAGCGCGATTTTGCGACAATCGCAGATTGGCAGATTTATTTACATTTTATTTTTCAAGTGAAAACTTCTTTTGACGTGTTGAACGATTTTTGGTAGAGGCAAAACTTACAGGTTAGAGTCAACAATATCCTGTGACGTAGTAAGTAAGCTATATCTATCTATGGCTGTGGATTGTTAAAAATATTTAGTGAATAATATCGTATAATAAAATTGTAATGAAACGTATATTACAATCGTCGTCAATCCATTATCGTCCCACTGCTGGGCACGGGTCTTCTCTCAGAATGAGAGTTATAGGCCATAGCCCACCGCGCTTAATGACAGAATGACAAGAGCTTCACTGTAGTCCGTCAGTCTGTCTATCTATACATCTATGGGCGTGTAAATTAAAATGGCAAGTTATATTTAATTTCTAAGTCTATAAATTGGTTTCATAGCTATGGGAAGAGCGACTCAATGGGTTATATCTTTACTATAAAAAATATATTATACGAACTAATGATGGGTTGACGACGAATCAAACAAAATATTGTTTTTAATATGAAAAGAAGTCATTCTTCTGTAGTTTTAATTTTTACTTCTAGTAGCTAAGTCCTAGATCATTGCATATTCCGGTGACGTGACGAAATGCTGATTTGCATCTGACATGACGGCACTACTAGAATTGCATAATTTACTACCTAGTCAGAATCTTAAGTTCTAGGTGTAAGTCTGAATCATTTACTAGCTTTTGTTACAGCTGATTTATAATCCCGTCTAACTCAAAATTATTTTAACTACATTTTAATTAATGTAGTAGAGGTATCATACAATACATGCAGTCTGTTTGATAAATAGTGGGTCATCCATGTATAGCAGTAGTAGTAGTAGTAGTAGTAGCATAAAAAAATCTACTAGGAATATAGCCACAGATACGTAGCAACTCTTTAGATGCAAATGATTTTATCTACATTTTAATTAATGTACCTTTTTTTTTTTGTTTTCGATGGGGAAACCTTCTAAAGGTACTCGACGCCGTGGGAGCGACGCAGGGTTATGTGGGATTTTTACCGCACTAAAACCCCCCCGGTGGCCGTCCTCGGCGCTGAAAAGGAGGACTCCGGGATCTCAAAACGACTTCAACCGGAATCCTCCGAGCGCGTTGCCCCATCGGGCTCCTCCCAGATGGGCGGCTGGGCCCACCGCTTCGTCTAGTCTTTACGACGGTATGCGACCACACATACCGCCGTCCTTCCCGGGATTGCCCGACCGAACGGTTCGAGCTCCCACTCTAGCCGTGTGCAAACGCGGAAGCCCCTTTTAGTCGCCTCTTACGACAGGCAGGGGATACCGTAGCCCTATTCTGATCCCGGAACTACAGGGCGTTAATTAATGTACCTAGTAGAGGTAGCATAATATGGAGTCTATCAGATGGTGGGCCATACATAGAGAGCAGTAAAAGAAAATATTGAGAATATAGCCACAGAATATAGCCACAGATACGTAGCTACTCTTTAGATCAGTGGTTCTTAACCTTTTGGTGACGAAGGATCATTTGGCAAAATATCTGTCGACCCATGGACCACCGGTATGAGGGTGTAATTTAGGATAAAAATAAATTTGAAAATTAATTTGGGGTTATTATTTTTTAAATAAAACACGCGTACATTGTTGTTCAAAGCAAACAATATTTAATGCGCTTTCTGTATACTCTTCACTAGTTCGTGATCCTTGGTTTAGTCACGACTGTCCGCTACTTGACTGTCATTGTGTTGAATTATATTACAATATTTTTGGATGGCTTCCCGGACCAGTTCGGGTGTTTCCAGGGACCATCAGTGGTCCGCGAACCATCGGTTGGGAACCGCTGCTTTAGATGCAAATAAAAATTCCTTACAACATCCTTCATTTCATAACAGAAATATCAACGCTTAAAACTTTCTATTATTCATAAATATGAAAGTTTTATAAAAATCACAGCATTTTCTTGAAAAATAGCAGGAATTTCTACACCACTTCTATTCTGTTATACGCACGCGTAAAAAAAATTATTTGCGCTACACTGCGGGAATTTAAATAAGAAGAAATTCATATTCCCGTTTTATGAGCGGGAATTTTTCCGTTTTTTTTCCTTTTACCTTCCTACTTGTAAAACACCGCAACACGTGTTATTTGAAACAAGTATTTGAGACTCAGTTCAGCGTTTTATTTATGCTTCGTGATTCCGGACTTTTAAAATAGAACATTATTGATCGTAACTAATATGTTCTGTGTCCACAAAGTGTACGTCCAGGGTTCAATGCGGTAGTAGTGTAAAATTGTAACTGACGATTTGTAATTGCCCCCATAGACCTACGTAAAATAAAGACGTTTAATGTTTTCATTTAATTAATTTTTGTCTTAAAGTTAAGCTTAAAGCCTAAAGTTAAGTCACGTCGGGTGCAGTCAGCAGTTAAAAAACACACACAATTTCTACACTCAAGCTTCATAGTACGCAAGACAAATACACTAACATTGAGAACCCAGAATACCCTCAGACTACTGTCTGGCCGGGAATCGGGCCCAGAACTCATTTGATGACAGACCGATATGGTGACCGCTCCGCTACGCAGGTTGTCAAAGTTGGATGGGTAATCAGTTGAATAGGTAATCACTTTAGAAACGCGTATCTCCATACTTCGGAGATCAAGTTAAGTTGTTGGTTATTTTTATTACTAATAGCAACCCTTAAAACTTATTGGAAGCCTTATATTTGGCAATTTTATTTGTGGCGACTAGTGACGGTCTAAATTCGAAAGAAAGAAAGAAAGATCTTTATTTAGTCAATTTTTGGGTTACAATAATATTGATTACGTAAGGCGTTCTAAATGCATGGCACTCACATACTCATTTATCACAAAAAGACTTACAATTAGACACTATATTACAATGCTGATAATTTTTGAAGATTAAATATTTTTTGTATTTTTATATTTTTAAATCGTCGTTTAAGAATTCGTCATACGTGTAATAGCATTTTCCTATTAATATATTTTTTAATTTTCCGGCACATATGTGGTCTTTCTTTATTTGTTTTAATTGGTAAGGTAGTTTATTATATAACTTTATGGCCATACTTCAATTCGCGCATGCATTGAAGACCACGTTAAGCCAAAATCCATATTAAACCTTATTTAGGTATAATAATGTTATAAAGAGGAAACTTTGTATTTTTGTATTTTTACATGTTTGTCATGAATTTCTCTAGCAACAGGCTTTTTGCTAAAACTTGAGTAATGTGGTTCAAAGTGTTAAAAATTTTGCTAAAAATTTTGTTTTCATTGCATTCTCTGCGATATCTAATGATTTATTTATTTATTTTAATTAATTAAAACGGTATAAAAAAAACCAATTACATTAATTGTAGACACAATTGATAACAAATTAATTGATAATACAACAAAAAATGTTCTACAATATAAGAGAGCAATATCTACGAAATGAAATGAAATGAAATGAAATGTCTTTATTTTGTATAGGCCTGCGGGGGCACTTACAAATTGTCAGTTACATTTTTTTCTTACACTACCACCGGATCGGAATACGACCTCAACTGAGAAGATCCAACAAGAAACTCAGCGGGTTTGTCTTTTTTTCTTATTTATATCCATTTTTTTAAATATTATTACAATTATGTTTTTTTTCTACATGGTAATGAAAGTTAGCTCCAGTATCTTGCCTTTCAGTTCAGTAAAAGAGAGCCCAGAAAGACTTGGACAGCACCGCCGCACAATGATCAGTGTACCCTTACGCAAAGCAGTCGTCGCTAAATTTTTCGGGACTATTATCGGAATAGCATCAATACTTCGATGCTGAATATGACTTTGACTATTGACCAAATCCCCATTACGGATGGGGGGAGGGACATGTCCAAAGTGGTGCTCAAATGTATAATGGTTAAATAGATTATATTACAGTCTGTGCGAACGAAGTCGCGTCGGTTCTGCTAGTATATTATAAAAGCTTTATAGAAAGCCTTAATAAAAAAAAAAGAAAAACGCTTTCTACAATCATAGTCCCACAATAGGATTTTCTCCTGTGTCGTGGGTACCATGGACACACACAAGACGAATACACAAACACCCAGACCCAGAACAGGAATCTGAACTCATCATTCAGATACCTGTCTGACCGGGAATCGAACCCGGGACCCATTCCGCGTCAGACCAGTATGGTAACCGCTCCGCCACGCGGGTCGTCAAATTAATTAACAATATGTAATATTGCAGCTCTCTATAAATCGTTGTAGGTGGTTTAAGATCTGATATAAGATCCTATTAGAGATGCGTGTGGCTGTTTCCCCAGTTGTCTATTGTGAGCATTTTCAGTCTGTTCCCGACTTGCCCAGTCATAAAACGAGTTGCAACCTCAAACAACACAGCCGTTCCATCATACATGATTAACACGCTCGTTACGAAGAAAAGTGACTCAAATTACGATCCCGTAACAAGTAGCTACTTACTGCGAGCGTTATCCCAAGTCATTTGGGCCTAGATTACGTGCGGAGGATAGGTACTTGTACCTGAATGAACTAGTGACGATAAGCTATAAGGAATGTATATAATAAACTCTTTTTGCCCAACTACGTCAGAGGAAGGTAATATATATTGAGCGTATATACATTTATAAAAAAGTGTTGTTATCCAAAAAGAAAAACACCACTTTAGTGTTCGATAGCAACGCATCAGTAATTGACTTCAGATGGAACAAATGTTCTACATCTCGAAACTACTTGGAGATGTCCAGAGGCAACAGTGACCACTTACCATTAAGTGGATTCTATACTTGTTCGTTACTTCAGCCGCATAGAAAAAAGTTTAATTTTAACTTTTTAACATTACCTGACTGCGTCGTAACGAGGGTGTTTTTTTGCGAGCATATGACGGTGTATAAATGTCCATTTCTTGGGTTTTCTCTACAGCCCAGAGCCCAAATGGATTTTTCGTTTGAGAATTAAGATAGTAGTAAGAAGGGTATTTTTTTTTCCCCGTGCTACAACTAGCAGCAGAAGTAGTAACAACGGTAATAAAATTCCCCGTCTTACTACTGGTAGTAAGATTGGTAGTAACACGGGGAATGAACCGTATATACGTACGCCTCACGGTTTTTAACATAATGTATGACACATTGTTAAAATTGACTCAATTGTCAGTGTGTCATAGGCTTATTTAAGCGAGAAATATTTCATCGTTCATCGCTTGCTGAAAATATAGCGCGCTAAAAGAACTCAACCGTGCAAGTAACTCCATCAATAAACTTATATTAAGTTGTTTATTGTTGTCGAGTAAACCATGATAATGCGTATTCGGTTATTACTGGGCGCCTTTTGTGGATATTATACAACAATGTAGGTATTTTTAACTAAGATGTAGGATTCTTAGGTCGAACCAGTGTAGTTCAACCGGGATGGTACAACCGCCACACTTATTTCTAACGTGAAGCAGTTCTTGCGTTTCGATGGAAGGGCGTGGTTTCCGGCACAATTTTATATGAGGCGACCATCTTAATCCTCGGGAACAGCAATTCAATTATGATTGAGTTCACATAATTTATGCGGCCCACCTGATGCTAAATGGTCACTACCGTCCATGGACATCTCTCAGTCACAGATACCTTGTTACTCCCGAGGACTAGGATGGTCGCCTCATATAAAAGTGGACTAGGATGGTCGCCTCATATAAAAGTGTGCTAGCAACCACATCCTTTGAAACACTCAAGAACGGATTCATGTTAGAAATGAACCTCCTCGATGAACCACCTGCTGATGATGATGTCCCAAATTATCACAAGACACTATTACGTATGAATATGTAGGCGATGAGCAGTGATAGCCTTTTTTTTTTTTTTTTTTTGTTGTCGAGGGGGAAACCTTCAAAAGGTACCCGACGCCTGTAGTTCCGGGACCAGAATAGGGCTACGGCATCCCCTGCCTGTCGTAAGAGGCGACTAAAAGGGGCTTCCGGGGTTACGAGCGGCTAGAGTGGGAGCTCGAACCGTTCAGTCAGGTGATCCCGGGAAGGACGGCGGTACGTGTGGTCGCATACCGTCGTAAAGACTAGACGGAGCGGTGGGCCCAGCCGCCCATCTGGGAGGAGCCCGATGGGGCAACGCGCTCAGAGGATTCCGGTTGAAGTCGTTTCGAGATCCCGGAGTCCTCCTTTTTAGTAGCGCCGAGAACGGCCACCGGGGGGGTTTTAGAGCAGTGATAGCCTAATGGTCGAAACTTGCCCTCTCGATCGGGAGGTCCGAGGTTCAAACCCAGGCACGCACCGCTAATTTATGTGCGTATTAGAAATTAATTATCACTGCTTTTCGGTGAAGGAAAACATCGTGAGGAAACCTACACATCCGAGAGTTCTTTAAAAAAAAAAAGTTCTCGGAGGTGTGTGAAGTCCACCAATTCGCACTTGGCCAGCGCGGTGGACTATGGCCTAAACTCTCTCATTCCGAGAGAAGACGCGTGTCCAGCAGCGGGCCAATAATGGGTTGATGAGACGATGTAGGCGATATCACTTAGGTGAACAAAATGGCCACTCATGATGTATAGTGGATTAGGGCAATCAGCTAAAAGTGGTAAAAAGAAGACGAGTCTCAATAAAATGGATTGGATCACAAATGTGTCCTAAATACAGTTTTTTCTCGTTCAAGGTACGTTCCATTAATCTATTTCTTTCGTGATAGATTACCTATCGGGTACAATTGACTTGTAAAGTGATGTAATGGACTTTTTATGGAAATAGCCTGTTTTAAAATAGACTAAAACATTTTTGGCGTTCTCTATTCTCTGAACGATTTTTGTATTTTGTAAGGATATGTTCTATTATACCTGAAACTATGTACTTTGTAACTTTTACGAGATTTTTTTGTTTATTTATTTTAAATTTTATGTTTCAACAAATTTAATGAAAATATGTATACCTATTAAAATAGGATTGATTTCGTTTTGATATTCCATTAAATTAAAAAATAACATTATTTATATTTATTCTACTACTTAAAATACTATTGAATGCAAAACGTTGTAAATCATTATCAAATAATAACATGCATACGTTTTAATAATCTAATAACTATTGATTTTAAACGACATACCATTATCGTATTATAAATAATATAGTTATTGTATTAAAAAATAAATAAAGTAGGGTTGCCACAAACCTACATTTATTTTTCGATCTAAAAAATAAGCAAAATGTAACATACTTATTTTATTAGTATTTATTTGGATAAGTACATGTACTTAATATATTAAACGTGATGTATACAATTTGAAACAAAATAATTTATTCATAAGCATTTAATATAAACGAAGTACTTATCCAAGGTAAGCCCTCAAAACTGTCGTAAATAAATCGCCAAGATGGTGCCGCAACATGGCCGCCAACATGGCGGCGCTAATGGCGCGCAATTTGTCAGCTGATGAAGTTTAGAATTAGTTGCGTTAATATTTCCAAAATATTAAACGCCTGACAAGATATCGCTGACGATTTATTTAAATAAGTATAACGTTACACTTTTACTTCCGTTTAGTTTAGTAAATAGAACATTCAATGTCTTACTATGTACACACGTAACGTCAAAAATGCCAGATATGTTTGTCAAAATAAATGCTATTGCTTTTAAATGCAGCTTAGTTAGTAAACCTCTTTTTACCTTCAACGGGTGCGTTCAAAATAACTTGAAAATTAATACAATTTATTTAAATTACAGAAATATTGGTCCTATTTTAGACAATATGAAGTTTAGTTTTTTTATTTAACTTACGGTCGAATTTCGACCGCTGCGACGGTTGACTAGTTCGTATAAACATACTTACGCTTGAAAAACATTATCTTTCGTTTAGACGACGACAGTTGGGTTAAAAGATTCAGCGCCTGCTTTTTGCTCATCAGCTTTCTTTGTATACCTACTGGTGAAGTATTCTGGACAATCTGTAGCGTGTTTTTTTTAAATCCGTAAAAAATAATCCTTTTCATATTTTGCAAGACTACGACGGCTACTTTTAATTAAGTAGCTCGCCTACTTAATATAAGATTTTATTAAAAAAGCTATACTGCACGGTGGTAACATAACCAAATCAGCGATAATCGAATCTTCCATTTACAGTCTTTATGACGTCACCAAGAATCTGTGGATTTACCTTCTTTTATTTTTTATGTGTTCCATATTAAGTTCGCGCATTCCTGCACTATTCGCTTGATTTCAAGCGTCGTATGTAAAGGTGAAGTGTGGCGCATGGCCAACGCCTTTGAGTCATCGGAACAATGTGTGGAATGGTCATTAAATAAATATCAGTACGGTGATATTGAAATCGGATCAGCTGTAACTGGGACCGATATTTCATTCAGTGACTCACCGATAGAAGTAACCAAATAATTGTGAGCTCTGGTCTTTGAAGTAGCTTTTGTGACAAAGGAGTCAAGAAGCGGTTGGAGAAAGAAATGTTCGGTTGGAGAAAAGAAAATGTGACCGGATCCTTGTGAATTTACCTGTTCTTATTTTTCATGGTGACGAAGAATACTTTTCATCAAGTAGACCGTCTTCATTATTGTAGATTTAATTAAGAAAACTATACTGCACGGTAGATACATGCAGCGATGAATCAGCTGATGATTTTCCTATTTACATATGTATAGACGAGAATCAGCTACATTTGAATTTCCCACTTATGAAGTCACTAAGTATTCCTTTATCGAAATTTTCTTCTTTTTTCGTGGGTGTCCTACATTGAGTTCGCGAATTCCTGCACTATTCGCTTAATTTCACGCGTCGTATGTAAAGGTGAAGTGTCATTGGCCATGCGCCAACGCCTTTGAGTGATCGGAACAATGTGTGGAATGGCCATTAAATAAATATCAGTACGGTGATATTGAAATCGGATCATCTGTGACTGGGACCGATCTTTCATTCTTCTGTGACTCACCGATAACCAAATAATTTTGAGCTCTGATCTTTGGTGTACTTATTGAAGTAGTGTACGTACTGAAGGAGTAGTGGTCGATATAAGAATAGGTCGGTTATCTTTGAATTTTTTGGAGGTTGTTAAATAAATAGACTTGGATGTTAGTTATGCTATCATTCTATGGATGAGGTCCCCCCCCTCCCTAATGTTGGTCAACGGTTGTGATAGCAATTACGATAGTATTTCCGGTTGCATTATGATTTTTGGACCGCTGCTCCGCCAGCATGACGCTTACATTTATTATGGCCAAGAGTACTTTATCTAGGTAATCTAGATCGTGGAAATGACTACTAGACAAAATCAAATAGAGTAATAGACATTTTTAATATAAATAGTCAGTGATATTGCTAACTGCTGTAGTTAAACTCCAATGAGTTCCATGACCTTAAGGTTATTCGACATGTCTGCAATGTGCATGGCTACAATGAAGAATCGTTTGGATGACCGCCAACTTGTTGTAAAACTGAAGTTTTGAATTTTACAAAAAGGTCGTTAGGGACGGCGTTGGCTGATCACGTGCGCTGTGACAAACTGACAGTTTTTGATATTTGAATTTCAAATTACGGGTAATTTTTGTATTTCTTGTGAATATAATCAATCAATATGTAACATACTTTACTCTTTCTTCAACGGTTTTTTTTATCTGATAGGAAACGAGTATGCAGTCTACCTGATGGTAAGTGGTCACTGCAACCCATGAACAGCGTATGGTAAGCGACTTCATACAGAATATGGGTTCTGTCTAAAGACAATCAAAGATGCGTTACTACTCCCGAGGATTATAAGGGTCGCCTCATATAAAAGTGTGCCGGCAACCACACCCTTCCATCGAAACGCATGAAATGCTTCACGCTGGAAATAAGTATAGCGGTGGTACTTCCCCAGTCGAACGACACTGGTTCTACCACCTGTAAAACTTGGTTTTGGTATGGTGGTATTTAACCAGTTAGACCAGTGTTGTTCTACTGGGGAGGTACCACCTTCACACCTCCTTATAACGTAAAACAGTTCTTGCAATTTAGTGGAAGAGTATAGTTGACAGCTCACTTCCATTTATGTTAGTCCTCAGGGGTAGCAACGCATCTGTGATTGTCTTCAGATAGAACCCTTATTTTATAAGAAGTTGCTTACTGTTTTCCATGCACGCATGATTGCATGATGCTACTTCTTAGTGATAAAAAGAATGATCGAACTATATAGTATCGTTTTAAGAAAACATGTGAAGCTCTTTCTCTTGATAGGTGGATTCTTGACCAATGGAGCGAGAAACACAAACAAATCTGCGTTGTTGCCTTTTCAAAAATGTTCGTTGTTTAACCATAAATTTTGGAATATCTTGAAATTAACAATCGAATGAAGTCGATTCATTACTCACTAATGACTATTTCCAATTAGGCACCATCCGTAAGTCCGCTGCTAGACAGACTTAATCCTCCCCAAAAAGGATTGTACCGTAGCATGGTTGTAGTACCTGCACAAATAAACGTGCGGCACTCGGGGACCGCCGCAGTAAAGCTATTGTATAGCATTTTTTTATCAACTTATAGTATTATAATTATTTATGCGGTATTTTTTTTCTTTGATATTAATTCAGGTATTTCTTTGATACTATATACTTTCTCACGAACAGCTGCTTACATATTCGTCCGATTTCCCAGCAGCACGTCTCGATCCGTGCTAGCTTCGTACTGTCGTACCATATACACACACGTTAAGCGAACGCTTGGTCGCGCTACATGGTAGGCGGAGTGGGAGGTGTTAGGTATTTTTCGTTACGGAATTTCTTGAATCAGTCACCGCGCTTAAAGCCCGCGATAAAAGCTATTGCAATAGCTTAAAAATATTGGGAAAAGTGCGAATTGAACATCATGCTACTACAGAGATGTATACATTTCAATGTGTTTTTTTAAAACTTTGAAGCAGCGAACGAGCATGGAGGTTATCTGATGATAAGTAGCAACTGCCGCTCATTAACATCCATTAGAACGTATCAATAACAACTGCATATGATTTTAGACCAATATCATCGCGGATTTCACACATTTTAATACTTAACGGGTAGCACTGCAGTGCTTGTCAACGGTTTCTCCCCACCATGCGCCATGCAACTGGGTCGAAATGTCGGCAAAAAGAATTCGAAAAGGATTCAAAAACCGCATATCGCGAGTACTCGTTAAGTATTAAAAAATAACAACTGCGTTGCCTCTGAAGTAGAGGACTAAGATCGTCTCGCCTCATATAAAAGTAAAAAGACAACCTCATATGATAGAAGAATGCACAAAAAGTGTCTGTGTTTTTTATTAATAAAAACTTTCATGTTTTCATCCATTACGGCTCAGAAGATAAAGTTATGTAACAACAGGACAGATAGCGTAGTTTGTAATAGAGTTCCATTTTTACCTTTTTGGCACGAAACCTTAAAAATGTCAAAAGAATTTGCGCTCTGTACGAATGAAATCCATTGATTCATTTGAATCCGCGAGGGTTTTTCATAGGAATAAAATATCAAATCAGATCATTCTTAGAATGATATCATTTTAAGAAAAAATAGACGGAATAAAGTGCCAACACATTACTGTCCCACTGGGCACGGGTCTTCTCTCAGAATGAGAGAGTTTTAGGCCATAGCCCACCGCGCTGGCCAAGTGCAAATTGGTGGACTTCATACACCGCCGAGAACATTTTTTTTAAGAACTCTCCGGTGTGTAGGTTTCCTCACGATGTTTTCCTTCACCGAAAAGCAGTGATAATTAACTTCTAATACGCACATAAATCAATGGTGCGTGCCTGGGTTAGAACCTTGGACCTCCCGATCGAGAGGGCAAGTTTCAACCATTAGTCTATCACTGCTCTTAAGGAACTCTGACGAAATATACGCATATTAAAACTTCGGACCTCTCGATTAAGATGAGTTTAAATCATTAGACAATCAGCGCTAACTAAGCTTTTTAATCTTGACAATGGAAATAAAGTTTGATCTGAACGTAATGTCTATTTTAATGAATTTCTTAATAGGATATGTGGTGTGAATTATTAGCTCTTTCCTCTCGTTGTTGTTATTGTCAGTTACAACATCTTTTTTCACTACCACTGGATCGGATGTACGTTTCCTATGACATACGTAAGCGTAAAGGTCATCATACTGTATTTCTATTTTTACCGTCAAACTTATACTTATTATAAAACTAGCTGACCCGACAAACGTTGTTTTGCAATATAAAAAAAAAATAAGCGTGGACAACTCTCATAGATAGCGTTGGCCGATTCTCATAGATACCGGATAAGCACAAAAAATTTCATCAAAATCGGTCAAGCCGTTTCGGAGGAGTATGGCAACAAAAACTGTGACACGAGAATTTTATATTATATTATAAAATGTTTGTTTGTAATGTTTAATTGTCTATAACAATACATCTCTTTAATAATTAAATTTATTATGAAAGGAAATAAATGTCTTTATTTGGCATAGGCCTTCGGGGGCGCTTACAAATTGTCAGTTAGATATATATATATATATATATATATATATTTTACACTATCACCGGATCGGAACACGGAACTTCTCAACTGAGAAGATCCGGCAAGAAACTCAGTGGGTTTGTCTTTTGTCTTTGTATATCTTTTTTTTATATATAAAACAGTATTAATGTTAATCATAAAGAAATAAATGTCTACGTCCACGGACGATTCTTAATGTAAAGGAGTATTTTTACTTATTTTAGAAAAAATGTGCTTACGTATTTGCTTACTTAAACTTTTGTCCCAACCCGTTTATTTCCGTACAACCCGCCCTCTTACTCAAATAAAATTTAATTAAGGACAAAACGCCTGAGTTTTAATTGGTGCCAAAATTAACTTGTTTTTAATTAAACAGTGATCCCTTCTAATTTGATTTCTGTGCTCACACTCACAATTAAATAAATTAGTATTAAAGTTGTCCCATTATGAACATTGTTCAAAGTTGTTTAATACTTTTAGCAATTGTGACATTGTTCACTAATTTTAAGCTTTTAATGGGTTCCGGGGTTACATTTCTCTAAGCGTATTAATGAAATCATACTTCATACTAATATTATAAAGGCGAAAGTTTGTGTGTATGTTTGTTACGTCTTCACGTGTAAACGGCTAGAACGATTTTCATAAAATTTGGTAGGGAGTTAGCTGATACTCTGGATTAATATATAGACTACTTTTTACTGTGAGTAAATATCTTATTCCCACGGGAAAATTGATTTTCGTTAAAGCGAGCGAAGCTGCTGGATTCATTAATATAAGAGATGGCATGTGAAAGCATTGCGGTAACTTTCCACAATTCCCTATGAGATGATGTCACTAGTTTATTAAGGCTACGTACTTACGGAGCGGTTTTTACCCGCGGCCGCCGCGGTTGCGCGCCCGTAGCTTCTGTGCGAAACTCACGAGACCGGTTGGTTATTTACGCGGTTACGCTGCCGTCCGCGGCCCGCGCGGTTCTACAGGTTGCCCGCCGGTGCAGCGGGAGCCGCAAACAACCGCGCGCATCGCGGGCGAAAAACGCGTCGTGAGTATTGCTTTAATTTTTTACATTTATATCTGCGTCCTACAGAAGCTGCGGGCCCGCAACCGCGGCGGCCGCGGGTGAAAACCGCTCCGTGAGTACGTAGCCTACAACACACTAACATTTTCTAAATATTTTGTTTATATACAAGCTCTGGACTGGGACTGTCAAGGGACAGCCGCTCACCAGGCATAGTGTAGCCTGATGGGGACTCTCCCTTTGCAAAATAATATACAGTAATGTAGTTTATGGGAGTAAGTGGTACAAGGTTTAAGGAATGTCTATAAATAATATATTAGTTTAATTGTTAAATCATTCAAATAAATAACCTAACTGTTTAAAAACATTGCATTATATAAAATCTTTTAAAAACGATTCAGTTTTAGTTAATTGTTTAGAAGCAAACAGGTATTTTGTTTTTGGATATTTTTTGACTGACAACTAAGCCCCTTCCAATAATAATAATATCATATGTTAGAATCTTTGTGGTGGTATCCCAGGGATGGTAAAAGAAGTAAAGGTTGACAAATTAAACGTTGGGAGGATGATCTCAAGAAGGTCGCCGGCCCAGAATGGATTAGAATTGCGAGAGACAGAGACAGGTGGAAATCTTTGGAGGAGGCCTATGTCGAAGGACAAGCTGTTGTTGGGAAAACCGATCGTCAGTAATAAAAAAAAAAATAAAAAAAAAAAAAAAAAAATGTAATACTGTAAACTACAACAGCAATAAAGACTTATTATTATTATTATGTTAGAATCTTTAAGTCACTAGGATTTTCTCCTGTGTCGTGCGTACCATGGACACACACATAATACACAAACACTCAGACCCAGAACATGAATCTAAACTCATCATTCAGATACTTGTCTGGCCGGGAATCGGACCCGGGATCCATTGCGCGTCAAACCGGTATGGCAACCGCTCTGACCGCACCTTCCGACATAATCATATATTTTATATTTTATTAGAATTATATTTCATTTTTAGTACGTATATAGAAGTCGGTTACAATTTTGCTAAAAATGTATCCTATAAAATGCAACCCCATCTATACAACTAGAGGACAGTTAAGCCAGTTAGATAGAAAATAGTGCCATTGCACCCGACTAATAGTCAAAATTGGATTAGAACGGAATAGAAACAAAAGCTGAATTGGCCCACAATTTGTGACTGGTTCACAATTTATTGTTCTCTTTTAACTTTTATTTAGTACATTGTGTACATTTGTTTATATCCATTTGCCCACCACAAATTAATTAATTGCTTTACGGGTAAGGAAAACATCGTGAAAAAACCTGTACATTTGAGAGATCTTTAAAAAGGCTCACTTCTATATGAGGCAACAATCTTAGTCCTCGGGAGTAGCGACGCATCTGTGATTGACTTTGGATAAAACCTATGATATGAAGTTGCTTATAAATTTCCATGGGCCGTAGTGACCACTTACCATCGGGTGGACTGCATGCTCGTTTGCTACTTCAGTCAGATAAAAAAGTTTTCAACGGTGTGTGAGGTCTACCAATTCGCACTTGGCAAGCGAGGTAGACTATGGCCTGAGGCTCTCTCATTTTAAGAGAAGATATCTGTCACCCACAATCCTGAAAGCCTCTCTCTAGTTGCCTCTTTCGACAAGTAGGGATAACTTACCCGTATTCTCATACCGAAACTATAGGGACGAAGTTGAAACGCCTATAGCATTTCATTAAAAAAAGTAAAAAGTATTGAAGGTGGTAGAACCAATGTAGTTCGACCGGGGACGTACCACCGCCACACCTATTTCTAGCGTGAAGCATTTCTTGCGTTTCGATGGAAGGGTGCGGTTGCCGGCACACTTTCACATGAGGCGATCATCATAGTCCTCAGGAGTAGCAACGCATCTCTGATTGACTTTAGATGGAACCCATGTTCTGTATGAAGTTGATTACAAATGTCCATGTGCGGTAGTGATCACTTACCAGGTGGACTGCATGCTCCCTTGATACTTCAGTCAGATAAAAAAAAAAACATGCGTGCGTACAAAGTACACATGTCAGAAGTGAAACTTCTTTGGCGAACTAATTTATAAATCTTGTTTATATTTATACAAATCTAAAACTTTAAATTTCCAAGATTAAGAGGAAGGGAAAAAGGCGTGATACGACGTCCGCTCTGTCTCACGTTTTCTCTCAATCTTTCTCACTCGCTTGCTCCCTACTCTCACTCCACGGCTAGTTGCTCATGCTTCGTTCGCCCTGTCTTACTCTCTCTCAATCGGTCTCGATCACTCTCTCTCTCTTTTCCGACACTTCCGTTGCATACCGGCGTGACGTTTCATCTGTAAAAATTTTACCCTCATGCGCCTAAAGAAGTTTCACTTCAAAAATAACAATATAATATGTTACACTAAGCACCGACTCGTAAGCTAAGCCTTACAAATAAACAGTGTTAATTACTACAAAAAATATCAGAATACAAGACATTAAATGTCCATCACAAAGCGTAATGGAGCCTGTACATTATAATTGTAAATGGACCCTTATTCGAGCTTCCACTTAACAAGATCTCAGGACGGACTATATTCTACTGTAGTTTGATTTAATAAAAACTGAGGGCTGAGTGGCTTTTATGGCGACGCGACGCTATGTTGATGTTATATACTGGAGTATAATACATATACTGAAGTAATATTACGTGAAAATTGATATATTTTACAGATAGGTACTTATAATACGTCGTTTTATTTTTTCTGTCCACATTTCTACCCATTGCTTGGATCGTAGAAACGCCACGATGTTATATTTTAAAACAATTAGGTATATGTAAAAATATGTGAAAATTGTTAGAAATTGTATTTATTTTACTTTATCTTTTCTTGTCATAAGCACTGATTTCAAACGTATGTAGTATTTTATTTTAACCTGCTCTATATAAAAATTGTAGGAATCCGTTCGAATAAGGAAACACCACCATTTATGCTGGGGCCACACTATCGCGATAACGCGAAGGTTTGCGTTGTCGCGACACGTCTGGCCAAAAATTTAGCCCTATCGCAAATCATCTTCGCGAATACGAATGCCCTTCGCGCCGCTGTCGGTAAATTGCAACACATCAAAGAGTTTTGTCGCGACAAAGTTCGTGCGGTCGGCTACACGTCGCGCGCATTAGAATTCATACAAAATTATGAATGATTTAATTATCGCAACGTTCTTGACTATCGCGACGCAGTGAAGTTTATTTTATAATGTGGCCAAGCACTTTGTCATAGATCGAACACGAACTTTTATCGTGACAACGTTAACACAAATCTTCGCTATCAAGTCTAGCCGTACCATTAACCTAGGTATTTGTAATGTGAAGTGGCGACCATCGTTGTTCTCAGAAGTGGCAATGCGTCTGTAATTTATTTCAGGTAGAACCTTTTGTCAATGGCGTGCATTACATGATGTCCATGTAGTGGCAGAGTGTATGCTCATTAGCTTATTTTTTTTGGTTAAACGACATTTCAAGTTTATTATTCCACCAAATCTACCTTCGTTTTATAAGATTATATCTTAGGGTTTTGGAAAATAAACAAATGTGTCGCTTTTGAAAATAAGAAACGACATTTCAAGTTTATTATTCTACTAAATCTATCTTTCTTCACAAAATATATTCTGACGTTTTAAAATTTTGACAGACATGTCAAATTAAAAAAAGAACTAAATAATTAAAGAAAACCTATTTTCTTTATATACATAGAAATTGGAATGATGTCCATCAATCCATTACCATTAAGGTATCCAAGAAATGTCAACCATTATATAATATAAGACTACCTACGTATGTGAGCGTAGTGCTTTGTTTTAGCCAAATGTATTTGTTTTGACAAGCCAGAAATGGGAACAAACAGCGCTGAAAACAAATCCATCACTAAATCTATACGATACGTCAAAACAGGTAAATCTACGCCACCAAAGACTAAGCTAAAATGTACATAAGGTATTTCCACTTTTAGAGCGAAATGAAACCTCCTTTGCAATACGTTGCGGAGTGAACAAATGTTTACAGGAAAGTCGCGTATCCTCGTACGCAAAACCTAAAGTGTGGTATGAATTCTGTTTTATTTTCTTTGTATCTGATTGAAGTAGCTAACGAGCATGCAGTCCATTGTATGGTAAGTGGTCACTACCGCTCATGGACTTCTGTAATAAACTTCATACAGAACATGGGTTCTATCTGAAGTCAATCACAGATGTGTTGCTACTCCCGAGGACTATGATGATCTCCTCATATAAAAGTGTGCCGGCAACCGCACCCTTCCATCGAAACGTAAGAAATGCTTCACGCTAGAAATACGTATGGCGTTTGTACTTTCCCGGTTGAACCAAACTGGTTCTACCACCTTTAAATTTAATGTATTCAATGGAAATCTTATCAAAGGAAATAAGATAAGTAATATTTAATTAAGTATAGTCCCATCATACCTCTAGGAGGTACCACCGCGACATCTATATTGGTGGGAAGGTGTGGTAACTCGCTTAGTAGTAGCAGCGCACCTTTGATTGACTTCATGTAGAGCCACTGTTCTATACGAAGCTACTTACAGGTGTTCATAGGTAGTAACCACTTACAATCAGGTGGAAAAATTAAAATACAATCATCATCAATAAAATAATAATAATAATAAATTAATTGTACTTACATATCTCTCTCTCATCAACCCATTATTGGTCCACTGCTGGACACGGGTCTTCTTTCAGAATGAGAGAGTTTAGTCCATGCTTAGTCCACCGCGCTGGCCAAGTGCGTATTGGAGGACTTCACACACCTCCGAAAACTTTTTTTTAAAGAACTCTCGGCTGTGTAGGTTTCCTCACTAAATAATTAATTTCTAATACGCACATAAATCAGTGGTACGTGCCTGGGTTTGAACCTCGGACCTTCCGATCGAGAGGGCAAGTTTTAACCATTAGGCTATCACTTATTATTATCACACTCATTAGGCTATCACACCGACTATATGCTCTTCAAATCCATCAAATATAAGAGCAAATTCCAGCCCATTTTGTAATGAACGAACAACTGTACAAAGCGAAGTCAGTTACAAAAGAAGTTACAAAAGTCAGTTACAAGTTACAAAAGGACTCGATTGGCAATATTTCAGTAGTGGGGCTCGTTAGCAACGCATGTCGTTCGGCGTTTGGGTATAACTGGGTAGGTGAAGAAAAAAATTGTACCTATTTTTTATTTATAGTATAGAAATATCCAACAAGCATGCAGTTCATCTGGTTTCAAGTTACCATAGCCAGGGACCTATTTTTTTATAATATGGTACCAACCCATTATTGTCCCACTGCTGGGCATGGGTCTTCTTTCAGAATGAGAGAGTTTTAGGCCACAGTTCACCACGCTGGCTAAGTGTGATTTGGTGGACTTCACACACCTCCCAGATTTTTTTTTAAAGAACTCTCGGGTGTGCAGGTTTCCTCAGGGTGTTTTACTTCACCGAACAGCAGTGATAATTAATTTCTAATACACACATAATTTAGAAATATTTATGGTGCATGCTCATTCGCTACTTCTATATTATAAAATGATAGCCTAATGGTTGAAACTTGTCCTCTCGATCGGGAGGTCCGCGGTTCTAACCCAGGCACCACTGATTTTCAAAAATTATGTGCATATTAAAAAAATATTATCAATGCTTTTCGATTAATGAAAATATCGCGAGGAATTTTATACACCCGAAAGTGCTTTAATAAGTTCTCAAAGGTGTGCACTTGGCCAGCGTAATGGGCTATGACCTAAAACTCTCTTATTCTGACAAGAAGACCCGTGCCCAGCAGTTGGCCAGTAATGGGTTGACGACGAAGATAAGTCTTTTGGGAATGCACTTGGAAGTTACAATTTTACGAAATAAACTCAGAATTGGCTATATTTTAGCAAGGCTCGTTAGCAACGCATGACGTGAGGCATTTGGGTGTAATGGGGTAGGTCAGATAAGCCAGTTTAGTCAGGTGGCCTGTTAATAAAATTAATTTGTGTTTGCATATTAAGTTTATTTAGGAAGGTATTAATAATTAAATTAAGTTGAACATTAAGTATACTATATTCTTTAAGCGTTTAAATAATGGCACGTCTTTCAAAAACACTTAGACGTAGCAAAATTTACGGTAACCGGTCAAACAGCGTAGGAGTTTAAGATTACTTAAGTCTTTTGTAAAAACCATCCATATATTATAACTTATGCGTTTCGGTGGTACGGTGTGAATGCCGTCTGATATATGAGGTATAATTTTTTATACTTAAACCTAACGATAAGTCTTACAAGATTCCTGAAAAGAAATCGTAGTCGTCTAGACATTTGAAATGCCAGAACAGTCGCTCATAAATGTCTGACCTTGAAAAAGAACTCTTTATGTACCAATCAACATCTATTGCCTATAAAACAAGAATCAAATGTTTCTTCAATTCCTCGCACATTTCATAAAATGTCCTTACAAGATACCTGAAAAGTAAGTAGTAATCGTAGTCGCCTGGACATTTGCAAATTTGCAACACCAGAACAGTCGCTCATAAATGTCTGACCTTGAAAAAGAACTCTTTATGTACCAATCAAAGATGCCTATAAAAAAAGAATCAAATGTTTATTTAATTTCTCGAACATTTTATAAAATGTCCTTAAGTAGGTCGCAAAGTTACACAGAAGGGAGTTACACAAAGGGTACGGAGGCTCGATTGCCCATATTTCAGTCGCGGGTTCGTTGGCGCGTGACGTGGTGCTCGGGATGGGTAGATAAGAGTTGGCTAGTAATTAAATTAATCTTGATGTTTGAATACGTATACTTGAGTTCCTAGTGAAAACGGATATAAGTTTGATTTTTGCCAAATTGACTTTTTATACCAAAATTTATTGAATAATTGAGATGATAGTCGATATCAAATAAAGTAGATTTCTTTTCTAAAACGCATTTTGTCGATAAATAGGTATCTCAGTTTCTCTGACTATTCTGGTCAAAAAAATATTTTTTTATGCTTAAACCTGATGATATGAAAGACGGGCTATCTGATGGAAAGTAGTCAATGTCACCTATGGATTTGTTACACCAGAGGAGTCGGCAATGTATCGCCGGCTTTTAAGGAGAGCTTTGCACCTATTCTGAAGAGTCCCATATCACAATACTCAGATATAAGTCATATTCTTTTTTATAAAAATCAGACTTATACCCGTTTTCACTAAAAGCTCTGATATAATCTACATACCGAAACTTGTAGAAGCTAATAGCTTGGTAATTTATTTGCCTCTTATGCTCTAAGTTTTGAATTGAAGCATTTTCTTATTTGAAAGGTGGTAGAATTCTTAGTGAATTGACACCGGTAGCGCCACAACTACACCTATTTCTAATAATAGTAGTGTTAGGCTTTTCGGTTTCTAGGCCGAATGGTGTGGTAAGGTGAATTTATCTGAGGCGCTCCAACTCAGTTTTTAAGAGTGGCAACGCGTCTGTGCCTTACCTCAGGTGAACTCCACCTCCATCCCAAAAAAAGACGGGCTCTGCTAAGTGCAGAGGGCAGTCGGGTCCCCGAATGAATGCTACTAGAGTACTCGCAATCCCGACAAGGGGCGTACCGAGGAACACCGTGGGGTTTTAGCCTGTTCAAGTCCAGCATATCCTCTCAGCTGCTCCCGCACCGAGAGGAACCCGTGACAGGTTCCCCCAGGAAAAAAAAAGTTTGACTCCGGTCCTATCAGGAATTAATTATAAATGTCCATGGGCTGCAGTGGCCACTTAACCCTAGGTGGCCTTAATGCTCGTTTGCTATTTCAACAAAAACATAAGAAAATTAAAGTAAATCACAAAAGCGCTATCACTTTCGCGGGTAAAGGTGGTGGCGTCGTATAAAAATAAGAAAACCGCACTCCTCCAACGAAACGCCAGAATCGCTTAACTCTAGAGATAGGTGTACTGGAGTACCTCCTTGGTCGAAGCATATACGTTTTATCCCATATACGTTTGCAAACATATACCCACTGCTTCATCCATCCATGCATCCATCCATCAATGTTTTACTGTCTATGTATTATGTTTTCTTGTTGTATTTTAGCGTATATCATGTAAATTATAGATTAATATATGTACTATCTTTGACCTGGCGTGACCTCACCATCCGGGTCCTTCGGAAGACCAGCGCTGGCTGAAAAAATCAACCAGCATAAAGCTGAGAAGGACCCGTTTCGTGATGTATACCACTCACGCATCTAATGGTAATTGTTAATATATTATTATTGTGTCCTTAACTGTGTGGATGTGTACGCATTATGAATAAACTAGGTATTTCTTTCTTTTTTTCTTTCTTTCATCAGCCTTTTGATGTCCAGTGCTGGACGTAGGCCACCCCTAAATGGCGCCACTCCAACCGGTCATGTGCCCCCTGAATCCAACGGTTTCTCGCTGTCTTCTTCAGATCATCGGTCCTCCTGCTGGGAGGGGGGCGACCTGTACTCCTTTGGCTAAACTAAATATACTGCTTATTAACCAAAAAATACACAGAATAATTTCTTGACAAAAAAATACTTTTAGGCTCATAAGATTTATTTTAATACCCCAATATTGTGCGGAATATAGCTCAGAAAATAAAATATGATTGAAAATTTTTATTCCATCCGCAAAAAATTGATTGACTGATTGACCGTGTCCAAACAGTTTTCCGTTAAATTGAACCACTTACTCGGACACCCCAGTTTAATCAATTATTCCGAGTGACTTTCTATAGCATATTTTTATTTTACACGTAAAATTCTTATTTTCTTATTCGTATGTCCTCTATAGAATAAACTATTCATTTGATCATGTGACGATCTTTAGCAAAGTTGTTATTCATGAGCTCGCGAAGGTTTCTGGTGTATTTTTTTAATCTTATAAAAGTGGTAAAAACAGTAATGTTTAATCAGGCAGGTATCACCTGCCTATTTCTAGTGTGAAGCGAATGCCTTTTTGGTGGGTGGGTTTGAACGCCGACTAACTTAAATAAAAGACGAGCATCCTAGTCCCCCAGAGGCACATATGTGATTGTCTCAGCTGTAACTCTTGTTGTATATTAATTTGATTACAGATGTCCAAGAGAGACAGTGGCCACTTGCCGTCAGGTTGTCTGCATACTCGTTCGCTGCTTCTAAAATATACATAGTCATAATAACACGCTTTCTACACTCATAGCCCCACACTAGAATTTCCTCATGTGTCGTGGGTACCATGGACATACACAAGACGACATACGAATACACAAACACCCAGACCCAGAACATAAATCTAAACTCATCATCCAGATACCTGTCTGGCAGGGAATCGAACCCGGGACCCATTGCGCGTCAGACCGGTATGGTAACCACTCCACGCGGGTCGTACAATAATGCATTACTAGTAATGCTACGAACAATTTCAACGGTATGAAATTACCAGCGTAAGTCGTAAATTCAATTTAAATTATTGAAAATTTTAGACCTTTTCGTAGAACTTTTAATCAATTTTCAAACTTTCACGTAATAGGGGTGAATGTAGCCATTTAGGTGCACTTTCGTGTTCCTCTAACGGACTTTTTAACTTATCTGTTAACTTTTCAACTTTATGAGATTAGATTTTTTCTATAATACGTTTGTAGCGACCTTATTTTTATATATACTTTTTTGGTTTTATACGAGTTTAGAATACTATTATTTTGACATGTAAAAAAAAGATTGTTGTTTAGTTATATAGAAGGGATATAATGTTTTGAGTTTACTTATTATTTTGTGTAAATACATTAAGTATTGTCAATATAAAAAAAAAATTTAAACAAAAAAATACAACCGACTTCCATGCCACATAAAAGTAAAAAATAATTTAATTACATGTTGGTTTAGAGCAAACACAGTACTTAGTACATAGTCCCAAAGTCGGCGCTCACCATGTTTCGCTGGATCACGACGAAACTATATGAGTCTCTTATATGAGCGCCGACTTCGGCGCTCATATAAGACACATATAGTTTCGTCGTAAATCGAAATTATTTTTTACTTTTATGTGGCATGGAAGTCGGTTGTATTTTTTTGTTTAATTTTTTTTTTTCACGCTTTTTAGTTCACTTATACGAGACCGTGTAATACATAGTACCAATAAGACTGCATAGTGCAACCATAAGTGGAAACGTTAATTTAAACTCAACCTTATATGACAATTCAAACAAAAGCCTAAGCGATATCTTACATTACTGTTACAATGCGTATGAACTAAGCGCAACCGCTCGCAGGGCGCTGCCGCGCCCTGCTCGCTTAGTTTTTATGTTTTCTTTTAAGTTCCAACCTAACCTAACCCATCCAATTTAAAAAGGTTGGTAGTACTCTTGCATCTCATCTTACTCATCATCTCATCATCATCTTGCATCAGTTTAAAATTACCAAGCGAGATAAAGATTATATAGAGTTCTCTAAGTATAGAAAACTTGTAAAACAAAATATAAAAACCGCACACGAATTTCACTTGAAGCAAATTCAAAGCAATTTTCTTAAAGACCCTAAATCCTTTTGGCAGTACGTTAGGACAAAGAGAAGTTCTATGAATAAACAAGTTATATTATTAGATGGACAACCTTTATCAGATGCTCAAAGTGCAAAAGAGTTCGCAAAATTCTTTGAATCGGTATATAATAGTGAACCACCAAAACTTGATGTCCAGGCAGCGGTGGTGGCAGGTACCACGTCTAGTAACCGAGTGCATTTAGATAGACTCAATATAGAAGATGTTATTATCGCACTAAAACACCTTAAGCCAAAATTATCATTAGGACCTGACGGCATACCGGCATTTCTATATAGAGATTGTTGTGGAGTTCTAGCGGAACCACTACTATATGTATTTAACGTCTGTCTGAAATTAGCGGAATACCCAGTGCAATGGAAGATAACACGAGTCGTTCCAGTTCCTAAAGGAAAACCAGGACCGGATATAAGCAATTACAGACCAGTAGCGGTATTGTCATCGGTAGCGAAGGTATTCGAGTCCGCTATTCACCGTTGTGTGCAAGCACAAGTGCGTTCACGACTATCTGATGCACAACATGGATTTCGCCCCGGGCGCAGTACTACCACTAATTTACTTAGTTTTATGACTCAAGTCGTCCCTTCTGTGGATGCCGGCGTGCAGGTTGATACAGCATACTTTGACTTTAAAAAAGCGTTCGATACAGTTGATAACGATGTTTTGTTAAAGAATCTTGCAGAATTCGGGTGCACGCCACATCTATTGAATTTCTTTGCAAACTACTTGAAGGATCGACAACAATACGTTGATGTAAATAGATATATATCTGATCCATATTACACGAGATCAGGAGTGAGCCAGGGCAGCAATTTGGGTCCTCTCGAATTTTTAATTATGATAAATGATTTGCCAGAAGTTATCAGACATGGCAAATGTTTATTATTTGCAGACGACCTTAAATTACTGCTTGAGATAAAAGAAGATAGGGACTGTAAACGGCTGCAGGAGGATATAGATAGAATTGTAGAATGGAGCCAAATCAACAAGCTCTACTTTAATATATCTAAATGCTCAGTAATAACATTCTCCCGTGCACGTAATAGCATATACTATGAATATAGTATACATACGGAGCCAATGATGCGAGTTACACAGGTACGGGATCTTGGAGTTGGCGTAAATTGTGAGCTCAAGTTTCGTGATCACATAACAAATATTTGTAGAAAAGCCTACAGAAATCTGGGATTTGTTCTAAGACAATCTCAAGGCATTACCAATATTGCTGCTATTAAGGCATTATATGATGCATTGATTAGGAGTAATCTGGAACACAATGCAGTCATATGGGCCCCTTATGAGGCAAAATATACGCTAATGTTAGAACGTGTCCAGAACAAGTTCTTAAGACACCTCTATCAAAAACTATACGGCGTCTACCCGTGTTATCCGTTGATGTATCCCACATTATTTGTATTAGGAATGGTGGGGTATAACGAATTAAGGGTACGTCGAGTATGCACTTATCACTTAGTCAAATTACTGCGTGGTATAGCTCATAATCCGAGTGTTTTGTGTCGTCTTGAACTCTGTGTCCCAGATGGGTACATATGAAGACGTCGGCGCCCTCCGCTGCTGGTCGTACCAACAGCCAGGACCAACCTTTTAGCTAAGGCACCTTTCACCCAAGCTCTCTGTACACTCAATCAGGTACATGAAAAACTAGATATCAATTCATGTAGCTTGAGTGAATTCGCAAAAGTTGTTTTTAATATTTTATCTTACAATAATATATAGTTATATTTAATAATAATAGAAAATAATGCTAACCTTTTAAAAAAATGAATAATTGTCTACGCTATCGTATTGGGTGCTACCTGTAATGATAGACGTAAGTTTGAATAAATAAATAAATAAATAAATAATAAATAAATCTTCCAGGTAATTGTATTCAAAGTGGAATTGTTAATCATAATTATATCCTCTCCGAAACTCATTGTTGGTATTGTGAACAACAACATTATGTATACGTAAGCACAATATGGCCGATGCCTACGGTTTAAACTTGAAGGACCCCAGCATTATCAGGGTTGAGGAGTTGAAGGTCAAATTTATCATGTCATATCTTTGCTTAGTAATCTCATTACATATACGTAAGCACCATATGACCGATGCTTATGGTTTAAACTTGCAGTACCCTGCATCATCAGGGTTGAGGAGTTGAAGGTCAATTTTCTTATCATACGTCTTTGCTTTGTAAATATATTACATATCCATAAGTATCAAATGGCCAACGCCTATGGTTTAAGCCTGAAGTACCCCTGCATCATCAGGGCCGAAGAGTTGAAGGTCAAAATTATCATGTTATATTCTTGTTTAGTAATTTCATTACATATACGTAAGCACCATATGGCCAACGCCTATGGTTTAAGCTTGATGGACCCCAGCATTATCAGGGTTGAGGAGTTGAAGGTCAACTTTTTTATCATACATCTTCGCTTTGTAAATATATTACATACCCATAAGCATCAAATGGCCAACGCCTACAGTTTAAGCCTGAAGTACCCCTGCATCATCAGAGTTGAGGAGTTGAAGGTCCAATTTTTCGTCGCATACCTTTGCTTAGCAATGTTATTATAAATCCGTGAGCAACAAATGTCCAACGTTTATGGTTTAGGCTTGCAGTACCCCTACATCATCAGGGTTGAAGAGTTGAAGGTCCAATTTTCCACCGTATACAACCATTTTTCTAATGTTCTACCTTACATTTTTTAAATATCATTTTGAATGCGTAAGGATGAAATAGCTAAGTTTTATGGCTTAGGCATTCAATACCCCTCCATCATCAGGATTGAGGAGTTGAAGGTCCAATTTTTCGTCGTATACCTTTGCTTAGCAATGTTATTACGAATCCGTGAGCAACAAATGTCTAACGTTTATGGTTTAAGCCTGCAGTACCCCTGCATCATCAGGGTTGAGGAGTTGAAGGTCAAATTTATCATCGTACCTCTTTGCCTTGCTATCTTATTATATATCCGTAAGCATCAAATGGCCATCACCTACGGCTTGGGCTTACAGCACACATCATCATCAGGGTTGAGAAGTTGAAGGTCATTTTTTTTATAATATGTCTTTGCTTAGTATTGTTATTACATACCCATAAGCACCAAATGGTCAACCCCTATGGTTTAGGCTTGAGGCACCCCTGCATCATCAGGATTGAGGAGTTGAAGGTCAAATTTTTTATCACATGTCTCTGCTTAGTAGTCTTATTTTATATATGTAAGCACCAAATAGCTAATGTTATAGTTTAGGATAGCTGTAACCCTGCATCATCAGGATCGAAGAGTTGAAGGTCAAATTTTTCGTCAACCTATATAAGCATATATATATAATACATATTCCAAATTTCATAAGAATCGATTTGGCAGAAGCCGAGTTATCTCAAATTATCTAAAAAACTTGAGGAGTGGTGGTGGTTTCCACCCCATAACTCAAAGAGTTAAGCATCACAGCATACCCATGTCCAAGAGAAAAAGTTGCGTGACGAAATTTCCTATCAAATGAAAGAAAGAAAATGGAAATCGGTTTAGAAACACCCAAGTTATTCAAGATTTTAAGAAACCGACATTTTCCAATTTTCCGGGAAAACCGCCGGAAGGTTTTCATTTTCCTCAATATGGGACTGCCTGTGAAACTAGCCGCATACAATGTCGTGTCGGTAGGTCGACGATTTCTAGCCATTTCGCCCGAACATACATAAAAAGATAAATAAAAAAAAAAAATAAAAAAAAAAACGTGACGAATAGATAACCTCTTTCCTTTGGGAAGTCGGTTAAAAATATAGGTATGAAATATAAAATATAGGTTTGACGACCCGCGTGGCGGAGCGTGTTGGCGGAGAGTATTGACAAGTGTTTGTCAATACTTGTATTCTTATAATATTTTGTAATCTATATTTAATAAGGACTTCAGTACATACTCTGTCATAATTTTTATTTTATTTTCCAAACGATTTACGTGTAGTTTTTAACATATTTTTACGACTATATTTCGAACTTTACTAGGTATTTTTTTCTTCATCGCCTGCAAAGCTGTAAATAGAATGAAATATATTAATACGTGAAGCAAAAACTTGTGACGTGTTTTTAAGTAATATACCGCAGACGGATTATACTGAAATTTTGCACGTATATAGTGGACGTAGAGAAGGATTGCAGAATGTTAATATTTTTTTCAAATAATGCATAAAACCTACATAAAATCAACTAAAAATACATTACACTCACTACTAAAATTGTATTTTCAATATAATATTTCTCCGTTTTGACATTTGTGAAGGTAAAAAAATCTAAAAAAATATTTTTATCCAGAAAAATATTCTCTATTTTCATTAACATTGCGAGAATGTCGTTGACAACACAAACGGCACTAATTAACAGGCACGGCACTGCCTGATTCGTGTATATTTTCATCGCGGGCTATGGCTGGCTCTACACCGTAATAATTAGTGACGTGCCGAATATCCGTATCCGCGGATATCCGAGGTAGGAAAAAGATCCGTATCCATTACTTTCTAGGCGGAATCCAAACGGATCTTTGATATCAATTATAAATTTATAATTTTAAAAAAATTAAGCGATTTATATCACTTCAATTAATATTAGTACATGTACATTTTTTATATTTATATGTAATTAAATTTCAAATTGTTTAAGACATTATATTATTTTGTAAATTGTACATTCTCATGCCAAGTGAATTATTACAATATTTAAGTCATTTATATTGCAAAAATCAAACATTTGAACATTGTACTTTACACATAATGACACTGTACTTTGCAATGATAGGAAAAAACGTAAACAGTGATTGTTTCGGGGAAATGTACTCAACTCGTTCTGAGGGAACGGGAAGAAACATATCACTAAACCAACTCACGCTTCAAGGACACTCGCAAAAGGAAGTAAATTTGTAAGAAAGTTGAGATCCGTATCCGTATCCACAGATCTTGACAGAAATAATCAGTAGAATCAATATCCGCGGATTTATTATTTCAACAATACAGCACATCACTAGTAATAATACGCAGTGACATAGGTATAGGGTTAACTTCAAGAATAAAACAATAATAGTAATTCAAATAAATATAACTATCCATGTAAAGATGTTAAAAAAAGATTCGATACTTGCTCAGAGAATTCGCCATTTTTAACTGCAAATATGTATTTATCATTAGTCCATCCATCCATCCATCAGCCCTTTGATGTCCACTGCTGGACATAGGCCTCCCCTAAATTGCGCCACTCCAACCGGTCCAGTGCCCTCTGAATCCAAATAAATGTCCAACTGTTTTCCACTGTCTTCCTCAGGTCATCGGTCCGCCTGGTAGCGGGCGACCTGTACTCCTTTTGCCTAAACGTGGTCGCCACTCGAGTACCTTTCTTCCCCATCGGTTATCATTAGGCACTAATCAATAAAATTTATAACAAATATTTTAAGGTATTACTACACTAATGAAACAGTAAACAGAAGTCGATAAATATTTTCCTTTTTAATAAACAATTGACACTAATTGACAGGCGCGGCAGTGCCCGAACCGCGTCTATTTATTTTGATCACGCACCGTTGGTCGGTACTATTACGGAATAATACACAATGACATATTGAGGTCAACTGAGTGTCTACATAATATTGAAGATACCACGAGATTATTGATTTAACGAAGTGAAAAATGACGAAACTTGTAATATAATTTACGAAGCTCATTTTTTTCTTCTGTTTATCAGTTTCAAAGGTAAACAAACGATACCATACTTCAATTTTCTTCAGTGCCGTGGATGGCATGGGTATACACAAATACAAATCAAAATTCATTATTTAGATATGTACCAGTACGGGAATAAACCCGGGCTCTACTGCGTATCAGACAGATATGTTAACCGCTCTGCCACGCGGATCTTCCAATAAACATTCGATAACTATTTCTTACAACATTAGAAACATTAAAAAAAATATCAGAAAATAATGTTGAGTCTAATAAACAATACTTGAGTCTAGTTGCTAACATAAGTGACACTAACTGACAGGAGCAACAATGTTTGAAACACGTATATTTCCTTATCACAAGTCGTCGGCTAGCACGTTGATACAAAACGTAACGCATTGAGATTGATCCATTATTTATTTATAAATTTATTGTAAATAAGACGATAGTATTAACTGAAATCAATTTACTTAGCAAAGAAAATACATTGTAATATTTTTTAACTATCTTACAATCACACATTTTTCTAAAGAAAATAAACACAAAACCTATTTGTTTTTTTTTAGTAAAATAGTATATAAATATATTTTGTAAATATCCAATACTACTAAGATTTCAAAACAGTAATTTTTTTCTGCTTATATTTGATGTTCATCTTGGGCCTAGGATACTATAGAGAGTGGGCATTCTCCTTTATCATCAATTTATCATCCGTAAAGTGAAACAAACAAGAAACATATCCTAAAAGTAACTCCGATTTTCATTCACATCATACATCATCATAGATTGTGTTTTTCATGAACAGTGCCCGAATGTCGTTGCCAACACAAACGGCACTAATTGACAAGCGCGGCACTGTTCGATCCACGTCTATTTATTTTTGTCACGGACCGTAGGCTGGTACTACGACGAGATAATACGCAATGAAGTATTGAGGTTAATTGATTGTGTACAAAGATTGAATCTAGCGCGAAGATATTTACTCACGTACATTGAGTTAACGATTAAAAAATTGTAACTTGCAGTATTATTAAACTTTGTTTATTTTTTTTCTATTTATCAACCGAAAGTTTAACAAAAACATATTTAAAAACTAATTTTGATTGATTTTTACAATATAGAAAATATAAAAATAATGTTTGTCCTCATAACGTATGTCCAAGTACCATTAGCAACATAAAGAACACTAAATGAGAGGCGCAACTCTGTTTAAATATTTGTATTTACTGATCATGAGTTTTCGACTGGCACATCGATATATGTCTTCGATATACCTACAGTAACGCGTAGAAATTAATCTATTATTTACCTATACTGAAAAAAACTCAAAGACACTAATTAAAATCTATTTAATTACCAAAAAAGTAAATAGTAATATTTTCCTAACTTTCTCAAATTTCAAATACATATCAACTGTAAAGTTAACCACACAAGAAACAAATTGAAATCTAACTTCTATTTTCATACAAATCACAAAAAAACATCTAGAAAATAGTGTCGTTTTTCATTAACAGTGCCCGAATGTCGTTGCCAACACAAACGGCACTAATTGACAAGCGCGGCACTGCTCGAACCGCGTGTATTTTTGTCACGGACCGTCGGCTTTCATTACGGCTTGTTAATACGCAGCGACGTATTCAGGTTAACTATACATTTTGCATAGATTAAAGACAGTTAAAATATTAAAGCAAATATTTTTAAACTTCTTGATAAAACGTAGATTCAATTAACATTGGCTGACAACATTGATTTTGAACCAATGGTTTCCGAAACATGATATTGCTAAATTTTATTTTTCGTGGATAATTTTAGATATTTTTTTAATAAAGAAAGTAAATGGAAATATAATAAGAAATGAGGGACAAATCATTTGTGATTGAGTTAGAACATCTGTTCTATATAAACTAGTTTACAGAAGTGTATGAGCGGCAGTGAACACCCACCATAAGGTGGATTGCAAGCTTGTTTAGTTTTTAAATCTTTTTTCACCTTTTGGTAAACAAATGCAGAAACTTACTCATATTTTAATACGCTTTCTACACTCACAGCCCCACATTAGGATTTTCTCCTGTGTCGTGGGTACCATGGACACACAATACAAATAAACAAACACCCAGACCCAGAACATGACTTTAAACTCATCATTCAGATACCAGTCTTGCAGGGAATCGAGCCCGGGACCCATTGTGCGTCTGACCGTTATGGCAACCGCTCCGCCACGCGGGTCTTCATTGGCAAACTCCTATTTAAATAAACAAAATAAATACTATTGAACAATATCGCGTCATTATCCGGAATCCATAAGGTCCAAACCCTTTCCGCGCCGCGACTTCTCAAGAGCCCTTATTTACTGAAGGGCGTTTTAAATTGAATCCTTTCACTATGAATACGTGAGAGGGTTACTCTTTGTAAGTACGGAATCACTTACGATATTTAGGGCTGGCTTACACAAAAGCGATGTGACACTGCGTAATGTTCCTTTGAATGTAAGATATACGAGATATGTATGTAAGATATACTGATATGTAAGATATATGAATGTAAGATGTACGACGTAGCTAAACAATGTATTTTTTTACAAATTTGAAGTAGCAAACAAGCACGCAGTCCACCTGATGGTAAGTTGTCACTGACGTCCATGAAGATCTGTAAATAACTTCATACAGAACAAGAGTTCAATCTGAAGTCAATCACAGATGCGTTGCTGCTCCCGAGAACTAAGATGGATGACAGTGTGGCAACCACACCACCAAAACACAAGAACTGCTTCACGCTAGAAATAGGTGTGGCGATGGTATTTTACCGTCAACCCTTTGTCCTACCAACTAGTAAAAATCTAGTAAATACACGATTTCCACACTAATAGCCCTATGGAGATGGGTGTGTGTGTGGTGAAAAAGTCTTATGGTGTGTGCAGGAAAAGGTGAATAGTCAATGACGCACAATTCCACTTAAACAAGAGTTTATTGCGCGGTCACAATAATACCTTAGGGTCCATAGCATGCACTAACACTATTTACAACTAAACAATTGTCCACACTTAAATCTACCATATTTAATAAGAAGGAGAGAGAGAAACGATAGAAAGCGTCCTAGGCATTAAACTTAAACACTAAAAATAGTCTTTAAACACTAGGCACACAAGCGATAGTCTATATAGTTCGGAAGCACAAAATAGCAGTTCTAGGCACTAAAGCAAACACTACGCGGAGATCGTAGTGGTTAGCCGGGCGTAACGAGCGACACAGGTACAGCGCGGGACGAGGGTTAGCCGACTGCCGAGCGGGCGCGGCCGGAGCGGTCAAGCCGCGGGCCGGTGAGGTGTGAGACGGCGGGGGGCGACCGCTGGCGCGATGCGCGCGCGCAGACAATGGCGGCCGCGGCCGGCCGCTCGGCAGCACTCCAACACACACCTAGTGTCCCGGGTTTGAGTCCGGGGTGTGCTGTTGAGGAGTATGTGCCTGTATGAATGTGTCGCTGCTTTTTGTATGTTATGTATGTGTATGTACATGTATGTGTGTATGTATATAAATATAATTACATAACATAATATTTATAATGTGTTCGTGTATGTGAATAGTGTAATAATAAGAAATAAATTACATACACGTAAAATATGTAATGTGGATGAAGTGCCCACATCACTCCCCCCCAGAGACCGTGTCTACGGTCGATAGAAGTCCGGAAAACGAACTCGGCGGCCAGAGCGAGTTGTTCGGCCGCCTTCCGGAGCGTGAGTATTCGACCGCAGGATGGGAGGAGGGTCAGGTAATGGTGCAGGAGTGGGTGTAGGGGCAGGTGTAGGTGCGGGAGGGTGACTGGGAGTAGGGACGGGATTATTAGAGGTGGATGGATCCACGAGTAGGTAGGCCGGTTTGAGGCGGTCTACGCTTACTGTGACTTTCTTACCCTTAACCAATATTTGGAAAGTCTTGTCCCTACGTTCGAGCACTTGATAGGGCCCTATATAGGGTGGTTGTAGGGACCCTCTAGTTGCATCGTCTCTTAAGAAGACGTGACTCGACACCTGCAACTCCTTGTGCACGAAGATCTTATTCGTGGTGTGGCGAGCAGCGGGAGCGGGTCGGATCTTAGCCGCTATGTGTCTTAGGCGCGTCGTGAACTCCGAGATATCTGTGGTTTCGGGAGCTGTTGCCTGGAAGAATTCTCCCGGCAGACGTAGTGGCTCACCGTACACCAGTTCGGCCGACGACGATTGTAGGTCCTCTTTAAAAGAAGACCTGATGCCTAAGAGTACAAAGTGCAGGGACTCGACCCAATTGCCGTCAGCGTGGCACATTATGGCTGCCTTGAGCTGACGGTGGAACCGTTCCACCATGCCGTTGCACGCTGGATGGTAGGCGGTGGTTCGGCGATGTTTGAAGCCCACCACTTTTCCAAGGTACTGGAAAAGGGCGGACTCGAACTGGCGGCCACGGTCGGTAACGATGTCGGTTGGACACCCGAATCTGGAAATCCAAGAAACGAGTGCCTTACCGACCGTCTCCGCGGTGATGTCCACCATCGGAGTGACCTCAGGCCACCGAGTGAAGCGGTCCACCGCCGTCAAGCAGTAGCGGTAGCCCTGAGATGGTGGTAGGGGACCGACAATGTCCACGTGGATGAAGGCAAATCTTGCGCGTGGTAAGTCGAACGTGCCCAATGATGATGACACGTGGCGACCTACCTTTGCGCGTTGACACGCAAGGCACTTTTGTGACCACTCTCGACAGTCCTTGCGCATCACAGGCCAGACAAACCGCTCGGCCACTAACTTAACGGTCGCTTTGGGACCTGGGTGGCTCAGACTGTGGAGGCTGTCAAACAGTTGTTTCCGCAGTGATTGCGGTACAAAAGGCCTTGGTGACGGAGTGCTGACGTCACAATATAACTCCCGGCTGCTACCGGGAACCTTGAGCTTCTTCAGGCGAAGTGATGTATCCCCCTCAAGGTACTGAAGAAGCTCTGGATCCGACGCTTGCGATTGCGCAAGCGTTTCAATGTCGACTGGCATCTGCAATTCATCGACCCGTGACAATGTGTCAGCCACCACATTGTCGGTACCCTTGATATACCGGATGTCGGTCGTGAACTGCGAGATGAAGTCAAGATGGCGGAATTGACGAGGCGAACAGTTGGCTTTCCGCTCATGGAAAGCGAAACTGAGCGGCTTGTGGTCCGTGTAGACCACGAAGTGTCTGGCCTCCAACATGTGTCGGAAATACCGGATGGACTCGTATATGGCCAGCAATTCGCGGTCGTACGGCGAATATTTCTGCTGCGAAGGGCTCAGGTTACGAGAAAAGAATGCTAAAGGTTGCCATTCGCCATTTATGAGCTGCTGCAGTACTGCGCCTATGGCTAAGTCAGACGCATCTGTGACTAGTCCTAGTTGAGCATCGCAGTCTGGGTGAGCAAGTAGTGCAGCGTTTGCAAGACTTTCCTTACATCGATTAAAGGCAAGAAGTGTGTCACCTGTAAGATCGACCGGCTGTGATCCTTTTGCCGAACCGCCAAGCAGGGCGTTTAATGGGGCTTGGATGGTCGCGGCGTGCGGTAAAAATCGCCTATAAAAGTTGACCATCCCCAGAAACCGCCTAAGCTGCTTGACAGTTTTCGGCGCGGGAAACTCCGTTATGGCCTGGACCTTGGATTCCAGAGGTTTCGTGCCGGACTCGGAGATGCGGTAGCCCAGGAAGTCTACCTGACTGGCACCGAAGACGCACTTCGAGGTGTTCACGAGGATGCCGTATTCTTGCATGCGGGTGAAGAGCTCGCGCAAGTGCGCCTCGTGTTCATCCTCGCTGCGTGAGAACACCAAGAAGTCGTCAAGGTAACAGTAGGTGAAGTCCAGGCCCCGCGTCATCTCGTCGACGAACCTCTGGAAGGTCTGACCTGCGTTCCGAAGGCCAAAGGTCATGTACGGAAACTCAAACAGGCCAAATGGTGTTGTAATTGCCGTTTTAGCAATGTCCTCCTCGTAGACTGGGATTTGGTTGTACGCTTTGACTAGGTCGATGGTGGTGAAGACTTTACATCCAGCTATACTATGGGCAAAGTCGTGGATGTGCCTAATTGGATAACGATCGGGGACCGTCCGTGCATTGAGCAACCTGTAGTCACCACAGGGCCTCCAACCGTTATCCTTCTTAGGCGCAAGATGGAGCGGCGAAGCCCACGGACTCTCGGAAGGACGCGCTGTGCCGTTGGAAAGCATGAGTTCGAATTCCGTCCTTGCTATCTTCAACTTGTCTGGGGCGAGTCGACGTGGGGTGCATGATACCGGTGGGCCGGGTGTGGTGCGTATGTGGTGTACTGTGGCGTGTCTTGGAGTGAGCGGCTTACCTGATGGTCTGGTTATTTCAGGAAACTTACTGAGCAGCGCGTGGTACCTTGTGTCACCCGTCGCAACCTTAACAGAACATATATTAGTTTTCGCTATATGTGCATTAGATGACAATGTAGTCGTATTGTCTAATAAGCGACGGTTGCGGGTGTCAACCATTAAATTAAAATTTATTTAAAAAATCGACACCAATTATTGGTTTAGTGACATCCGCAACCGTAAAACGCCACTGAAAATTACGCCTTAATCCTAGATTTAAATTTAATTCCACATAACCATAAGTATTAATAGTAGTGCCGTTGGCGGCACTCAATTTAAAATTGCTAACCTGTCTGCGCTCACGAAGAGCGGTATGTGGATATACGCTAAGGTCACTACCGGTGTCTATAAGAAATTCTATATTTAATTTGTGATCTTTAATAAATAGACGACCGGTAGTGCCTTGGGTATTGTCGGCAGACATTAATGACTGGCCCATGCTGGCCGTGGATGGGGCAGCGGGCTTCTGCTTCTTCGCATGGGAAGCGGAGCGGCGGGCCCGTGGTGCAGGGCTGTCATTGGGCAGGCGGGGGGCATTCGTGTGCACTTCGATTTGCCGTGCCAATTGATGTACAATTTTATTCAAGTCCGCTATTTGTTCCTGCTCGGTGTCCATTGGAGTCGCAGGGGCAGCAGGGGAAGGTGCGACCGCGCTGGGTGCAGCAATCTCCTGCAGGCGGTCCGCGAGGTCTGCCAGTTGCTCCAGGGTGTCAGAGTGCAGGGTGGTGAGCACTGCCTGCACTTGGTGTGGCAAGCTGTTGCGCCACGTAGTGCGGATGAGGTGGTCATGGGCAGTGGGACCCGCCAGGTCCCGCAGGTGTCGCAGGAACTGTGACGGCGTCCGGTCGCCGAGCGTCTCGTTGACGAGAAGTTGCTCAATCCGCTTGTTATTATTTGATCGCAGTCGGCTGATCAGTTCAGTTTTTAAAAATTGATATCGGTCCCGGGTCGGAGGGCTGATAATGATATCCCTCACGACCTTCGCGTTCTTCATGTCGAGATTAGTAATGACATGGGTGTACCTTTTTGTGTCATCTTGTACCTTATGATACAGGAAATGGCCCTCGAGGAGCGCAAACCATAGCTCCGGGTCGTCGGGGCAGAATGGCTGCACTCGCAAGGCCGTGGTGCTGGTCTCCGAAGTCGCGCCGGGGGGCGCAGTCGCCATGTTAGCGCGCCACATGGTCGCGCGCCGCGTGGTCATGCGCCGCGATGTTATGCGGGCCATGCCCGACCGCGCGTCGGCGAAACGCAAAAAGTCGCTATCACTTGCACTGTCACTATCGTCACTCATTGTCTCAGTGTTCAATAGGGGTCACCAGTTATGGAGATGGGTGTGTGTGTGGTGAAAAAGTCTTATGGTGTGTGCAGGAAAAGGTGAATAGTCAATGACGCACAATTCCACTTAAACAAGAGTTTATTGCGCGGTCACAATAATACCTTAGGGTCCATAGCATGCACTAACACTATTTACAACTAAACAATTGTCCACACTTAAATCTACCATATTTAATAAGAAGGAGAGAGAGAAACAATAGAAAGCGTCCTAGGCATTAAACTTAAACACTAAAAATAGTCTTTAAACACTAGGCACACAAGCGATAGTCTATATAGTTCGGAAGCACAAAATAGCAGTTCTAGGCACTAAAGCAAACACTACGCGGAGATCGTAGTGGTTAGCCGGGCGTAACGAGCGACACAGGTACAGCGCGGGACGAGGGTTAGCCGACTGCCGAGCGGGCGCGGCCGGAGCGGTCAAGCCGCGGGCCGGTGAGGTGTGAGACGGCGGGGGGCGACCGCTGGCGCGATGCGCGCGCGCAGACAATGGCGGCCGCGGCCGGCCGCTCGGCAGCACTCCAACACACACCTAGTGTCCCGGGTTTGAGTCCGGGGTGTGCTGTTGAGGAGTATGTGCCTGTATGAATGTGTCGCTGCTTTTTGTATGTTATGTATTTGTATGTATATGTATGTGTGTATGTATATAAATATAATTACATAACATAATATTTATAATGTGTTCGTGTATGTGAATAGTGTAATAATAAGAAATAAATTACATACACGTAAAATATGTAATGTGGGTGAAGTGCCCACAGCCCCACAGTAGGATTTTGTTCTGTGTCGTGGAGTTCCTTTGGAGATTCCGGAGTCCTCTTTGTAGCACCGAGGACGGCCACCGGGGGGGTTTTAATGCGCTAAAAATCCCGCATAACCCTGCGTCGCTCCCACGACTTCCCGTACTTTTTGAAGGTTTCCCCCTCGAAAACGAAAACAAATTGGAATACCTTTACCACACCTGTTGGCTCCGAAGTAGCGCTACAGTAGGTTCTACTGCCTTCATAACACCCACGTTAGTCCCAACGGGTTCCGCATACCTAATAGATATATTAAATTGATATAACGTGATCAATATTGATATCTTTAACAGGCTACACGTCGACTAATTGTTTCTGAAAGTTATTTATATATTACCTGAGAGTTAACGATGAACTATGGGCTCATCGATCTTCAAGTTAACTTATGACATACTAGCCGTATCCCGCGGTTTTACTTAATGCTTAAATTTGTTTCAGTAATTTTGACGCGATATTAACCCACTCAGATAGACAAAAGTTATAATAAACATCTAATAACATTTCTAAATTTATTCAATTCTTTTCATATGCATATTTGTTTTTTTTTAATCTGATTAAAGTAGCAAACGAGCATACAGTCCACCAGATTATAAGTGGTTAATGCCGCCCATAGACATGTAATCAACTTTGTACACAACATGAACATGGGTTCCATCTGAAGTCAATGAAACTATGATAGTCGCCTCATATGCCGGCAACTACACCCTTCTATCGAAACGCAAGAAATGCTTCACGCAAGAAATTGGTGTAGCGGTGGTACTTCCCGTTCAAACTACACCGGTTCTACCACCTTGTACTTTGATTTAATCTAATTTTTCTAAAAATAAATTATAAATAAAGTGCCCAAATATTTTCGCATTTGTCGCAGTCGCCTATGCCGTGTATCAACGGGCCGCTTGAGAAAAACGCTTCGCTTGCCGAATCCTTAATCGCTTATCACGATGTCACGGCATCGGAACTGTAATCAAACAAACTGAGTAACCCAGTAAGCTAACAGTCAATAAATCATTCAGTCATCCGCTTATCTTGAGGAGCAAGCCGCGAAACCAAACATGACAAACCCCCCAACTATATACTTGAGCGATGCTGCTTGCGGCTGCGACGTGCGGCTGCGGCGCATGCCTGCGACATGGAGATGCGGTTGCGGCTCATATGTGTTGAATTAAAATCAAAATGTGTTTAATAAAACCATTAAAAATCGTCATGAAAATAAAATTAACCACAAATTACACATATTACATTACAAGTAAATATTTAGTGCTGTAACTGATATAACGTAATGATACATTTTAATACTTTACGGGTACTCACGATATGAGTTGCATGGATCGCAGTTTGGCCGTGACCACGATCCATGCAACTGGGTCGAAATATCAGCAAAAGAATTCTATAAGAATTCATAAGCCGCGTATCGTGAGTACCCGTTAAGTATTATAATGTATCAATTCCGCGATAATACTAGTCTAAAATCATGTAACGTAATGATTTAATTAAACACCTGACGATTTTGCCACAATTAACTAAAAAAGGAAGAAACAAGCAGCTATTTGTACTACAAACCACAGGCGGTGGTACGTATGTGGCACGTTGAAGTACTACATTTTAGACTGTAAATAATGCAAATAATTTGTAATGCTTTACCCACTTTCATTTAAAATACATGTCTTTATCAAGCACAGTCCTAACCGGCTGCAAAGCCAAAGAAATGGAAATACATACGCTCGTAAAACATTCCTCTCCTAACGCAGTGGAGTAAATACTAACAAACTGTTTGGATTAAGGTTTATTCTAAAGCCAAGAAAAGGAAGAACTAAGAAGTAATAATGTGCAGATCCGCAATCTTCAAGCGCAAAACAATGCAATTTCTATAGTTAATAATATCCATATCCCTGCTCAAATATGTCTCCCCTACTCTATGTAAAACTCTATATACATAGAGTAGGGAACACATATTTGAGCAGGGATAGCCTAATGGTTGAAACTTGCCGTCTTAATCGGAAGATCCGAGGTTTAAAAGCCCATGCATGTTAGGCATTATGTTTTAGAAATTAATTATCACAATTTTATGGTGAAAGAAAGGATTCTATAGAAACCTAAATTCTTTAAAAAAATCTGAAAGGTGTTTGAAAACTACTAATACGCACTTGGCCAACACGGTGAACTATGGCCTAAAGCCCTCTCATTCTGAAAGAATACCCATGTCTAGCAGTGAAATTATAATGGATTGACGACGAAAGGAACTTGGCTGCCTGTAAGCAGAAACGTCTAACAATGAGACAGAAAAATAAGAATTGCGATGCCCTATCTGTCTGTAAGAGAAAGACAAAGAAGGCAGCCGGAGTCTTCTCTTTTTAAGCGAAGGGCAGTTAGAAGCCTGGATTCCATGCTCTATCTATAGTATATAATATAATTGCAACCCCCGAAATCAACCATTACAACCTCTTGACGCCAGATTTGTAACATTTATCAAACGTCAGGGCGCCGCGCCGTTATTACGTGTATCGATGGCAATATATCATTTCTATCACAATACAAACGATATACCACCATTACATGTAACTCTCGGGATAGCAATTCGTCATTTGGGTACTTTTGACTGCGGTGCCTAATTCTGTATACAATATTATTTTGAAATGGAATTGGAAAACTTGTGTATGCGTAATTTTGCTAGCACATCAAGCTAATGGGTGTTTTGTATTGTTAAATACGTAATAAAAATTATCACATCTTTTTTAGTAGGTATTGATAAGATAATAGTAAATCATTATTCATTTGATAAGCATGTTACATATTCTATTTGATTGACATTCCCACTTTATTGAAGTCCCACAGCTGGGTACGGGTCTCTCTAGAGTAATAGCAATTTAGACAGTAGTTTACCACGCTGACCAAATGCAAATTGCTAGATTTCAAAGAACTAGGTACAAGGGATCTCTCGCTTTAACATGTGAAAATAATTAATTCCTAATACTTACAAAACTTTGACTCCATACTACCAGCGTATACTTTAGTAATTATTTATTTACAGACAACAGATTAAACTGTGTAAAAAACTGCCGAATCATGACTTTCAATGAGTTTCTATACCACAACAACTCAATCTCCATCAGGATACATAATTAAACCGCCACGGTTCATAGCGATCCGTCTTGTTACTTGACATTTCACTTCCCGACGTACCGTATTAATTTTTTTTCGTTTCCCGCTAAGAATTATTGGCTTAACTGTAGAAGACTGGTCGTATTGGTAAGAGATAAGCGACAACTCATACATATCTAATCAATAATGTCCCACTGCTGGGCACCACTAAAAAGAGTGGTTCATAGTTCACCGCGTAGGCCAAGTGCGAAATAGTAGACCCCATACACCTTTGAGAACTGTTATACCAGAGCAGAGCAGAAGAACTACAGCAGTGATAGCCTAATGGTTGAAACTTGCCCTCTCGATCGGGAGGTCCGAGGTTCAAACCCGGGCACGCAACACTGATTTTTCTGAATTTTGTGCGTATTAGAAATTAATTATTACTGCTTTTCAGTGAAGGAAAATATGGTGAGGAAACCTATACACCCGAGAATTCTTTAAAACAAAGTTCTCGGAGGTGTGTGAAGACCACCAATTCGCGCCAGCGCGGTAGGCTATGGCCTACAACTCTCTCATTCTGAGAGAAGACCCGTGCCCAACAATAATGCGTTGTACCCCATTTAGCAAGAAGAACTTTTTTTTGATTTATTTATTATATTTTAGCTCATTCTAGTTATTCTTCGGTAATGAAACATGCGCCTTAACTTCTAAACTTATAATTACGTATGTTCATAAAATTGGATTCTGGCTCTGAAAGTACTTTGAATGTTGTTATTGAAAGTATGTTTATTTAAATACTGTTATTATTTGTCTGAAACTTTAAATTTTCTTCTGCTATGTAAATTTTATCTTTTAATAATATGAATGTATTTTGTTTAGTTTATTTATTCAACGTTTTTGCCAGACATGCAGCCCATATCACAGAACTTTAATTAAAGTTATCTCTAAATATTATTAATATTATGAATGCGCAAGTTTCTGAGAACCTAGGTATGTGTATTTGTTACTCTTTCAAACGTTTTTACCAGGTGGTAGAACCAGTGTAGTTCGACCGGGGAAGTACCACCGCCACACCTATTTCTAGCGTGAAGCATTTGTTGCGTTTCGGAAGGGTGTGGTTACCGGCATACTTTTTTCGAAGCGATCATCTCAGCCCTCGGGATTAGCAACGCATCTGTGATTGACCTTAGAAGAAGAATGTTATATATGAACTCGCTTACAGATTTCCATGGGCGGCAGTCACCACTTACCATCAGGTGGACTGCATGCTCGTTTGTTGCTTCAGTCAGATAAGAAAACGACCAAAGAAAAACTACCAATTGGATATAAATTTGGCATACACATAGTGTATGGCTTAGATGAAAATGTATGATATAATCATTACCACAATAGACGTAGCTGGGCGAAGCCGCGAAAATATGCTAGTAATAAACAAATCGAGCAGTGCTAAGAGACATAGCCTAATGGTTGAAACATGTCCTCTCGATCGGGAGGTCCGAGGTTCAAATCACAGGAGCCAGTGATTTTCCTAAAATTATGTACGTTTTAGAAATTAATATATCACAGCCTTACGGCGAAAAAAAAAAACCTCGCGAGGAAACCTTCACATCCGAGTTCTTTAAAAAAAAACAAAAGGCTTCTCAGAGGTGTGTGGGGCTTACCAATTCGCACTTGGCCAGTGTGCCGGACTTTGGCTTTATACTCTCTTATTCTGAGAGAAGACCCGTTCTCAGCAGTGAGACCATAATGGGTTGACGATACGGACCGGAGTGACCGGAGGGGCCGGAGGGACCGGAATCACCGGAGTGACCGGAGTGACCGGAGGGGCCAGAGGGACCCAAGGGACCGGAGTGACTGGAGGGACCGGAGTGACCGGAGGGACCGGAGTGACCGGAGTGACCAGAGGGGCTGGAGGGACCGTAGTGACCGGAGGGACCGGAGTGACCGGAGGGACTAGTGTGACCGGAGGTACCGGAGTGACCGGAGGGACCGAAGGGACTGGAGTGATCGGAGGGTCCGGAGACTTTCCGGTATTCGACAAAAGATGAAGGTATACATCATACTAATATTAGAAAGGCGAAAGTTTGTGAGTGTGTATGTTTGTTACTTCTTCACGAGTAAATGGCTGGAGCGATTTTCGTAAAATTTAGTAGGGAGTTAGCTGATACTTTGGATTCACATATAGACTACTTTTCACCGTGGGACAATATCTTATTCCCACGGGACAATCGATTTTTGCTAACGCGGGCGAAGCTGCGGGATTCAACTAGTAATATAATAAATCACAAAAAGAGTTAAAAAATATTACAAATATCAAAATGTTTCTTATAGGCGACATCCGTCATGTATTACCGTGGAAACAGTCATTATTCCGCTTTAATGTCCTATTTCCATTAACCGTGCAATGTTTTGGAAACGCTGAAATATTGTCGTCATAAAGCGCTACATTTTCAATGTAAGCATTTGTGAAATGCGTTTAGAATACTCGCTCACGCCCACAATCCTTTGCAAATAGTGACTGAGGTATACTTATAGATTTATTTCAAATAACCCAATAGTTTCAAGTAAAATATCATCTCACATCATTCACTCAAATTGGAAATAATATAATAAATAGTACAAGGAGTTAAAAAAAATACAAAGTATCAAAATACTTCTTGCAGCCGTCATCCGTCATTTATAACCGTGGAAACAGTTATTATTCCGCTTTAATGTCCTATTTCCATTAACCGTGCAATGTTTTGGAAACGCTGGGATATTGTCGTCATAAACCGCTACATTTTGTCGTCATAAACCGCTACCTGAAGTCGGTGCTCGACATATTTCGCTGGACGACGGTAACTACGTCCTATATGAGCACCGACTTCAGAACTATGTACTAAGTACTGAGTATGTTCTAGACCAAAATATATTTAAATTATTTTTTACTTTTTTGTGACATGGAAGTCGGTAGATATTTTTTGTTAAAAAGTTTTTATTTTACACTTTTTAGTGACTATATTTTTATGTTTGTATTTAAATAAAGCCTCTAAGTTTGCTTTGTGCATCTACATATTCACAAAAATTAAACATAAAACACTTTTACAATTCATACAAACAGGGCGCCCCCTCTGGAAGTACCCCTCCATCATCAGGGTTGAGGAGTTGAAGGTCAAATTTTTCATCTTATATTGTTGCTTAGTAATCTTATAACATATACGTTAGTACCAGGTGGCTAACTTCTATGGCTCAGGCTTGCAGTACCCTGCATCATCAGGGTTTAGGAGTTGAAGGTCAAAATTTTAATTTTGTGCCTCTGTTTGGTATTATTTTTACATACCCGTAAGCACCAAATTGCCAACTCCTATGGTTTAGAATTGAAGTACCCCTTCATCATCAGGGTCGAGGAGTTGAAGGTCAAAATTTTAATTTTGTGCCTCTGCTTAGTATTATTTTTACATAACCGTAAGCACCAAATTGCCAACTCCTATGGTTTAGGATTGAAGTACCCCTTCATCATCAGGGTTGAGGAGTTGAAGGTCAAATTTTTGATTTTATATTTTTGCTTAGTATTTTCTTTACATAACCGTAAGCACCAAATTGCCAACTTCTATGGTTTAGGATTGAAGTACCCCTCCATCATCAGGGTTGAGGAGTTGAAGGTCAAATTTTTCATCTTATGTTTTTGCTCAGTAATCTTATAACATATACGTAAGCACCAAATGGGTTATTCCTATGGTTTTGGCTTTAAGTACCCCTGCATCATCAGGGTTGAGGAGTTGAAGGTCAAATTTTTGTCCCATGAATTTGCTTAACAATTTCATTATATATTCGCAAACATCAAACGACCAACTTTTATAGTTCAGGCTAGCAGTACCCCTGCATCATCAGGATTGAAGAGTTGAAGGTCAAATTTTTCATAGTAAATACCTACATAGTAATTTTATTCTATATTTTACTCAATTGGACTTCTCCAGCTAAGGTTCGGCCGACTATCACTAATTTTATTATTTTGCTCCAAAAAGTTGAAGATCCTATGATTAGAACCTTATCAAACTCTTATCAGACTACCCCTGGAGTACATCCTTTCTAATAAAAAAAGAATCATCAAAATCGGTTGGAGGGATATTGAGTTATTCATACATTTATCGCGTACATTGAAAATGCAAATTTAAGACTTATGCGTTTTTCTTATGGATGCCCTAGTCAAAAAAATACTAAAAAAAAATGGGACCCTATGACACGCACTACCTTTCAAATAAAAAAAAAATCATCTAAATCGGTTCACCCAGTCCGGAGAAATGAGGTAACAAATATAAAAAAAAAAAAAAAAAAAAAAAAAATACAGACGAATTGATAACCTCCTCCTTTTTGGAAGTCGGTTAAAAATACCAGCTCACGTCCGCCATCGTTCGGAAGAACGCAAGAAGAGATTGAGCTAAACTATGGATTTGGTTCAAATCTTCTTTATTACTTGATTTTTATTGCTTAGCTTTATATTATTAACTACTAGTGTTAGACTATGTTTTTATATAGAGGGTTTCCAGCTACGAAGGTTATGGTTGAGAGCTAAGGATCGCAACACATCCTATAGCCGATTTATATGCTTTTTCTCCAGAAATATAGGTCCTCCAGTGATGTTTTTAAGCGCTGTGAAAGATTAAACTAAGATAAACGATTAAGATGTGCTTTAACAACTAATCTTGTAACAAAATATATTAATATAACTAGCTGTGCCCGCGACTTCGTCCGCGTGGAATAGTTATTTTGGGCATAATTTATTTTTGCAAACAACCTCCTCAGCTTTATAAATTATAGCTGTTACCCACGACTTTGTCCGTTTCATTTTCTATTATTATTTTAGACAATTTAGTTTTGAAAAGAACATAGGTAACTCATATAGCTCATATATAAAAAAATAATTGTGAAATTATTAGAACCTAAAACAAAATATCCTTAAAACAAAATCAAATAGTATTTAAAAAGTATTATTACACGACGATTAAACGACGCAAGATCTCTAAGATCTATATCTTCTAAGATGTTCATTGAAATTAATTGATGTCAAAGACAATTTGGTTCACAATTAAATACTTTTAATCAACAACACATTTATTTGGACAAATATTAATAATATTACGTTGATACAACTCTTAACTAATTTCGACCGAATTTGATTACCATGAAAACGGTTCTAGTGAGTTAATCTTAAAAGATAGACATATACTGTCGCGGATTTTTTTTTAGATCATTTCAAGAGAAATAATTCTTTCATACATATATTTTTGGTATCTTGTACCGTTTTCGCAGCGCACGCAACGGAAGCCCTCAAGGATGAATAATTTGCCCCGTTTTTTTCACATTTTCCATTATTTCTTCGCTCCCAATAGTTGCAGCGTGATGTTATATAGCCTAAAGCCTTCCGCGATAAATGGTCTATTCAATACAAAGAATTTTTAAATTCGAACCAGTAGTTCCTGAGATAAGCGCGTTCAAACAAACAAACTCTTCAGCTTTATATATTAGTATAGATATCGGGATATACTTTTTCAACCAACTCCTCCGCATTGGAACGAAGACATATCGATATAAAGATTGATTTTGACTTTTCCGGGTAACAAAGCACTATTATCTACTTGAAGTAAATCATTAGAAAATTGGAATATCACTGAACAGCAACATATATTCTAAGTTCATATTTTGTTTCATGTGGTCAAAGATAAGATCTTTTAAGAGGTGCACCGGGCTATTTGTGCGCGTAAATTGTTCTTTGTAAAGCAGAAGACAGAATCAAAACACTTTTACAATTCATACGAACAGGGCGCACCCGCTCGCAGGGCGCTGCCGCACCCTGCTCGCTTATTTTTTATGTTTTCTTTTATGTTCCAACCTAACCCATCCTGTTGAAAAAGCTACAGCTAAATCCAACTCTTAATAATAACATGACAATACTCCTGCATTTTCAGGATGTAGGTATTCAAAGTGACACTTTTCATCATAATGTTCTCTCAGGAACGGGTCGTAATGTATTGTAATCAATAAGTACCAAACTCATACGGCTTAAGTAGGTTGTGTACTTAGATTATCAGAGTTGATGAATTGAAGTTTAATTTATTAATCACATTTCAGTTTAATGAGCTGTCATTAAACTCATAATATATACTAAAAACAACCGAAAGCATTATGTCACTACCTTTTATAATTTAGGCTTGCACTATCCCGCATCATCAGGGAGGAGTTGAAGGTAAAAAAATATCCCGCGTCTTTGTTTAGTATTCTTATTACTTACTTATACGTAAGCACTTGCGAGCCGACTTCTATAGCTTGGGCTTGCAGTACCCTGCATCATCAGGGCTGAGGAGCTTATGGTCGAAATTGTCATCATGTGTCTTTGCTTAGTAATTATATTACATACCCGAAAGCATTAAATGGCCAACTCCTATGGCTTAGGCTTGAAGCACCCCTGCATCATCAGGGTTGAGGAGATGATGGTCAAAATTTTCATCTTGTGTCTTTGCTTAGTAATTATATTACATACCCGAAAGCATTAAATGGCCAACTCCTATGGCTTAGGCTTGCAGTACCCTGCATCATCAGGCTTGAGGAGTTGAAGATCGAAATTTTCATCTTGTGTCTTTGCTTAGTAATTATATTACATACCTGAAAGCATTAAATGGCCAACTCCTATGGCTTAGGCTTGCAGTACCCTGCATCATCAGGCTTGAGGAGTTGAAGATCGAAATTTTCATGTTGTGTCTTTGCTTAGTAATTATATTACATACCCGAAAGCACTAAATAGCTAACTTCTATGGCTTAGGCTTGAAGCACCCCTGCATCATCAGGGTTGAGGAGTTAGAGGTCAAAATTGTCATCATTTGTCTTTGCTTAGTAATTATATTAAATACCTGAAAGCACCAAATGCCCATCTCGTATAGTTTAGGCTAGCAGTATCCTGCATCATCAGGGGTGAGGAGTTGAAGGTCGAAATTTTCATTTTGTGTCTTTGCTTAGTAATCATATTACATACCCGAAAGCATTAAATGGCCATCTCCTATGGCTATGGCTTGAAATAACCCTTCATCATCAGGGTTGAGAAGTTGAAGGTCAAAATTTTAACCGTTCATCTTTGCTTGGTATTTTTATTACATAACCGTAAGTACCAAATAGCCAACTCTTACGGTTTAGTCTTGAAATACCCTTACATCATCAGGGTTGAGGAGTTGAAGATCAAATTTTTGTCCCACGAATTTGTTTAACAATCTTATTATATATCCATAAAAACAAATTGACTTACTTCTACGGTTCAGGCTAGCAGTACCCCTGCATCATCAGGATTGAAGAGTTGAAGGTCAATTTTTTTAGGGAATATCTGCTTAGTAATCTCATTCTACATTCAACTCAATTGGACTCCTACAGCTTAGGTTTGGCCGAGTACCGCTAATTTCGTTAATTTTCTTCATAGAAATGGATCCTGTGATCAGAACCGTATCAAACTCATCAGAGTACCCTTGAAGTACATTCTTTCAAATAAAAGAAAAATCATCAAAATCGGTTGGCGGGAAATTGAGTTATTCATCTATTTATCGCGCACATCGTTAATGCAAATATCAGACTTATGCGCTTTTCTTATGGATGCCACTGTCAAAAGTGAACTAAAAATAAATGGTACCCGACGACACGCAGTACCTTTCAAATGAAAAAAAAAACATCCAAATCCGTTCACCCAGTGCGGAGAAATCGAGTAACAAATATAAAATTAAAAAAAAAAAATAAAAAAAATACAGACGAATTGATAACCTCCTCCTTTTTGGAAGTCGGTTTAAAACTATGTTTTAACATAAAAATCAAAGCGAAATACTAAATTTTATTGAGGTGGCCTCATAATTGACTGACTTTCATACAAACTTACATCTCCTATTTGGGTTAACTTGGGGGGGGGGGGGATCAGAAAATTCATTCTTATCTGACGTCTACGTCATAAAAGGATGAATTAACAGTTTAGGCTCTACGATGTTTATTCAAAAGATGAGTGAGAGAGCATCCTTTCGTTTTTATATAAGTATATACAGATATAGAGATATAGATTTGTATAGTATCAAATAACATAGGTACACACATAACCAATAAAATAAATAATACATAACAAAGGAATACATTTTACAGACCATAACATGTTTACTTTCAACCAATTCAACTATGCAGTTACATATCTTGTTAACACTTATCGAACACAGAATAAATACTGCGTAGTTTTAAATTGACATAACTTTTTTATTTATAAACCGATTTACATAAAATAAACACTAAATGTTAAGTGAAGTTTCCCACAACACATCAGCGAAAATTATATTCAAATTGGATAAGCCGTTTCTGAGATTAGCGTTTTCAAACACACAGACAAACAGACAAACAGACAAACAGACAAACAGACAAACAGACAAACAGATAAACAGACAAACAGACAAACAGACAAACAGAAAAGATTTCTAAAAACCATTATTTTGGGTTCTATATCATATTAAAGACCTCTAGAAATGGTTTTCACCTAAATTTATTCCATGTACAGACAGCGACCTCTTACAGATTTATTATAGTATAGAAGAAGATGCCATCTAACGAATCACCTAATACTTTGTATTGCCATATTTACAGACAATGCATGTGTTGTGATGTAAAGAATATTTGTATATTCTTGCCTACTCGCATTCACAACGATTGCGCTAATGTTTTGCAAATATAGAAATGCAGTTTAACGATCGAAAAATAAGGTCGCCAAATCTACAGCAGAGTAGTAGTAAAAGCAGTGTAAGGGACACTATAGAAATAGCGGCGTTCATGTTCGCGTCTAATTAAAAAAACTGAATATTCGTATTCATGAATGTCGGTAGGGGATATACGCATTCGCAAATGTTCAAATGATAACATACTTTACATCACTGGCATGTAGTATCTGCAGATTATAAAATGTAGTACGAGCACGTTACCGTTGAATGGTTTTATTACTATACAAATGCTGCAACGGTACGGATATTTAGCTGGTATCCGTAGGGGTTAGTGCTTAGTTCACATCTTTCTAAATACAAAAACATTGCTTAGCTACCAGAGCTAGTCTAAGCTATTCAAATCATGCATTCCTTTTTGCGATATGTGACGAGGTAAGTTGTGTTTGAACCATCTATAGTCACACATCTGCTTTTGAAAAAGTGTCTGTAATCACAATCCCACAGCTAACCCGGTCATGATCCTCAGCTCAACGTATGTAGCTTTACTCCTTAGCTCGCATTTCGTCATAACGAAAAACATTCGTACATTAAAAATCTAGCAATCCTTTGTAAATTTTAAACCCATCCACGATGTACAATTCTCGCACAACCTTGCAAAGGAACCCTTTTCATAATCATATTCTCTCTGAGATTTTTTTCATAACATGAGGTAGCAAACGAGCATGCAGTCCACCTGATAGTAATTGAAAACTGCCGCCTATGGATATCTATGAGCGACTTCATGCGGAATAAAGGTTATATCTAAAATCGATCACAGATACGTTGCTACTCCCGAAGACCATTATAGAGACTTGGTAATATGTGTCTAATATTTGTAATAATTAATTTAATATTGTTACAACTAAATTTGCATGCCACATTGTGGCTAAAGTTTGAATGACCATTGGAGATCATTGTAAAGACCTAATAATTATGTAACTACTCAACTTTGGGCAAATAAATGAATAGAATTGAATTGACTATACAGAGGTCGAGAACCTCCTGACAAGACTTAAATAACCGCTTTAGTTTTAAGATGAACAAACTTAACTTAGATAATACTTCTGTATGTGGACATTAGCTTCCAATCCCAAGGATAATTGTATGAATCCTTAGGGCATACACTAAACTATGCTACCTAAATTTTTGTATCATATATAGTGATTATATTCTATACTCATGTCTAATTATTATTAAATTAATATGTGAAGCAAAAATTTGTGACGGATTTTTAAGTAATATGCCGCGGACGGATTAGTATGAAATTTTGCACGGTTATAGTGGACGTAGAGAAGGAGTGCAGAATGTTAATATTTTTTTCAAATAATGCATTTTTCATACATAAAATCGACTAAAAACACATTACACACACTGCCTTGCATTTGTCACAAACACATATGTACTTAGTAAATGAAATAGAACATTCAATGTCTTACTATGAAAAGACACAACGTCAAGAATGTCAGATGACATTTGATTTGAATTAGAGAAATATTCGTACTAATTTGGACAATATGAAGTTTAGTTTTTTAATTTAAATTACGGTCGAATTTCGGCCGATGCTACGGGTGACTAGTCCTAATTAAGATACCAACTAAGGAAGAACGAGGCATTCCTACTACAAGTGTCTCTGACTACTTACCAGGAAGCCCTGGCTACTAGTTTATAAGGATTTGTTTTTTTTTAATAGAAAAAAGTCATTGCATGTAAATTGTACCGAAGCACAAGCTTCACGCTCAAAATAGATGTGGCGGTGGTACTCGGTCGTACCATATATGTCCTACCTTTTAACGGTTGCCCAGCTCTGGACAGTACTGCACATGCAGTGCACTTGGCCCTGCGATGTCATTGACACGACAGCGTTCACCTCGCCCACTTGGCAGCGGTTGCCGGTCAAGGCGTGTCGGCTTGCAGCCAAGTGGAATGTTAATCACCATCGGATTCTGCATATCGCATTGTCAACCCAAGAGAATTTTGTCCGCGGAAATTGAATAGAAACTCAATTAGGTTAAACGCTAATCTTACTTAATATATATTTGGGCACTCCTCATTTTTTTCTTTATAAAGCTTTCTCATATCACTCTCATAAAACAAAAATAGCTCAACGATCTTAAGTTGGACGTCATATGAAATTTAGAATGATGTCAAATTAATCAATCATCGACATTCAAAACCAAATTTGTTTAATTTCAGCGCAACCTCCGAGGAGTCGTTAAAATCCTTGCAACATTTAAACACACATATAAAAAAACCCAATATTCCATAAATCATCTGCAATACCGTAAATTGTTCTTATTTAAAGTTATGTTTTTAAACTCGAAGAAATCGCAGAACACGACTAGTATCCACGGTGGATTAAAATGTCTTAAGAACCAGATACCAGGTAGCAGAACCAGTGTAGTTCAACCGAGAAAGTACCACCGCCACACCTAGCGTGAAGCATCTCTTGCGTTTTGATGGAAGGGTGTGGTTTCCGGCATACTTTTATATGAGGCAACCATCTAAGTCCTCGGATGTAGCAACGCATCTGTGATTGACTTCAGATAGAACCTGTGTTCTGTTTGTTCTGTTACAGGTTACAGGTGTCCATGGGTAGCAGTGACCACTTACCATCAGATGTACTGCATGTTCGTTTGCTACTTTAATCATATAAAAAAGAAACATATCTACGTTATAAATTATAGAAAGTTATCAGTATATCATCATCAGTACGACTTTATTACGTTCCTTTTAAACAATTATTGTTTAAGTTTTCGTTCACACATTACAAGTTTACATCTTAAGTCATACTTCGCAATATACTTTGCATTGGCAGGCGAAAAAGCAAATAAAGATTGTTTTAAAGAAACATAAACTCGTCGAGGGTAATATTAAATCAGAATTCCAGTCGCGTCGTCATTGCCCTGTCAAAGTTTACAACAGTCTTAAGTCGTTATTAGTATGTAGGTACGCGTTGCGTTTGTAATTATTGCGCTGACAGTCGTTTGGGGGATTTGATGCTTAGGTAATGTACTTGGGATAAATTATTTTATCATGTTAATTGAGGAAAAAGATGGTGTTGGGGCAAGGACTATGAGAGCGAAACAGGAGAAGAAGGCTTATATGTTTAATAGAATTATTTGTGATTGAATAAGAAGTCAGTCTCTGATATTATCAAATGTTGATTACGGATGTCTATTGGACAAACCGTCAAGTTACCATTAAACTGGACTGCATGCTCAAATGTTACTTAAATTCGATATAAAAAACACCCGGCCAAACCACGCTACAAATCTGAGCCCTTAGTACGAATTTATTACTTTTCTAAACAACAATTATTTACGTTGCCCAAATCACAGCGTACATGGCACGTTTACATTTTTGGCCATACTTCGAAATATATATTAAAGTGGCGGTCAAAACAAAGATTGTTTTGAAGAAACGTAAACTCCCACTAAGCGTAATGTAAAATCAGAATTCCAGTCGCGTCGTCATTGCCCTGTCAAAGTTTACAACAGACTTAAGTCGTTATTAGTATGTAGGTACGCGTTGCGTTTGTAATTATTGCGCTGACAGTCGTTTGGGGGATTTGGTGCTTAGCTAATGTACTTGGGATACATTGTTTTATCATGTTAATTGAGAGAAGCTGGTGTTGGAGCAAGGGCTTTGGAGGCGGAGTCGAGAAGATTTTTTTTGATATAACCATTTGTGGGTCGATTATGAAGGTACTACAGTCACACGCATAATGAGAGCAGGGTGAAGCCTATTAATACGAAAGTGGCCAGTGTAGGAGACTATGAAGTAGTTTATGCATTTCTATGAAAAGTTGGCTCACTTTTATGACGCCACCCATGTTAGTCCTCGGACATCTGATTCTACAACAACGCACCTATGATTTACTTCAGATAGAACGTGTTCTCTATGAAGCTGCTCAAAGATGTTCATTGGCGGCAGTGACCATTTACCATAAGTTGGATTTCATACTCGTTCAGTACTTAAAAAGGACTAGGATTTACCTAGTAACTTTGATAGCTTTTATTTCGTAAAGGAGGTTTTAATAAATCCAAACAATCCTTTTGAAGATAAAATCTATAAAAAATAACGAGAGAGCGCAATCTGTCTGTCTTGCACTACTATACTCAGTTCCAGTAACAAGGCATGTCATTGGCGGCATTACGTGAACACACAGCTTGCTACGAAGACATTATTATACTTTAGGGTTAGATACCTGTCTCCTATCTTACGAGTAAGATAGGAACGACAAATGATACGGATAAATAATTGTATTATGGCTGTCTCCTACCTCACGAGTAATTATAGGAGATAAACGCGGTGTGTTAGCACTACATAGTATGAAACAAAATCGCTTCCCAATGACTGTCCCTATGTATGCTTAGATCTATAAAACTACGCTACGGATTTTAATGCCGTTATTTTAATAGATAGTGTGAATCAAGAGAAATGTTTTTATGTATAATAAATACATGCATAATATAGTGGAGGAAAACAGATGATTTAAGATTTTTCACTTTTTGGCAGAACGAAGTTCGCCGGGTCATCCATTAGAAATATAATCAAAAGGGAAAAAGGTGGCTACTAGTGTTTTGAATAACGGTAATGAAGTTATCTTAACGTTTTGTCTATACTCCTATACAAGTTTGCGCTGTCGGAGCATATCTCTGGGTAAATTTTTCAAGGTGGTAGAACCAGTGTAGTTCGACCGGGGAAGTACCACCGCTACACCTATTTCTAGCGTGAAGCATTTCTTGCGTTTCGATAGAAGGGTGTGGTTGCCGGCACACTTTCACATGAGGCCACCATCATAGTTCTCGGGAGTAGCAACGAATCTGTGATTGACTTCAGATGGAACCCATGTTCTGTTTGTAGTTGATTACTTACCATCAGGTGGATTGCATGCTCGTTTGTTACTTTATTCAGATAAAAAGAGGCATGTTCATTGAGTCTGGCAAAAGATCTTTCTTTGCCAATATACTATTGATATTCCACCTAATTTACGAAATAATCAAATATTACTAATCTAATAAGAAGTAAATAATATCTAAGAAGTCAATTAAAAAAACAACTTTACATCATTTAAACAATCGATATGAAAACTTCTAACAATCCTTCTTAAGATAGAAGCCATCAAAAATAACGAGACAGTCCCATTTACTTCTCACTTGCATCAATATGCTCACTCTAAGTACCAAAGCATGTTATTGGCTGCATTACGTGAACACACAACTTGCTACTAAGACAGTATTATACTTTAGGGTTAGGTACCTGTCTCATACCTTACTAGTAAGAGGAACTAGTACCTAACTAGTAAGAGGCAAGTGTTACAGAAAAATCATTCTAAAAGGGTTCCCTACGTAAAATCGATACACTAATTACCGATTTTCATTTCAACGAAAACCATTGATCGATTGCTCTATTGATTGATGCCTTATTAGAACAAAGCTTTAATTACCCGATGTAACAACTCACCGAAAACCAATTTACCTATGTTTATTTCAACTACAGTACTGGCGACTAGTATTTTCGATCACGCTATCGTATTTTTTCTTTACATTTTGCCTGTATATCACCATAATAACAAAACAACAACAATTATTACTAAATTAATCAATATAAACTTTAAAATAAACATCCATGTGTGTGCAAATACTTCAGAAAACAATATACCTAGATCTGAGCAAATCTGACGTGGACACTCTCGCGACAAGATTTTATATGATAGAAAATTGCACGGTGCAAAAAATGATGGGTTTGACTACTACAAAGTTTATTTTTTTCTTTTAGTGCACTGAAATAAAGGCTTGTTTTAAAATATTCTTTCAAAAAATATTATTTAATATTAAATTATATAATTTTAATGTCATGAAACTAATAATCCTAAAGTTTACAGAGAAGTAGGCAGCAAACGAGTACGCCTTTGGAGTTAAATGGTCACTGCAGACTGCAGTCTTTACCCTTAGCATGATTTGTAACTATAATCATTACTAAAGTCTTCACTCATTTCAAAGCACATTGAAGTTACTAACGTAAACTAAAAAGTCAGCAAGATACGTATTAAATTCGAACTAAGGGTACTAAAATTAAGAGTAATTTCAGTTAAATGTTCGACTCAAAATCTGCCGTAGTAAAATTACTGTTCCTAAAAACTAAGATGGAATTAAGAGAATCTGTAATCATCTGGTGGAAGCTTTAAGTATTGACGAACGATCAGTCAAAAGGCAAGTGCAGATGACGTCACCGTTTGCGAAATTAATGACATGACATCCGTGTTTTGTTTATACACTTCATATATTGTGTGTACATACAGTAAGGGAGGTGTGTGAAGTCCACCAATTCGCAATTGGCTAGCGCGGTGGACTATGGCCTAAAACTCTCATTCCGAGACCTGTGCTCAGCAGTGGGACAATAATGGGTTGAAGATAGGATATATTTTGTGTACACAAACACACACAGACATTTACTAATTAACAACGGGTAAATAACTATACCTATATAAAAATAGGTATTCAATCCGAAGCATACTAATTCGAATAAAAAGTTGAGAGGTGTCAAGGGACACCCGGATGGAACGAAGTTCCTTTCGATTAATAAATTATGTAAAAAAACCTGTATAAATATAAATAAAACCTGTATAATATTACCGTCGCGACACTACACTGTTCGTAGCAAAATAGAGAGAGGATACAAAATAATTTGCTTGCTTTCTATCAGAGAAAGAGAGAGAGACAAGCGTACGTACATATAGGGGACGTCTTACCCTTCGGGACGCTCACATGCTAAGGCGGAGGGTAGGGAATTTGGGCCTCGAGGGGTACCCTCTTTACCCGGGCAATTCTCTAGGAAGTAGAATAACTCTCGGATCCTTAACATTTATATATAATATTAAAATGTTAATAAAAACATTATAATTTTATATACAAGTGTGAACGATATTACCATCCCCACTGTTTAGTGGGTGGTTCGGTGTACTATGGCGTCGCTTACGAGCCGACGGTCGTCCTCCTGGTGGTCGGAGGTCGCCAAGCCTGGGAGCTCCCGCGGGAGCGGCCGCCCCCCAGGTGGTCAATCGTGTAGAGGCGCGAACCCCATTAGGTGTGTATGTGGTCCAGCCTCCGCCCGCTCATACATTGAACGAGCTAGGCGGACCACAAACTCCTCGACCGTCTCGATCTTGAGGTCACGCCGCACCACGTCGTTCCTGACGTAGCGACCAGCCCCCAAAGAGAAACAAGCGCACGCCGCGCGACTTACTACACTATAGACAAAAGTGTCGTGACAACTTTTCGTCTGAATTTTAATAAGGAACTGCGTTCCAAAAAAAGCTATGATAAATTCAATTTTTTTTGGTATTATTCTAAGACATATTGTACTCCGCACATAATGCACATATTGTAACTGACGACTATAATCCACGGTTTTTTTGACGGGTTGGTAATGCCTAGGATAAGTATGTATATCTCCCTTCAAACCAAAATACAGCAGTGCTTAAAAATTCTTTTATTAGGTAGTATAATAGGTATTCCCTGTTGTTCCGGGACCAGACTAGGGCTACGGTATCCTCTGCCTGTCGTAAAAGGAGACTAAAAGGGGCTTCCGAGGTTGCGGGCGGGTAGAGTAGGAGCTCGAACCGTCCGGCCAAGCGACCCCTGGATGGACGGCGGCATGTGTACTCGCATGCCACCGTAAAGACCAGAAGGTACGGTGAGCGTTTGCCCTTCAGGAAAAGCCTGAAAGGGGCATCGCGCTCGGAAGACTTCGGTTGTGTTCCGTTGGATATCCCGGAGTCCTCCACGCAACGCGCTACCGGAGGAGTTTTAGTGCGGTGAGAATCCCACATAACCCGGCGTTACACACGTTAGTACTTTTTAAAAGTTTCCCCCTCGGAAACAAAAGAAAGAAACAACTCGGAAACAAACAAGTTTATTATTAAACTATTTAGTTTGACTAAGAAGTCGAACTAAATAGTTTAACCACTTTTAACATGTCGATTATCAGCGTAATAGCAGAATTGAAAATTATTAACAATTATCCCATACCATTATATTATAAAGCATATTAAAAATACTATAAAACAAAACCCGCTTAATTACCAAGAACCATAAATAAGTCATTATAATGATACGGTAATTTATCATACTTCAATCCCGCCGAAATTGCGTTAAAGTAATAAAATGAGTCATAAAATTGACCATTAAACAAATTGGCGGCGTGATGGACCGGATATCATTAATTCTTAATTACTTTCTGACGTAAAATTTTTCAGTTTCGCCTCCATGAAATTTTTGAATCACAAGTCACGATAGGTTGCGTTAATTTTTATAACCAGACGCGCGTAATGCTCACAACTTACAAACTCTCGACTTACGTTATGCTCACTACTTATAAACTCACGACTTACAATCTAACGACTAACAAGCTTAAGACTTTTTCGCGACTTACGAGTTACAGCTTAAGAGACAATCAACTTTCCTACTACTTACAATTACCAGTTTATGGCGTACCAGTTTACAACCAGTTTATATGATCACTTTTTTTTGTTCTCGTAGGGAAAACTTTCCAAAAGGTACCAGACCCAGACACATTGGCCCATTGTGCTCCTCCCAGATGAGCGGTTGGGCCCACCCTAATCTTTACGGCGGTATGCGAGTACAACAGATACCGACGTACTTCCCGGGATCGCCTGACCGAACGGTTCGAGCTCCCAGTCCAGCCGCCCGCAACCCCGGAACGCCCGCACCCTTTTAGTCGCCTCTTACGACAGGCAGAGGATACCGTAGCCCTATTCTGATCCCGGAACAACAGGGATGTAAGACTTGCAAAGTAACCTAGACTAAACTATCCTAGCTTATTAAATATTTAACTCACCAAAGTGTAAATTACGAAGTACATACAAGCTTCTAAACGATGCTGGATGTAAACATACATAAAAAATAATACGTAACATAATGATAAATGCCATCCGGTCATAAACACTGGTCAGACGCGGAAACTGTTCGTGAAATGGGGCATTAAAATTAAATTAATTATTGTAAGTACTAGTTTATCTTGCACATGCTTCATTACCATGGTAAACATTTTTTTTTATCTGATTGAAATAGCAAACGAGCATGCAGTCCACCTGATGGTAAGTGAGCACAGCCGCCTATGGACTCCTGTAAGCAACATCAAATAGAACATGGGTTTTATCGGACGTCAATCACTGATGCGTTGCCACTCCCGAGGACTATGATGGTTGCCTTATATAATATGTGGCGGCAACCACGCCCTTCCATCGAAATGCAAAAAAATGCTTCACGCTAGAAATAAGTGTGGCGGTGGTACTTCCCCGCTCGAACAACACTGCTTCTACCACCTGCAACAACAACAATAAACATATCATGATAATGATAATCCTACGTGTTAATCTACATTATAAACTATCTATATACTAATTTTCAGCAATTTTCTGTATATTATGTAGTAAGATAGGATTATGGAGGACTTCACACATTGTCAGTTGCAATATTCTCAACCTATGACCGAATGGCATCGCGACCACAATTGAGAAAAGCTGGCAAAAAACTTATTTGGTTTCTCTCATGCCTTTCCAATAAGCTTATATATAAATATATTTTAGTTTTTTTAATTTATTTTTTCATTCCATATTGCGTACTTGGAGAATAAAATCTAGCTCAATAGCAAATAGAATTAAATATAGCTAATAAATGAAGATCGATATATACAGAGGAAAAAGTTTTCCGCAAGATGAAAATAGATTCGTTTCCGAAAAACTATAGACCTTGAACAAAAAAGTTGCCAAACTTCTACAAATCGATAAAAGGCTTAAATAACAAGTTTCAAGGTCACGGGCATTACAAAAATGTTACTTTTCACTAGTTTATTGGATAAAACTTTTCACGCAACACATGTCTGACTGCTAACTGTAAACTACGTCCGATATTAAATTACACTCGCTGTTGAATTATAATGCACTTAATCAACGTTTGTTATTGCTCAATAAATTTGAAATTCCGAAATGGTTTAAATTCGGTTAAAAATGTTTTGTTGAGTAACGACAGTCTAAAGTTTGAAAGTGGTAGAACTATACTTGGTTATACTTCGGATGCACTACCTTACTAGCCGTCAATCCATATGGATTACAACCTATTTGATTACGATATCTATTAGCTCTTTTTGGGGTATTTTACCGATAATCATCGCACCTAACAAGCGTGTAAACCGCTTTGGATGTTGATAATAAAAATTAAGATGTTACTCATCTCCTGAATTTGGTTCTTTAGTCACATCCAACTATATACATGCGAAGACAGAAACTATTTAAGACCGACAAGCCATTTACTCTAGTCCTGTTCTGGTGGTAGAACCAGTGTAGTTCGACTGGGGAGGTGCCACCGCTACATTTATTTCTAACCCGAAGCAGTTCTTGCGTTCCGATGGAAAGGTGTGGTTGCCGGCACACTTTTATAAGCGGCGACTATCATAGTCCTCGGGAGTAGCAACTCATGTGTGATTGGTTTCATAGAACCCACGTTATATGTGAAGTTACTTACAGATGTCCTTGGGCAGCAGTGACCACGATCAGGTAAACTAGATGCTCGTTTGCTACCTCAATCTTATAAAAAAGCCCCAAAGCACCGTAAACCATTCAACAGATCTCTTTGCATAGCTTCCAGGTAGTAATAGAAAAACTACCTTAGGTAGGAATACAGTTGTTTTATTATGTAAATTCTTTGAATAAGATTTAGAAGTGCCAACGGAATAGTAAGCGAGTTCATGTGACAGTTGTAGGTTTTTCCTTATTATTTATGTAATCTTCTATTATCGCCATTTATTATTATCTTCTTTTTTCAACGGCTCATGTAGAGCTGACGTCATGTCGGGTCTATTTTTGGAAATAATCAATAGAATTTAAATCTGAATATTACTTAAGCGAGTTCATGACTACTGAAGGTTTCTCGTCTATTATTTATGTAATATTTTTATTGCGCATTTATTTTATGTAGCTTATATAGAGCTCATGTCTTTTTAGATCTATTTATAGAAACTAGTCGCCCGTCGCAACGGATCAAATTCGACCGTAATTTAAATTAAAAAACTAAATGTCATATTGTCCAAAGTAGTACGAATATTTCCCAAATTTAAATAAAATGTAATAATTTTCAAGTTATTTTGAACGCACCTGTTAAATATAAAAAGAGATTTAATTATCTAAGCCTCATTTAAAAGCACCGTACTTCCCCGGTCGAACTACACTGGTTCTACCACCTTGAAAATTATCTATTCGTCACATATACGAGTATATACCTCCTTCAATTCATTATGATTATTTTCAATTTGTTTCCATCCTAAACAGAGGCTAAAAGCACGTTTAATATAAATCTATTCGATAATCCGCACCTAACATCCTAGTTACGAGCTTAACTCAGACTGAATATGCCCTTGGGAGTATTTCTAGACAGCTCGGCTTATGAGGTTTTATAGGATACTTCATCTAACTTTAGTTTTGCTGGAAAACTTAACAAACTAGAAATAGATGGAAATAATATTAATACGTGAAGCAAAAACTTGTGATTCGTTTTAAGATAGTTGCCACAGACGGAGGAGTGTGAAATTATGACGGTTATAGTTGATGCAGATAAGGATTAGGCAATGCTAATATTTGTTTCAAATAATGCATAAAACGTACATAACATCAGCTAAAAACACCTTGCACACTACCTTGCATTTGACACAAACGCGTACATAATAAACGAAATACAATATTCAATGTCTTACTATGAAAACATAATATATAACGTCAAAAATGACAGATGTCTTTGTCAAAATACCCGCTATTGCTTTTAAATGCAGCTAAGTTAATTAAACCTCTTTTTACCTTTAACGGGTGCGTTCAAAATAAATTAAAAAATATCACAATTATTTGAATTTGAGAAATATTCGTCCTACTTTGGACAATATGAAGTTTATTTTTTTAAACTAAATTCAGGTCGAATTTCGACCGTTGCGACGGGTGAATAGTAGATGGAAATATGTTTGAATTTCGGTAATTTCATGCCGAGCATATTTTATTTACGAGTTTTGTACTGAAATATGAATCGGACATGATATAATTATAATTATGATATGTTTATTGCCGTGTTGCAAAGCGATTACGTAGTGGTTCCGTATTCACCTTTGTGTGTAGAATGCCCTATGAATGTAGAAAGCATTTTTTTATTAAGCCTATTATTAGTTAGTTTAGTTATTAGTTTAAAAAAGAAAGATGTTCTAAATTCAACTGTACTTTGTCTTTTTTAGGGTTTCGTGTTCAAAGAGAAAAAAACTGAACTCTACGACTAAGACTGCGCTGTCCGTCTGTCACTATGCTGTATCTCATAAACTGTAATAGCTAGACAGTTAGTTTTTTCTAAATGATCTAGATTTCTATTGCCGCTATACTGAAATGAAATGAAATGAAATGTCTTTATTTTGCATAGGCCTTCGGGAGGGCTTACAAATTGTCAGTTACATTTATATATATGTTTTTACACTACCACCGGCAATACTGAAAAAAGGCAAAATAAATAATTATGTAAGACGCGATCTCATACAGCAAAAGTATTTTGTTGTTTTTTTTATACATAATTGCACGGAACTCTTCTCGCACTTAGCTGGTTTCCATTAACTGTCACTCGATTACTGCCTTTAATTATAATTTTACGTCCGCTAACAATTTGGTCTTTAAAAATACATTTAACCTATCCACACAGCTTAAACACTCGCTCAGTCCATTTAATCCTGATGAAGTTTAGAGAACTTTTTCCAATAATGAAAAATTCGCAAACATCGATTGTTTGGGAATTTCCCATTAACTTCTTTTTACTTGTCACTTGGAAATCCGTTAGACGGGAAGACAGGATGCAAAATCACAGAGAGGGAACATAATCCCGATAATCTTGAAAAATGGCCATGGTGTTCCTCTCCCTTGGGAATTGCCTTTAAGGGGTTCTGGGCTTATGGAAATGGATTATATTTTGGACAATTTGCCTAAGTACCCAGTTAAGACAAGTTTTAATGAGTCACAGGTCTGTAAGATATAACATGATAAATAGAAAGGCAGATAAAGAAGTTATTGAAAAAAGAAAATATTGTTTATTAGTTGACCCTGCGAACTTCGTTCCACCTAAAACTCAAAAATTTAAAATTATCAGTTACTATATTATACATGTGTTATACATAAAAACATTCCTCTTGAATCACTCCATCTATTAAAAAAACTGCATTAAAATCCGTAACGTAGTTTAAAAGATCGAAGCATACATATGGACAGATAACGGGAAGCGACTTTGTTCATACTATGTAGTGATTCTGTAGTGGTAGAGTACTATTTCTTAGAGCAGTAATCGTCTTATTGAAACTCTACCTTAATCGAAGGTCCGAGGTTGGAATCCCAGGCATGCCCGACTGATTATTTTAAAACTATGTGCATAAAATGATGTGTGGTATATCTATGTACAAACTAAAATTAAAACAACATCTATCAGTTTTTTATATGTACAACTATTGACCAATAACCTTTTGACCGTTTATTGATCTTAAATGTACTATCGATCCGATTGCGAAATCCTTCTCTGCGTCAACTATAACCGTGCGTAATTTCATACTCCTCCGCCTTCGGCAAGTATCTTTAAAACGAATCAATAAATTTTGCTTCCCGTTTTAATTACCAATATACTGAAACTAATAATTTCAATTTAGGAATATATTAACAGTAAACAATATTGAAATATAGAAATGAAGGTAAATAAAATTTAATATAATATCAATTACTATTTCTAACCTATTTCATGAATACCAAAAGGCGACCGACCGTGTTAACTAGTTAATTAATTCGCTTTGATTACTATTTCGTTAATAAAATAATTATTTCATTGAAAATGAATACTTTCCAGCTTTACATCCTACGAATTATATATTTAAATGGGTATAAAATTAAGTTTACATAGTAATTTAATGAGCTACGTGGTAAAACGGTCACTTTACGGCTTCGACACGCAATGGGTTCCGGGTTCGATCCCCAGCCAGACTGATATCTGAAAGTCAATTCTGTTTAGACTTTGGGTATTAATGTGTTCATCTTTATGTTATAACATACAGACAAAAACGTGGTATCCACGAAATAAGAAAAAATCATTTTCTATTTTTCAGGCACCGAACCACGTAAAAAGATATATTTTTATAAAGAAAGATGCTTTGCTTTTTTATATAAAGGCATGTGAACTACTCTGAGAGCTCTGAATTTTTCTACAGCTCACCAGTCGCAAGCTTTAAATCGTATCGAACACTTTAATCATTGGCTCGCAACTCTCAATATAAAATTCTATCATTTTAATAAGGAGAGATGTAAACTAAGAATAGAAACTACGGTTACCAGCTCTGTAAAGTCTATTAAGCTACCCACACCGGTCCCGATTTCTCGCTCGCATCCCTTCTTAGTAAAATTAATTGTTTTTTTTATGTGAGCTGTGAACGAGAGCTAGACTAAGCTATGCAATGAAAATTAACTACAAGTATGTGTATTAGACGAATGACTACTTCTCACATCTTTGATGGAAAGCCTCCCTTATAAACGGCAATAATGATATCCAAACGGTCGCAATCCAAGTCCGCACCCCTTCTTATAAACAAGTATTTTTTAAGGAAGTATGTGAGCTAAGAAAAAGAGCAAAACTGAGCTATGCAATGAAAATCGGTCAGCAATAGAAGTATTTGATGATCATTCATGCATAGGAGTTTTTTTACCTGATTGAAGTAACAAACGAGCTTGCAGTCCATCTGATGGTAAGTGGTTACTGCCGTTCATGAAAATCTGTAAGCAACTTCAATTAGAACATTGATTCTATCTGAAGTCAGTCACAAATACGTTGCTACTTCCGATGACTATGATTGCCGCCTCATATAAAAGTGTGCCGACAACCACACCCGTCCATCGAAACGCAAGAAATGCTTCACGCTAGAAATAAACATCTGTCACGTTAAACGAATATAATGATATCACAATGTAATCACAATTGACGCGTGTTAATCAAGCAACTGGAGTGTATAATAAATGGACATCAGGCTGTCAGCGATAGTTAATAAAGGGAAATTCGTAACAATACAATTATTGGCAATTTCCATTCCAACTGGCCTGTTAGCGGTTACCCGTATTTACTGGGATATGATTAACTGCTCGTAATGGCCTTTGTATATTATGTCATTTTCAGATTGGAGATTTATAAGATTGAAGTATCAAATGAGAGTGCATCTACCTGATGATAAAGTCACGGAAGCTCTTAAACATGTAAGCTACTTCACAAGGGTCCTCTTTGAAGTCACTGAAGCTACTTTCTAAGTTGGTTGTCTCAAATAAAAGTGAGCTCTCAAGGTAGTCCAGTGTAGTTCGACCGGGGAAGTACGACCGCCACACCTATTTCTAGCGTGAAGCATTCCTTGCGTTTCGATGGAAGGGTGTGGTTGCCGGCACACTTTTATATGAGGCGACTATCCTAGTCCTTGGGAGGCGACGCATCTGTGATTGACTTCAGATAGAACCTATGTTCTATGTGAAGTTGCTTACGAATGAAGAGCGGCGGTGACCACTTACCATCAGGTGGACTGCATGCTCGTTTGCTACTTCATTATTATAATAAAAAAAACCTGATGGTAAACGGCTCCTAAACATGTAAGCTACTTTATATAGAACAAGGGTATCTGAAGTAATTCCTAAAGCTACTTTCCAAGTTGGTTGTCTCAAGTAAAAGTAAGTTGAGAAAGACACCCTTCCGCCAAAACACAAGAACTGCTTCAGGTTAGAAAAATGGCTGGGGTAGCGACTGTCGAACCATACGGCACGAGTATGGTTCTTGCCAAATTGTGATGACTCTAAACCTACGGTTTTTCCTTGCTTCTGCTTCCTTTCTTTATGAAAACTGATAAAGTTAATATAGTTCAATCGAGAAGCTACCATCTCCCTCCACATTTCTGATGGAGACAAATAAAAATACTAATGAAATGAAATGTCTTTATTTTGTATAGGCCTACGTGGCTCTTACAAATTGTCAGTTACATTTTTTTTCTTACACTACCACCGGATCGGAATACGACCTCAACTGAGAAGATCCGGCAAAAAACTCAGCGGGTTTGTCTTTTTTTCTTATTTATATTCATGTTTTTGATATTATTACAATCATGTTTTTTTTACATGGTAATGAAAGTTATACAATACAAAGAGCATTTCTGTTTTCCGGCTCATTGCGTATAAGGCGATCTTAATACTCCACTATTAAGATCTAACTTTCAATACCATGTAAAAACATGATTGTAACTAAGTATACGTAAAGAAATAGATATAAATAACAAAAAAGACAAACCCGCTGAGTTTCTTGCCGGATTTTCTCAGTTCTCTCAGTGTAAGAAAAAAAATGTAACCGACAATTTGTAAGTGCTCCCGTAGGCCCATACAAAATCAAGACATTTCTTACATACAATTTATTAATTCTTACATACCGTCCTTGGGATGGTAATATTTGTTAAAATAATTGTTACAAAATATTTTCATTGTTCTCTTGTGATCATTTTAACATAGGGTTCATTATAGCATCGTTCATATACCGTAGAGGAACAAACATTTTCTTGTCGAATCTATGATTTTATTTTTATTTTATTTTATTTCTTGAAGGAAAACTTACAGCTATACAAATATATACGAAAGAGTACACAAAGTAGCACCCTAGTAAGTGAGCCCATTTTTGTTTCCGCATATAAATAAGTAAAAATTCGGCAAGATACAAAATATACAAATTTCGATTGTAATCTTGTTCATCTCGAGACATACAATCTAAAGGAAAATTCTGATGCTCCTGCTAAACCACTTGTGATCAATGAAGAGCACAAGTTTGTATAACATCTCGCAAGAAGTTACAAAGTTACGGGTTAACCAACTATGTTCGACGTTTCCAATCCATAAAGCATCTGACAAGTTTAACGACTTGAGCGATAACAACGTGAGCAAAGGATAGGCCACGATCCAAAATGTTTAACTTGATGTACATTTATGTACACTTATTTTAATACGTAATAGGTACTAAAGTTAAGCGGTTTTTAAATTTTTTTTGCGCGATGTTTCGATCCAGTTGCATGGATCGTGGGCACCAAATTTTCATTTTCGGCGTGACTAAGATCCATATATCCAGGTCCAAGTTTTAACAAAAAATATTAGTTTAAAATCGTATGCATATGATTATCACTACATAGTATAAAACAAAGTTGATTCCCGCTGTATGTCCCTATGTACGCTTAAATCTTTGAAACTACGCTACGCATTTTAACGCAGTTTTAGATAGAGCGATTCAACAGGAAGGTTTTTTATATATAATAAAGGCATAATTAGTTTTTTGACTTATCGGCGGAACGAAGTTTGCCGGGTCATCTAGATAAATATATAATGACATTTATGTGTGTATTGTAGTATTTTAACACACGAGTACACCAGCAGGTGAGATAATCGAGTAGGACCCGTTAACTTTAGTTCAGAGCTCTGAAATAAATGCAACTAATTAAGAAACTTCGATGGAGTGTTTCAAAATAAGTGTAATGCAATCTAGTATCGAATTTTAAAAATATGTTATAGTAGACACTTTCAGAAGCAAGATAAGAACTACTTTAAGGCAGACCTTGTCTCACACTGTGTTTTCTAGCAATAACTTAAAATGCTTCTTCAATATGTCTAAGAATGTCTTTCTACTAGCGAGGTCTAAGACAATTTAAGCCCAATTAAATTTATGGTAGGCTGAGGACTATAACCTTAGATGAAATAATTACTGGCAAAATGAAGGGAAAATTTGGTTTCTTCTGAAGAACGGGACATTTTTTGGGCTAATTACTATAGAATAATTACTGTAGAGGCAAAATTTATTTGATTGTGAAAGAAAAGTTAAGAACAAAAAGCATTTAAGGTCAATTACTTTTAATTTATTGAGCACTAGATTATTACCTCATCCTATGCGCGTTTGAAATATGTATTTTTATGATTAAAGTTAATAATAAAGGATACAAGCTACATATTTGAAGAAAAATAGTCGATATCTGTAATCAAAGAGAGGAGTCGATAAGGTTGTAGTGAATCTTCGGGAACTTAAATATCAGTTGTCTCCCAAGGTGGTAGAACCAGTGTAGTTCGACCGGGGAAGTTCCACCGCCACACCTATTTCTAGCGTGAAGCATTTCTTGCGTTTCGATAGAAGGGTGTGGTTGCTTCACGCTAGATATAAGTGTGGCGGTGGTACCTTCTCGGTCGAACTACACTGATTCTACCACCTTTTTTTATCTGACTGAAGTAGCAAGCGAGCATGCAGTCCACCTGATAAGTGGTCACTGCCGCCCATGGACATATGTAATCAACTTCATACATACATACGCCTCATGTGAAAGTGTCCTGGCAACCACACCCTTCCATTGAACCGCAAGAAATGTTTCACGCTAGAAATAGGTGTTGCGGTGGTACTTCCCCGGTCGGACTACACTGGTTGTACCACCTCAATGACTATATGTTTAGTTCATGCTTAAACAACTGATGTATTTTCGGTTTTTGTTTGTAGCAATGTCGCTACCACGCTTAAACCCTTTAAAATATTCTTCAGAATAATCATCTGCGTCTCACCTTGTTTACTTTAGTCTAGACAGTGTATTTAAATAGCCCTTAGCACTAGACAACCCAAAAATGTAGTTAATAAAAATATTTCTAAACGCTTATTTAAACAAAGTATCGTCGCTTTGAAATACGAGATTATGTTCAAAACTTGGAAAAATTCTATCCAAAAATTATGAGTAAGATTTCATTTGTATACTTACAATTTGGTTTTCAATTAAATACGAAGTTTAACGAAATCTTGGAAAAAAAAATCTGTCCAATTTCTGTATTACTTGTTGTTACTTAAAAATCTTCTATTACTCTACTTTCTACTATCTCATACTAAAAACTTAAAACGCTTTCTACACTCATAGCCCCACATGAGGATTTTCTCCTGTGTCGTGGGTGCAATGGACAAACACAAAGACGAATACACAAACACCCAGACCCAGAACAGGACAGAATCTAAACTCATCATTCAGATACCTGTCTGGCCGGGAATCGAACCCGGGAACCACTGCGTGTCCGACCGGTATGGTAACCGCTGCGCCACACGGGTCTTCATACTAAATGTATGGGAGTGTTTATTTATTGTTTTTGGATATTTCTCGTTTTACTTTGAAAAAGTTATTATTCTCATTTTACTCATTACGTAACGTACTTCCAATATCAGTTTAATTTTTTTGATTAGTTACGGAATAATCGCCTGTGCACACTAAACGATTACACCCTGTATAGAGACGTCTATACTATACGAACGGAGGCCGTAATCACCCCCCGAAGGGTAGTGTACACCTGCCACCTGATTTTGTTTGCACGGCGCAGGCTCTGTATCTTTTAGCAGTAACTACCTACTTTACTGGCAGCTTTTGAAAATTCATACTTGTAATAAATATGAAAGATTTAAGTGTACATAATATATGTTTAAAAAATGTAAGACAGAATATTTTAAACGGGACATTTTATGTGTTTTTACCTCCCTATCTGTAACTTTGAATTTCCATTTAACAAAAAAAACTGTTATTTTAATGGAATTTAAAATATATTTCTAACTAGCTGTACCCGCGGCTACGCCCGCGTGCAAATCAATGTATCGCTAAGTTTTTCCCGCGCAAATCTTCACTCAGTGGGAAGTAATAAAAGTAGTCTACATGTAGTTCCATAACATTTTCTATAGTAAAAATTTCGTAAAAATCGGTTTAGCCGGTCAAGGATTACCCGGACAAACACAGAGTGAAAAAACGAATTTTAAGTGTGTATATGTGGGTAGGTCCATATTGTTATGTAAAATGTTATGAAAATAAGACGAATCAGAATATCGTAAACCCCTTTTTTGAACCAATTTACAGTCTTAGTGGTCACATTAACAATATCGGAATACATATTTTCAAACAACGCCTCCACATTTAAACCAAAGCGCATCGATTATAAAGATGGATTTTAACTTTTATGAATTGAAAAATACTATTTTAAGTAATTTTGGTCCTTTTAAATTTCTGAGTAAGATTACATATAGGTGAACCTACTTTTAACATTAATTTGACAACCTTGACAACCCGCGTTGCGGAGCAGCTACCACACCCGGTTCGATTCCCGGCCAGACAGGAATCTGAATAGATTCATGTTCTGGGTCTGAGTGTTTCTATATACGTCTTATGTGTCCATGGCACCCACGACACGGGAAAAAATCCTAGTGTGGGGCCTATTGTAGAAATTGAAATTGTAGAAATTTTCTATTTTATTGAGTGTAGAAAGCGTATTTTTATTAAAAAAAAAGTTTGTGTGGAGGAGTACCGGGAGGCGGGTTGAAGGAATCCAAAAATTTTGTTGTATAATGTCTTCGATCTCGATATCTGTATCTACAGAATCTTCATCCCAAATAGTCAAATAACAATCCCGCATTGAATTTCCAGTATTCATTTGATTTGAAATATTAAAAATGTTAGAGAAATCGTGGCTTCAAATCTTGAGTGGACGCTCAAAGGCGAATAGGCAGGTATTATGACCGCTTTTCAAAAGTGTGGGCGCAACGCTGGACGACGCTGACGCCACGGCAATAGCTATTTTTCTATCAGATCTTATATTTTTCGCTAATAGTAAATTTATTAAAACCGTTTTACCCGTGCCCCCTATTGCATCTAACTAAAACTAAAAATCTAATGACAGTATCAATGATACGTAAACTAATTTTGGTTCTACTAACATTTAAGCGGCGCTCAGGTATGTTTATAGTTTATCTTTATTAAGCCTTGTTTGTGGTTCATTACATTAAAATTTGAATTTGTCGGCAAGGTAAATCCAAATTATTTTGTACTTTTACCTGACAGAGGTTAAACCTCTATTAATTTCATATAAACTTTGTGACATATTGATTCCCAGGCGGGCGAAAGCTTTGCATTTCCGATACTAAATAATATTTAAAAATGAGCTGGTTATTAAAAAAATAATACTAAAATTAGTATTTATGAAAACTACAGATAATAATAATAATAATAATGTACATAAGACAACTGGATTCGAACCCCAGACCTCGCGTTTCTAATCCGCCCGACTTGGCACCACACGGCTATCACGATTTTAATAACAGATGCGAAATTCACACACTTATGAGTTCAGAACATCATCTATTTTGGCTTATTTTGACGCACTTTGTTATTCTAAAGTTAATTTATAATATGTTGTTATTTAAATGCATGTTTTCTATAACATTATTTATAATGAACATATTATAAATATAAAAAGAACAATAATGTTGACCTTGCTCGTTTGTTATTACAGCCAAGTGTTCATCAACCATGCTTCAATATTTATAAATGCAATTATTTATCACAAAAGTTGCAAAAGCTTCTTTATAATAATAATTCATGATATAATTGTTATATCTTATTTAGATACTGATAGACTTATTAATGTTAGTATTTTGCTTAAAATACTATCAATTGTATTTTGTCCTTAATATTTATTTTCCCCAAAAAAGTACGGGTGTGGTCAATAACATAACTTTATTTATGTAACTATTATGTAACATGAACACGGAGTGACAAATGGAGTCGATAATTTTATTTTGAAACAATGTTAAAACATTATTTAGAATTATTAGATTCAAATCTGGGGGCACGGTAGTGCCCCCGCCAAGACGAGCCAAGCGAAGCGCAAGCGCAAGGGCACTACCTACCTTTTCTCGAAGCGCTTCGTCGTATTTTTGAACCTTCATAACTTGAGTTTGGTTGGGTTATACCAGACAAAATTTTCAGGATATAATGTCAGTGGTAGACTTAATAAACCTCTAAAGTTTCAATTGCATAGCTCTTATACTTTAGATTTTATTGATATCTAAAATACCCCGATTTCGTCACTCACTCACTGATGATCAACAAAATTCTTAAGGTACTTCCTGAAGTCCTAGAAAACTGAAATTTGGTATGTAAGCTAGTATTAGTACCCAAACAACAAAAAAATCCTAAAACTTGGAACTTTTACCCCCCAACCCCTTAAACTAGGGGGTGAAAGTTTGTTCGAGACTTCCGCAACTTTTGACGCTAGAGGTCTGAATGCGGCCGCGGAGGGGTAAAAATCTGAAATAGGGAAACTTAATTCCCTATTTCCTGCTTGAGATCTGAAAATTATACACAAGTACATAGAACACAAACTTTTCATCAAATCAAAACATTATCCTACCCATAAGTACTTAGATATGAATAATATTACTACACTTCACTTCGGTAAGTGTTTATTAATCAACCTATACTTTTGAACATAAGCATCGTAAGTATAGTATGCGCCAACGCCCGCCGCCTGCCCCCTCGTCCCCGCGCAGTAGCTAAAAATAATCGGGTCATCCACATTCTCTTGTGGGCAGGCTTATGTAGCTCTCTCTAGAGTGACTAGTTTACAAGGTGTTCACCTTATAAATATAGACTTCAGTAGTATTAAGGCACAACAGACTGCGATAGTCGAATATAATCGTCTAAGATCCAAGTATCACCCTGAACTATCGCATATTGTAAATAGTAAGCCAACGAAAAATAAAGGCAAAGATAGAGAATGGGCTATAAAAAAAGGCATCTCAGATGCACAAGAAATATACCCCAAAAAAAGAAAGAAAAAATGAGCGACAAAAAAATACTTGTATTTGTCGCTCATTTTATCTTTCTATCATAAGAAACCTACAAAAAGAAATGAAATCCCACAAAAACATTTCATGTTAAATGTTGCCAAGACGAGACCATATAGCTCGCACTGTCAAAAAGTAATCAGATCCCGTGTAGAGCCAAGTTTCTAACCCTACATGCCCAGACCTAAATCGATAAGCCCTAATTTCACACTCAAGTTACGGGGAAATTCTACAGCCATAGCTCGTACTGCGTTGTTCGTAGCGCGTAGCAGAGTTTTTACGCTATAATCTCGTAGGCGTGCAAACCTTGGACGTAACTGGCGAGATGGCCGCACGGAAAGAGTTTAGAAGATTGAATAGATTTTTAAGCTCAAGCCCATATGACGAATAGCAAAAAGTCCGTGCGGCCGACTCGCCAGTTACGTCCAAGGTTTGCACGCCTACGAGATTATAGCGTAAAAACTCTGCTACGCGCTACGAACAACGCAGTACGAGCTATGGCTGTAGAATTTCCCCGTAACTTGAGTGTGAAATTAGGGCTTATCGATTTAGGTCTGGGCATGTAGGGTTAGAAACTTGGCTCTACACGGGATCTGATTACTTTTTGACAGTGCGAGCTATATGGTCTCGTCTTGGCAACATTTAACATGAAATGTTTTTGTGGGATAACTATTTTACTATAATAGAATGACGCGCCATCTGTTATCAATTGGGAATCCCTGTACTCTAAGAGCGATTTTACATTAGGTCGCAAGCTGCGCGGCCGCAGCGCGTCAACGGATGCTTTTTTTATTTTCGAAATATATCATAAATTCATAAATTAAATTAAAATCGATTTGAATCACATCTATTTTTATGATAATTGATAGTTACAAATTTATTCGTATTATTTTTGAATGAATTCAAAATGGCATCCGGGCGGCCATGATGGCTACTGTCATGTCACACATGTTTACATTAGAATTTAACAAAATACGCGACAATCCGAATTTTACGGATATATGTTGTCGTCTCGAAATCAATGTTTTTTTATGTTTTATTATTTAGATAAGGTTTTAAGTAAGTCTATCGTACCCCTTGACGGACTTGTCAATATGGGACTTTGTCAAAAACGAACTTCCATACAAACATTTATGCCCGATTTTAACGCTTTCAACTCATTTTTTTCGATAAAAAGCAGCCTATGTCCTTTCTCGAGGTCAACACTATCTGTGTGCCCAATTTCATAAAGATTGGTTCAGTTGTTTAGGCGTGAATAAGTAGCAGACAGACAGACAGACAGACAGAGTTACTTTCACATTTATAATATTAGTAGGGATAATATTATATTTTCTTTCATATAATGATGTAACATTCAAGGTGGTAGAACCAGTGTAGTTCGACCGGGGAGGTACCACTGCCACACCTATTTCTAACATGAGGCATTTCTTGCATATCGATAGAAGGGTGTGGTTGCCGGCACACTTTCACATGAGGCGACCATCATAGTCCTCGGGAGTAGCAACGCATCTGTGATTGACTTCAGATGGAACCTACGTTCTGTATGATTACAGATGTCCATGGGCGGCAGATTTATATTATAAAAATCCGTATTTTATCATCAATTTCACCGTGGTGAACTGGCTGGTAAGACAAGCGTTGAATATTTTTCCTTATCGCAAGGAACGTAAACATTTTGTTACTTATTTTTTACCTGTTTATTTTTTATTCGTATAGTAGTATAAGCGCTAGTGAAGTAACGAAAATTCGCATCCGCATACGCATTCGCGAATATTCGCATGTTTTTTTTTATCTGATTGAAGTAGCAAACGGGCATGCAGTCCACCTGATGGTGCTCACTGCCGCCCATGGACATCTGTAATCAACTTTATACAGAACATGGATTCCATCTGAAGTCAATGACAGATTCGTTGCTACTCCCGAGGACTATGATGGTCGCCTCATGTGAAAGTGCCGGCAACCACATAATTACAAATTTACATCACTAATAAGCGCTGTGGCTTTACCTTCCCGCACTATTCGAATACATAGCTTAAATAGTTTGGTAAAGGAAGACAAGAGTATGCTTTTAGTTTAGTACCTAGAAATGAAATTGGGTCCATATCCGAGGTCAAAGGATTTCAATCCCATTTGGGATCAATGACAGATATCCAAGCGTGTGGTGTCAATCTTAAAGAGTACAAATCCTTTTGAAGATGGTATAGGAGGCGATAGAGACAAAGTCCGCGGGATAGGCTACTGCCTGTCAATTTCCTATCAATAAATCCCTAAACGAGCGGTAACTCGCATGCCAAGCGCGGTAACTACTGGAAAAAACACTATTAACAAAGACTTACGTCCAGCATTGGACAGCTGATTATAACTAAATAGTTGACTGCGCAAACTTCATTCTGCCTAAAAGTAAAAAATCTAAAATTATCAGTTTTTCTCCTTTATATTATACATGTATTATATTATACGTAAGAACTTTCCTATTGAATCACTCTATCTGTTAAAAAAACTGCCTTAAAAATCGTAGCGTAGTTTTTAAGATCCATACACAGGGACAGACAGCGAGAAGCGACTGTGTTTACAACCCTCATGGAGGTCACCTCAGTCTAACACGCAGTGGCTGCCGGGTTCAATACCCGACCAGACAGATATCTGAATCTTGAATTTAGATTTCTGTGATGGGCCTGGGTGTTTATAACATATTTGTGTATGTCGATGACACCCATGCTACAGGAGAAATTCTAGTGTAGAGCTATGACTGTATAAAGTGATTTTATTTATTACCTGATCGTTTTCAAGGTTCCGTACCTTTTTTTTTTTGATTTCGAGGGGGAAACCTTCCAAAGGTACCCGACGCCGTGGGAGCGACGCAGGGTTATGTGGGATTTTTACCGCACTAAAACCCCCCCGGTGGCCGTCCTCGGCGCTGAAAAGGAGGACTCCGGGATCTCGAAACGACTTCAACCGGAATCCTCCGAGCGCGCTGCCCCATCGGGCTCCTCCCAGATGGGCGGCTGGGCCCACCGCTCCGTCTAGTCTTTACGACGATATGCGACCACACATACCGCCGTCCTTCCCGGGATTGCCTGACCGAACGGTTCGAGCTCCCACTCTAGCCGTCTGCAACCCCGGAAGCCCCTTTTAGTCGCCTCTTACGACAGGCAGGGGATACCGTAGCCCTATTCTGACCCCGAGGCTACAGGGACGAAGGTTCCGTACCTAAAGCTTAAAAACGGGACTCTATTACTGAGACTTCCCTGTCTGTCTGTCTATCTGATATCACGGTGATAACTAGACGGTTGAAATTTTCACAGATGATGTATTTCTGTTGCCGCTATACTTCATACTAATATTATAAAGGCGAAAGTTTGTGAGTGTGTATCTTTGTTACTCCTTCACGTCTAAACAGCTGGAGCAATTTTCATAAAACTTGATAGAGTTTTCTGATACTCTGGATTAACATATAGGCTATCGATTCATCGATACATCAATTTTTTAACGCGGGCGAAGCTGCGGGGTTCAGCTAGTCAAATACTAAAACAGACTAACATAAATATTTATGAAGGCTTACATACAAAATACAATATTTTTGGGCATATTTTATACATGGTACGGAACCATTCGTGCACGCGTTCTACTCGCACTTATCTGGCTATGTTACTTTAATTTCGGCCTATAATTCAACATGTTACCTTTCTATCAGAACAAATAAATAAAGGCCTTCCATACGTATTTGACCGCACGATCTTAATTAAAATGGTAATCATCAAACAGCTGCATGCAAAGTGATTCTGCTGCATGCGGTCCCATTCACACGATAATTGAATATTAATGGGCAGCAATGGCTTTATGAGGCCCATTCGTCTTGTTTCTGACATTAGTTTGTATTTCTCGTCAAACTATTACTGTCCCACTGCTGGGCACGATTCTTCTCTCAGAATGAGAGAGTTTTAGGCCATAGTCCGCCGCGCTGGCGAGATGCGAATTGGTGGACTTCACACACCTCCGAGTACTTTTTTTAAAGAACTCTCGGGTATGTAGGTTTCTTCACGATGTTTCCCTTCATCGAAAAGCAGTGATAATTAATTTCTAATACGCACATAATTTTAGAAAAATAAGTGGTGCGTGCCTGGGTTTGAACCTCGGACCTCCTGATCGAGAGGGCAAGTTTCAACGATTAGACTATCACTGTTCTATTAGTTTGTATTTATGGTGCTAAAACTCTGGTTTTAACCATTGGTAATATATCTTGACTCAGTGCTGGGCACGGTCTCGGGAAACTTCAAGTCGGACCCAGGATTTTTGTTTACACTTCAGAGCAGTCGAACAATGACTTCAGAACTTTGACGGTCTTCTGATAACATGGTGGAAGTTTTTTAGGTTTTTAGGAGATAGTTGCAGCTTTGTCACTTATACCTTTTATTTTTCATTTCGGGTATATTAAAAAACAATATCAAGTTTAATTTTTGAGTTGAATTACGGCCGAATTTTGACCATTGCGACGGGTGACTAGTATCTAAAATTACGTGTCACATATGCATTTTAACACTTACATTAAGAGTTTAAAACAAGAAAAGGGAAAACGCTGGAAATAGGTGTGGCGGTGCTACCTCCCGTGTCAAAACATATTAGTTCTATAATTCTCATCTTAAAGAATGAAATAGGCGTTGGAAGCTTGTATTCCATCAAAGGAAACTCCCCTTAAATATAAACTAAAAAAGCTTCCACCCTAAACAGTGAATGAAACGGAAAAATCTTCAACAAAAACAATTTGAATAATTTCCATTCCGTCAACTTCTCCCTAATTCCCTGATCCTATTTTTCCGTTACTTTTGAACTTCGTCCAGTTATGGCAAATGAAATGAAGAGCTACCCTTTTGAAAATACTTTATTATCCTACAAAGGGTCGCCGTTTATAAATTCGTGTTTGCTTTTATTGTTTTCGTTTTATTTCTTTTGAAAGAGTCCTTAGTATAAGTTTAATACGTTTTACCAAAAACACGTTGACGATTTCAGTCATACATTGCCATGTAGACTGCAAGGTATGGCCGAAAGAAAAGGTTAAACAAAGTCACCGTAAGTAGACGTAAACGGTGACCGTTTTAAGGAAACTCAATTAACTCATACTAAGGACTTTAGCCTATTTATATTGATATATTAATACGTGAAGCAAAAACTTGTGATCCATTTTAAGATACTTGCCGCACACGGAGGAATATGAAATTACGCACGGTTATTATTATTTATTATCATTTAACAGGTGGTAGAACCAGTGTAGTTCGACCGGGGAAGTACCACCGCCACACCTATTTCTAGCGTGAAGCATTTCTTGCCTCTCGATGGAAGGGTGTGGTTGCCGGCACACTTTCAAATGAGGCGACCATCTTAGTCCTCGGGAGTTGCGACGCAACTGTGATTGACTTCAGATAGAACCCCATGTTCTGTACGAAGTTGCTTACAAGTCCATGGGTGGCACCGACCACTTACCATCAGGTGAATGCATGCTCGTTAGCTTCTTCAATCTTATAAAAAAAACAACCATGAAAAAGTTTGCAACGAGCAGTTCATAATCTTCGTTGAATGTCTTTCGTTGAAGTAGTACAAATAATAAGAAATCGTTATAATTCAATAGTTCGAATTCTCAACTATCGCATTAAGATACCTTACAACTTTTACTTAGCTTTTAAAAGTTCGAAACTTATACTTTCAGAAACCTTAACGTTAAAAGTTAAAAGCACTTCGATTCCAGGAAATGGATCTGGGAATGCTTTCGCTTAAAGTAAAAAGACGAAAGAGTGAAAAGTAAGTCATTGAAATATTTACACGTATCATATTAATAATAGGGATATATTATTAATGAAGGTGGTAGAACCAGTGTAGTTCGACCGGGGAAGTACCACCGCCACACCTATTTCTAGCGTGAAGCATCTTGCGTTTCGATAGAAGGGTGTGGTTGCCGGCACACTTTTACATGAGGCGACCATCATAGTCCTCGGGAGTAGCAACGCATCTGTGTTTGACTTCAGATAGAACCCATGTTCTGTATGAAGTTGATTACAGGTGTCCATGAGCGGCAGTGACCACTTACCATCAGGTGGACTGCATGCTCGTTTGCTACTTCAGTCAAATAAAAAAAAAAAGGGATATATCCAAAAAATGGAAGGGGATACAACCCATTATTGTCCCAATACTGGGCACGGGTCTTGTCTCAGAATGAGAGAGTTTTAGGCCTTAGTCCACCGCGCTGCCCAAGTGCGAGTTGGTGGACTTAAAGTGATTAGTAGTGACTTAGAGTGGAAAAAAGGAAGAGGATAATAGTATTTAAGTAGTATATTAGTATTAGTAGTATTACATTATATTATACTAGCTCTTACCCGCTTCGCCCACACGGTCAAAGGGAATTAACATTAGCATTTGATAGCGTGGTTCAGAACTTGCAAATGAATTCTACTAACGCCATCTATTCATCGCATGGAACTACTAAATATGTATCAACTAACAAAACATCCATATTCTCATGGGAATGAGAGAGCGCGGTAAAAAGTAGCTAACGTGAGAGTGACGTCCTCCTATCTCCCAGCATATAAACCATATCATATAATAGCTATGTGGCAAGAAAGAGGGACAAACAAACACACTTTCATATTTATAATATTAGTATGGATTATTATTATTCCAAAAGAATGGTCCTAACGATACAATTAGGATAATAGTTTTGGTAAAGTGTGATCGTGTCTGGTTACATACTTGGGATGAACTCTTGCTCCTATAGTCTTAGCGCGACACTTTTATATATGTAGGATGTTGATAATACTTTCAGAATATAAATGGCGCCATCTATTAATAAACAACGAATACTCGACACAATAGTATTAAGATTTTTGAAGAAAAAGAATCATTCATAGTGCAATTAGCTTGGATTCGAACCTAGCGTTATTTAAATACATAAGCCTATTTCATAGACGCCATTATACTTATATTTAAGTAATGGTTAAACAAAAACTATTGGTATGGTATAAGTAATGGTGAAAAAATTCGCTGTTAAAAAGTGAGTCGAAAGACAATCCAACTTTCAGAACTAAACACGCTTTCTACACTCATAGCTAGGATTTTCCCTATGTCGTGGGTACCATGGACACACACAAGACGAACACACAAACACCCAGACCCAGAACATGAATCTAAACTCATCATTCAGATACCTGTCTGGCCGGGAATCAAACCCGAGGCTTATTGCGCGTCAGACCAGTATGGTATCCGCTCCACCAAGCGTCAAACTTTTATAACGTCCTTAAGTTAACGTTAAAAGAGGGAGATCCCTTAGTTGAGTATACGACGGATAGAATTATTTGTTAAAGCAAGTGAAAAATTAACTCAAATACTTCGATGATATAAGTATATAGAGAAGAACATTTCTATTTATGTTAAAAACATTGGACCACCGATGCCTTATATGAAACTATGGGATAGGAATAGAAAAAGCAAATTTCATAAGGTGGGCATTCACGTTACAACGGTCGCACGGACTGTCGAACGGACTGTCGCAACGACAGTTCAAGTTGAATACTTCAACGGACCTGCGACATGACCTTGGTCGTACAGTCCGCCTTAGGACCAAGCCATTCGCGATCGAATTTGTCGCATACGACCGTAGTTCGTGCGACAATCCGTCGACCGACCGTCGTAACATGAATGCCCACGTGAATGCCCACCTTTAATAATATGGAACTAGCAAATGAGCGTGCAGACAGACTGACTATCTGAATTTTTAAAGGTACCGTGTTTTCCGATTTCATACCTATATTTTATATTAACAATAATTGATGTATTTGCAAGAAATAATAAGTAAACTCAAAACATTCTATTCATTCTATAACGCTCAAAACAATAATCTTCTTTTTACATGTCAAAATAATAGAATTCTAAATTCTTATATCAATCAAAATAGTTTTCTATAAGAGTAGAAAGTATATATAAAAAGAGGTCGTTACAATCTGATGTTAATCTATAACAGATGCGTTGATACTTATGGCGATTATTTTAGTCCTTGGGGACTAAAATAATCGCCTTACATGAAAATGGGTTGACATTCTCATCTTTTCACCGAAACATAAGAACTGCTTAGAAATGTGATTACACACACATAATTATTATAGACTAGTTGACCCGGAAAAATTCGTTTCGCTTTAAAGTCAAAAATTTAAAATTAGTAGTTTACTCTACTATATTACATATGTAGTATATAAAAACCTTCTGTTGAATCACTCTGGCTATTAAAAAAACTGCATTAAAATCCGTAGCGTAGTTTTAAAGAAGTATAAGATTATGATCTAAGCGTACGAAGCGACTTTGTTTTATGCTATGTAGAGAAGTTAGAACATGAAAAGGACGATGGCATTTCTATCTGTATATCGCTCTGTGGTTAAACCATAAAACCAGGCTAGCTTACTTTTCAGCACACGTACGCAGTTTATCTGCGCTGCGGCCACAATTGACAATTTTGTCTTAACGCATGTGAGACCAACAGGAAATAACATTTTGTTGCCAAACAATGCCATGTTGTTTATTTGAAGACGAAATGTATACATTTACTTATAATAAAGGCTTAGAGGGTCAATATTTGTCTGTGTCTTTTCTGCCGTGGTAATTCCTTGAACGGTAATTGAACCGGGAACTCTGCATGGTTGTCGGTGCAGTGATCGCTGCACCAGGCGAACTGTCATTAAAGTTAAAAAAAAGTTGTTGAAATCGTTGTTTTTTTTTTATTGAAGTAGCAAACAAGCATGCGGTTCACAGTTTGATGGTAAGTGGCCACTGCCGCTCAAGGACATCTGTAATCATCTTTATACAAAACATGGGTTCTATCTGAAGTCAATCACAAATGCGTTGTTACTCCCGATACTGTGATGGTCACCTCATAAAGTGTGCCAGCAACTTTACCTTTCCATCGAAACGCAAGAAATACTTTAGAATAGAAATAGGTATGTCGGTGGTACGTCCCCAGTACGTAACCAAAACTACACTGGTTTTACCACCTCATAGTTTAGTTTTAGCTTTCATTGGCTACTATCTCTTGAGCGATAATTGCTAAAGCTACTATCTTGTCGGTTAAACTGTAGAACACATGCTCAATTTTGTTGTTGTCTAATTTGTTGCTTGCGCAACTGACGATCGGTACAGGCCTAATTTTATTTAAAAAACCGTTGATTTATTTGTATCCAACCTTTACAGACGCATAATCTACTAAATTTTATTTGAAAAAACCGTTGATGGTCTATTTATTTGTATCCAACCTTTACAGCATAATCTACTAAATAGACCCCGAGGTGTCTGATAATAGTTTCAAAGCAGCTTTAACAGTCGCGTTAACTAATCGCTAAATCTACTTGTTGCTTAAGCAATAGTTACTGTAGCTGCGTCGTCACCTAAGCTGCAGAATAATAGCTTAAATTGATAAAAGGCGGTCAACGTTAATCATCATCATACTAATATTAAAAAGGCGAAAGTTTGTGAGTGTGTATGTTTGTTACTTCTTCACATGTAAACGGCTGGAGCGATTTTTATAAAATTAGTTAGGGGGTTAGCGGATACCCTGGATTAACATATAGGCTACTTTTTACTGAAGGAAAATGTCTTATTCCCACGGGACAATCGATTTTTGATAACGCAGGTGAAGCTGCGGGATTTAACTAGTGTTTTCATATTTGTTCCTCTTTTGTAGAAATTGACAATTTTATATCAAGAAAATACAGAAATTTTCTTTGGTATTAAATTTTTTCTTCGCCAAATATTTTCTCTCTTTCCAAGCCTAAATTATGCAGAAACGATAAAATATAAAATTTTAAATTTATAGTCGGCTGGCTTCGCGAGAAATGCATGAAGCTTCGCGATATCTAAACGGGAAATATTATGTTGGCTTACTCTGATTTAGGTGGAATATTTTAAGAGCTTATAAAGTTTTGAAAATATCTTCTCTTATTTAATAAACAGTTCATGTGTACTTAACGACTTATGTGATAGGTTTAAGATTCGAAAACATATTTGGTATAAGATATTGAATTTTTAATGTTTCTAAACTATTTTCTTATATATTCCTAACCATAGCAAATTACCTAAAATAGTATATACTATTTATTATTATTTATTAATATATATTAATAAATATATATTACGCAATGCTATTTTTTTAAATGCATTATAAAACATATATAAAATCAATTAAAAACACATTACACACACTACCTTGCATTTGACAAAAATACATACATAATAATCAAAATATAACATTCAATGTCTTACTATGAAAACACAGCGCCAAAAATGTCAGATGTCTTTGTCAAAATACCCGCTATTGCTTTTGAATACAGCTTAGTTATTTAAATCTCTTTTTACTTTTAATGGGTGTGTTCAAAATAAGTTGAAAATTATTACAATTTATTTGAATTTGGAAAATATTCGTGCTACTTTGGACAATATGAAGTTTAGTTTTTTAATTTAAATCACGATCGAATTTCGGCTGTTGCGATGGGTAGTACTAGTATATTAAAATCAATCATATTATTTCTAGCGTGAAACATTCCTTGCGTTTCGATGAAAGGGTGTGGGGCACACTTTTATATTAGGCGACCATCTCAGTTCTCAAGAGTAGCAACGCACCTGTAATTGACTTTAGATAGAACTTCATGTTCTGTATGAAGTTGCTTACAGGAGTCCATGGGTAGTGACCACTTACCATCAGGTGGACTGCATACTCGTTTGCTACTTCAATCTTATATAAAAAATAAGCCATTTCATTTGAGTTGGTGCCAAAGAAATGGACATTTTTTTATCCAACTTTATCCTCCTTCTAACAAACTCAGATAATAACACTTATTTATTTATTTATTTATTTATTTATTTATTTAAACTTTATTGACCATAAAAAAACAATGGACAAAAGGCGGACTTAATGCTTAATAGCATTTTCTCCCAGTCAACCTTAAGGAAGTGCAGAAAAATTGAAGGCGGTACAAAAATAGGGAAAAAAACGCTCATTATGTGAGCGTATTATGTGCTCTTCAAAGATAAGTACTAACATACTCGTATAATTTTACTGAAAATGTAAACTCAAATTCGCTGCTAGGAAAACTACGTAGTTAAAATATCGCGTAGTAACTTTGTGGGAAGCTGTTTTATGTTCGTTGTATGCGAACTAATTTTGTATGAACGTGGTAAGTAAGCATATGTTGAAAATATAGTACTTTGTTTCTCTTAGAGATAGAAGTTATATATTGGATACAGTCCTCCTGTTTATCTCTTTCTCGTCAACCCATTATTGTCCCACTGCTGGGCACGGGTTTTCTCTCAGAATGAGACAGTTTATACCATAGTCCACCGCGCTGGCCAAGTGCGAATTGGTGGACTTCACACACCTCCGAAAACTTTTTTTTTTTGAACTCTCGGGTGTGTAGGTTTCCTCATGATGTTTTCCTTCACCGAAAAGCAGTGATAATTAATTTCTAATATGCACATATTTTTTAGAAAAATCAGTTTTGAACTTTTTTTTTTGTTTTTTTTCTTTTTTTTTGCCTGGGTTTGAACCTCGGACCTCCCGATCCAGAGGGCAAGTTTCAACAATCAGTCTATCACTGCTCTGTTACTATTCTTGATTTCAAATAAATAAACTCTATACAACGAATGAAATTATTTCTAATGTCCAATTTGGTTACGTTTGCCAAAAAGATTTATAACACAAATACGAATCTATCCCAAACACTTTATAGGAAATGTTCGCTAAACCTATTAAAAGACAAACATCTAATATGGGCATAAATTACACTCCGAGCGTTCGCCCGCATAAATTTCATACAAAGTATGGGTATCGTTAAAAATAAATAAGATTTATTGTACGTGTATGATTTTAGGTCGCTAGGTTTAATCACACAAAATATTACCTCCTACTTTACCTTCTGAGGTATTCCCGGAGAGCTAAGATGGGGCTTTTTAAAGAAGGTGTAAAAAGAGTTCTCCTTCAAATTTTTTTAACGCGGAGAAATCCTCATGGATCCCCTTTCGCCCGGGGGAGCGCAAGGGGTATGTCGGACTCTTACCAACTAAAACTCCGCGGCGTTCCTCTGGACGTTCGGTGCCGGGTCACGAGTAAAGCGTTAGCATTCCATTCGCGGCCCGGCAACGTCGGCCGGCGCTGATGTTAACGCCAGCCACGTCCCGAGAGGGAGGGGCCCCTCTCAGTGGTGACCAGAGGCAGGATCCCCCGATTCTGCCCCTGTAGGCTCATGGGACTGGGAAAGAGTGGCTTTCTGCAAAAGCCACTCTCCAGCGTGTTGGCGTCTCATCTGGTGTTGCAAATGAACACTGATCATTTTAGATTTTTGAGTTTTAGGCGGAACGATGATCGCCGAGTCAACTAGTTTTTTATTTTTAAATGAAGTAGCAAACTAGCAAGCAGTCCAGATGGTAAGTGAAAACTGCCATCCATGGGCATTTGCGAGTAATTTCATACGGAACAACGGTTCTATCTAAAGTCAATCACAGCTACCTTTAGGGTTGCCACCTTTTTTTTCAACAATTAAAGCACATTGGCTATAAAACGTATTCAAGAAAAAGTACGGAGCTTTAAAATAAAGTACTATTTATATTATTATTTATTTTTTGGCCCTAGTATACTTTTAGAACTGTGCGTGGTGATGGTAAGCAAATGAAGATATTAATTTGACGCCCATATTTCTAAAAAAGGTCACCAAATGTAAATCTTAATATATATAAATTACGTGTCACTTTATTTGTCCGCAATGGACTCTTAAACCTCTGAACCGATTATAATCAAATTTACTCAACGTGTGCATTTTGATCCAACTTGAAAGATAGGATAGTTTATATCTTAATTTATAGGTTTAATTGCAAATGTTTATGTAACATTTCTTTAACCACAGCAACGCGGGGCCGGGTATGCTAGTGTTCTACTATGTTCTAAATAAGGTAGCTACGGAAACCTTGGGGTATTTTTTTTTGTTTTATTCAGAACTAATTATAATCAAACTTTTAAATCCCAGATCATGCAAGATAAAGTATTTTCGCGTACTTTATTTTCCTCATAAAGTTTAAGGTACAATTGTCAAGAATTAAGTACAATACTTTATAATAAAGTACGGGCGGCAACCCTAGCTGCCTTGCTACTCCCGAGGACTAAGATGGTAACATAGTAAATGTTAGCCGGCAACCACACCATTCCACCCAAACGCTAGAACTGCTTCAGGCTAAAAACAGATGTGGCGATGATCGTTGCATTATAAATATCAAAATAATTATCAGACCTTAGTTGAAACGGCTAACTTAGTTCCTAGGCTCCATAACTAGGCCAGAAACTTTACAATACTGTATTAACCAAACAAATGTTTTACTAGAAGATACAGCCCGTATTATGACCCGATATTGTCTATTGTATTGACAATCGGAATATTGGTTTATGAACCAATAATAGCAACTAAATAAGCCTGTCTCGTACGATATGAATTGTTATTACACTGATATGTACGTCTAATAAACATTGTAGGCAGTAATGGATTTTATTTCATCATTTTGCGGTTCCGTACCGAAAAGGTGAAAACGGGACCCTCTTAGCTAAGATTCTGCTCTCCGTCTGCCTGAGATAAGTATCCAATGTGTTAATGTAAGCCATTAACTATGAGTGTGGAAAATTTCAAACATTTGGGTACGACGCATTATTGTCCCATTGCTGGGCACGGGTCTTTTCTCAGAATGAGCGAGTTTTTAGGCCATATTTGACCACGCTGGCCAAGCGCGAATGGCGGAATTCACACACCTCCGAAAACTTTTTTTTTAACGAACTCGGGTGTGTTGGTTAGCTTACGATGTTTTCCTTCACCGAAAAACAGTGATAATCAATTTCTAATACGCACATAAATCAGTGGTGCATGTCTGGGTTCGAACCTCGGACCTCCAGATTGAGAGAGCAAGTCAAACATTAGGCTATCAACATTTTTTTCCCATATACATTTTCACAAATTTAAACATTTATAATATAAATAGGATTGGTAAAGAATACCGCCAATTGCTTAGTCTTGAGTAATCGTTTCATTGAATTATTTTTGTACCAATGTGACGCCCCGGCGTTACGTAAACAGCTGACAATTTCCGATCCCAAGCGTTAACTTTCCAGGAAGATGTATATTTAGAACCACACGTCTTGATTGCGAAAATGCACATATATTTAGGCACACGCATTACAGACACGCATACAAAAGAATACACGCATTCTTTCACATTGCGAGAACCTGTATTTTTAAGGTGTCTACCACCTGTGTAGTTCGACCGAGGAGGTACCACCGCCACACCTATGTCTAACGTGAAGCATTCAATGCGTTTCGATGGAAGGTTGTGGTTGCCGGTACACTTTGTTTGAGACTATCTAGTCCTCGGGAGTAGCAATGCATCTGTGATTGAATTTAGATAGTTCCTATGTTCTATATGAAGACTGCATGCTCGTTTGTTACTTCATTATTATAAAATTAAATACCCGTTTTTTTACACAAGTCAGACAAGCATGGAATGTAAGAAAAAATGCAGTATCACAGGCTTAAAACTTCGTAAACGTCTAACCACGCTAATATGTGCTCGCGCACACACACACACACACACAACACACACAAACACACATACATACAAATACGTAAGTTTGGGGGGAAATCGGATACTGGGTCCAACCAGATAGTGCCTATTTCAATACTCCGAAACTGCTTACCCAGTGCAGTTTAGGAGCGATGCGTTCCTTTTGAGACCCCGGAGTCCTCTTTGTAGCGCTGAGGACGGCGATGGGTTTAGTGCGGTAAAAATTCCACATAATCATGCGTCGCTCCCACGGCGTCGGGTACCTTCTGGAGGTTTCGTCATCGAGAACAAAAAAAATTTAACCCACACACACGTATAATAATACTTTTCAAAATCTATAAATTCTGTGAAGTTTCTTACCACACTTGTTCTCAATAACGAAACACGTGCCAAAGCAATTCTTAACGTTCAAGAAGCGTTCTGTATGACTGAACATTGAAAAAATAAGAACAATTTCAAAGATAAAACATGAATAATCCACATATATGTGTCTACAAACACTATTGGTACCTAAAGCATTCAAAGCGTACACAAATATATAGTGAAATGAATGTAGACACATCACCATTAAATGAGGAGACCGTATTCCAGCCAGCTCTATCCATTAGCGGAAACTTACTGCTAACCTAATCAACTATTTACACAGAAATAAATCCATTTGCTTTTACATTCAAAATTCCTGTGTTATTTCCGTGTACCAGTATGTTTTACTTAGCTTAGAATGTGCATCGAAACTTTTCTGGATATAAGGGCGCCTGTACACCTGAGTTACACAATGGCGAAGATAGCGAGCAATTTTTTTTTTAATTTTTATGTACCTATTAAGGAAGTAGCAAACGAGCAGTCAATTCACTGATGGTAAGTGGGCATTGCCGCTCGTGGACACTATAAGTAAATTCATACAGAACAGGACTCTGAAGTCAATCAAAGATGCGTTGCCACTCCTGAGAACTATAATGGTCGCCTAAAATGGAAGTGGCCAGCCCACTTTTATTTCAGGCGACGATCTTACTCCTTAACCACTCCCTTTCACAAAAACGCAAGAACTAATCCAGGTTAAAAATAAGTTTTTCGGTAGTACCTCCCTGCCAGACGTCCTGAATTTGGCGGGACGTCTGGCAGGGAGGCGATTTTTTCATCAAAATTAAATGTTCCGCTTTTCAGGATCGAACTTTTGCAAAACAAATATAGCCAACTGCAAATATAACTAATATATAATAAATTAATGGTACTCAAGTTTTTCGGAAAAAAAAGGTTACCAAACCTATACGAATTTGAGTCGATCGGTAGTTTGAAGACCAAAAAAAAAGCTCGCCAAACTCTTGGCCCTCCTAAACCTAGAAGAAGCGCAGGGCGTTTTGTAGCGCGAGGACTGCTTTTGATTGTGAAGTCCCGCTTTTTTTTACCCAAAAAGTTCCCAAATCTCGCCTTAGTAAAAAAAATCTGGCATCGCTGCTCCCCGATAGGAACATCATTCCACCACCTTACATTAATGCGGCATGAAAAAGGTATAGCTACACCGGTTGTGATCCATTTCTGTCCGTAAATCCCGTAATTCTTAACTCGTATCATTCCAAGATCAGATACCAAATGGTTGACAACTCGGCTTCTCCATTGTGAGTCGTACTATGGTCTAAAACTCGCTCGTTCCTAGAGAAGAGCTGTGTCCTGCAGTGGGTCAATAATTGATTAATGACTACCCACCCTTCTATTAAAACATAGCTTTATTTAAAGTACAGCTAAGCTATAAATGTGCGTAAACACATATTTTAGATTCTTTGCATATTTCTGGTGTGAAGGCACCCTTATGTTAATGTTGCAAGCATTAAAAGCTTACATTTAGTTAAATATTAATAAACGTTGTTGGGAGTAAAGTTTCATAACACTCTTTGTTATTTTACTTTAAATGAACAAAGCAGTAATAGTCTAGTTTAATAGGCGGCCTCTCAATCAGGGGGTTTGATATCAAAATCCCAATACTTTGTTTTATACTATGTACTTGTAGTAAGGCACACCTTACTACAAGTACATAGTATAAAACAAAGTCACTTCTCGCTGTCTGTCCTTATGTATGCTTAGATCTTTAAAACTACACTATGGATTTTAATGCAGTTTTTAATAGATAGAGTGATTCAAGAGGACAGTTTTTGAAGTGAAACTTCTTTAGGCGCATGAGGGTAAAATTTTTACAGATGAAACGTCACGCCGGTATGCAACGGAAGTGTCGGAAAAGAGAGAGAGAGTGATCGAGACCGATTGAGAGAGAGTAAGACAGGGCGAACGTAGCATGAGCAACTAGCCGTGGAGTGAGAGTAGGGAGTAAGCGAGTGAGAAAGATTGAGATAAAAAGTGAGACAGAGCGAACGTCGCATCACGCCTTTTTCCCTTCTTCTTAATATTGGAAATTTAAAGTTTTAGATTTGTATAAATATAAACAAGATTTATAAATTAGTTCGTCAAAGAAGTTTCACTTCTAACATGTGTACTTTGTACGCACGCATGTTATGTTTATTACATGTATAATATATACTTAAAATTTTAGGTTTTTGACTTTTAGGCGGAACGAAGTACGCCGGGTCATAGTATTAGTACTAGTATTTCATAAAAAAAAAACTTGAAATAAAGGTGTTTTGCACCAACTCTTTTTTATTCACTGTACCCACTAACACGCACTGAGAGGAATTTTATATCACCTTTATTCTATTATTTTATGTGGAACTCACATTATGGAGTATGGACATATCCGCAGAAAAGTGCTATAACTTTCAGACAGTAAAAATCTAATTCAAGCGTTCTATCTTCCAACGGGATCGAACCCAGAACCCTTCGCATAACGCAGAACAGTCAAAGATATACTAAGGTCCAATCTACGAGAGGTGTTATTTGCCTGTATCAAAATATCTATGCTTTTTATTAGTCTGTGTTTACTATGTTATTTTTATTGTCTTTGAGAATGTTGTTCTTATGTTTTATGATTAAAAAGATTATACTTCTGCAGTTTATTTCGAAACATCGAGTCGTTTTGTTTTAAGAGGAAATCGCGGAACTCTTCGACTAACACAAAGCAAAGATTAGGTCCATACATTTTTACCAAGTTATTTTACTTCGTATTATAAGCACGAACATTCATTTAGTGATCTGGATAGCATGACCTAACAATACTGAACATGAAATCCAATAAACCTAACAGTAATATAAGATGTGGGTTCTAATGTAATTGCTTGATACTAATACAGCAATATATAAAATCTCTCTCGTGTGCCGTATGAAATATTTCTGAGTAACGTAACATTTATAAAAATATCACGTGAATTGCAATAAGAGAATCGGTTATTTAATTCAACGTGTAAGTTTTTTTTATAAGTCTTTTTTTATATATTTATATCAATTCGAATCTTTCAAATTAGCTGATATAATTTGTAACTTGTAATAATCTGTAATTAATTTGTAATGATTTGTATTTTTTTTCTCACCAGCTCACACTCGCTTTCTGTGCATGCAGCCTACACCTTTAATTATAATGGCACTTGTCTTTTTAATGTTATCTTCTGCTTATGCTTTAATTTGTGTACATTATGTTGGTGTTCAAATAAATAAATAAATAAAATATATGATTAAAGTAGCAAACGAGCATGCATTCCATCTAATGGTAAGTGGTCACAGCCGCCCATGGACACCTGTAAGCAACTTCATATAGAACATAGGTTCTATCTGAAATCAATCACAGATGCGTTGCTACTTCCGAGGACGAGGGACATAAAAAGTGGTATGGCTCGATCAGAAATGGCTTAAATGGTGAGGTACCATCGCCACACCTATTCCTAGCTTGAAGCAGTTCTTGCGTTTCGGTACAGGGGTGTGGTTACCAACTCTCTTTCAAATGAGGCGACAATCTTTGGGAGTAGCAACGCATCTGTAATTGAATTTAGATAGAACCTTTGTTCTGTATGAAGTTGTATGAAGTTTATTAATATCCATGGACAGCAGTTGCAAATAACAATCAGATGAACTACATGTTCGTTTGCTACTTATCTTAATATATATAAATTACGTGTCACTTTATTTGTCCGTAATGGACTCTTAAACCTCTGAACCGATTATAATCAAATTTACACAACGTGTGCATTTTGATCCAACTTGAAAGATAGGATAGTTTATATCTTAATTTATAGGTTTAATTGCAAATATTTTTTTTTAGCTTCAGCTGTTAGCTTTATATAATCCTAATAACAGATGGCGGTGTAATGTTATCTGTTAACTTGATTAAGTAAGTAATGGCGCTTTGTTAAAATTACAACCGTTTCACATAAGCTACAATTTAATATCATGACCAAAGATAAGTATAGTTACTAACTTTGAGCAGTAATATTGGTGATCAAAGGTTACTAAAGTACCTATTACATAGCCATCTCAGTATATTCTGCGTTGATACGCAACCTTATCGCTAAATAATGTATATGAGATATTAGATGGCGTTCTTTACGATACAGTCATCTACATGAACCGAATGTATTGATGGCGTTTTGTTAAAATTTCATATGAGCAAACGTTTCATATGAGCGACAATTTAATATTATAACCAGATATTAATATATCCTTATAAGTTACTAAAGTAATATAAAGCTATCTCAGTATATTCTGCGATGATACGCCACCTTACCGCCAAATCGAAATAGTAATGTCTGAGATATTAGATGGCGCTGTTTACGTTACGGTCATCCACATGAACCGAATGTATCGATAAATCAATACCGTTTCAGTTAGTCAGTTTTTTTATTTTAATTTCGTATTTCCTTAAACTAAAAATGACAAATAATTTTAAAAGCAATTTAAGAGATAAAGGAAAAATATTTTATTAATAAATATTAAATATACCCATACAATTTTAATTTATTACTGGCAACAATGCATGGATTAAGACTAAAATAATATTGATGCGTTCACCTGACATACATTTCCAAAACAAAGTGTTAAATTATATCAATCGAATCTTTTATGTTTATTTATATGTTACATGTTGTCCACTAACAACTTTGTAGTATATTAATTTCTTACAAATATGAAATAATACAATTTAAAATTTGTTTATGTAACATTTCTTTAACCACGGCAACGCGTGGCCGGGTCTACTAGTATCTTATAAAAAACGTAGGTTTCTTTATTATACTTTGGCAACGGGAGTTCTCCTGCCGGGCTAGGTGATCATGCTTGGAGAGCGGCCGTGCTCCGACAGTCGTTGTTCGGAACTTGTATATATACAGGATATTGAGAATACTTCGATAACGTGTTTCAGAATACTAGTAGCGCCATCTCTTGACGAGTTGCGGGAGGTCGCCACAATACGAAATGAATCACAGTTTCGTGTATTATTTTTGGAGTATTTTTGTCTTAAACAAAGAGTTGATTATAGCGTCGTAACACCACAATTTGATATGGTACTGAGACGTATTTTTCGATTAATATAATTTAACTAGCTGTGCCCGCGACTTCGTCCGCGTGACACGCAACGCAAGCCCTCAAGGATGAATAATTTTCCCCGTTTTTTCACATTTTCCATTATTTCTTCGCTCCTAATAGTTGCAGCATGATGTTATATAGCCTAAAGCCTTCCTCAATAAATGGTGTATTCAATACAAAAAGAATTTTTAAATTCGAACCAGTAGTTCCTGAGATTAGCGCGTTCAAACAAACAAACAAATTCTTTAGCTTTATATATTAGTATAGATTATAATTGCGCTTCATCCATCCATCCATCAGCCTTTTGATGTCCACAGCTGGACGTAGGCCTCCCCTAAATGGCGCCACTCCAACCGGTCCTGTGCCCTCTGAATTCAACGGTTTCCCGCTGTCTTCTTCTTTTTCTATAATTGCGCTTAATTGTTGATAATTATATACAGTATACAAGCAGTGATAGCCTAATGGTTGAAACTTGACCTCTCGATCGTGAGGTGTGAGGTTCAAACCCCGGCACGCACCACTGATTTTTCTAAAAATTATGTGCGTATTAGAAATTAATTATCACTGCTTTTCGGTGCAGGAAAACATCATGAGGAAACCTACACACCCGAGAGTTCTTGTAGAAAAAAATAAGTTCTCGGAGGTGTGTGAAGTCCACCAATTCGCACTTGGCCAGCGCGGTGGACTATGGCCTAATTCTCTCTCATGAGAGAAGACCCGTGCCCAGCAGTGGGACAATAATGGGTTGACGATATATGACGAATGCTATTTCATTGAATAAGTATATTAATCTTGCATATTACTGGTCATACAAAAACAAAAGTTATTTTTTATGTTTTTATGTTCCAACTAAATCTCTTGTAAACAAGGAAGAACCAGGCCACATTGCGAAATTTCTCTTTCGTAGTAAGTACCAGCGTAATATCGGCTTTGTATTGTATTACATCAGTATTGAATTACGTACTAAAGAAATCCATGTCGATATTAACATCATATGATATATATATATACGTTTGGCATTCGCGGTTTTTAGTTTCATTATTTGGGGTACAACCCATTATTGTCCCAGTGCTGGGCACAGGTCTTCTCTCATATTTTTTTGGCTACAAACACCTCCTCTCGGAGGTGTTTGTAGCCAAAAAAATATGAGACTACAACCACCTCCTCTCGGAGGTGTTTGTAGTCCGCCAATTCCCACTTAGCCAGCGCTCTTTTTTTAAAGAATGGTTGAGAAAATGTTTCTGGATGTCGGATTATACTAACGTAGCGAACGAGCATTCAGTCAACCTAATGGTAACAAACCTACAAGTTGTGGATTGAGCTTCCTCCTGAGGTATTCCCGGAGCGCTATGACATGTTCTTCAAGAAAGTTGCGAAAAGAGCTCGCCTTTAAAGCCGGCGATACATTGGCGACTCCCCTGGTGTTGCGAATGTCCATAGGCGACGTTGACTACTTTCTATCAGGTGAAGGTGAAGTATAAAAAAATGGCAACGTTCGCCCAAGGACATCTCTAAACAACTTCAGATATATGATTTTAGATTTGTATTATAGGAATTGTACATTATATACATAACGGATACCCACGAGATGCGTTTTTAATTATTTTGGCCGATATTTCGATTCTTCAAACTCTAATGATTTAAAATATTTTAAAATGCAATTTGCAAGTGCCTCTATAGGCCTACACAAAATGAACACATTTCATTCCATTTCGTTTCATTTCAATTGCTTTGCAGTCAATTAAGCCTGAAGATTGCTCTGCTCATTATGTGAATGCAATAAATTTTCTTTATTTGCACCCACCGATGCATTTACTTTTAATCGCGTCTCGTGACCGTGATGTTTAGTGACATGGAATTTATTAATTTTATTAAAAGCAATACTATTAAGTAGATCAAGTACTATGTGTTATTACTGGCGGTGGCTCTTTCTTAGTTTAAGAATTACGGATCTAAGGCTTTCTTTCTCCTATTCTTACCTTATCTGTCCTGCGTTTCAGGTACCATTTTTATATATATCTAAATAAACATCTTACTAGCCTACGCTTACCTAACCTTATCTATCCTATGTTTTAGGTACCATTTTCCTATATAGTTAATAATAATAATAATAATAACTTTATTGACACAAAATAAACATCTTACTAAAATAGCTAAACAGAACATGAATCTAAACTCATCATTCAGATACCTGTCTGGCCGGGAATCGAGCCCGGGACCCATTGCGCATCAGACCGGTATGGTAACCGGTATGGAGTTGCTCCATATACAACAACGATTATATATTATTTCATTTCATTTCATTTATTACACACCGACTACCTGACGACCCGCGTGGCGGAGCGGTTACCATACCGGCACCCAGCCCACACGAGAACACCCAGTTCTCGTTTGGGCTGGGTTGTCTTGTGTGTCTAGTGTGGGGCTATGAGTGTAGAAAGCGTGTTTCTGTTTCTATTACAGATGTGTTTCCGTTTACGAGTGCTAAGGTTGTCTCATATATCAGTGAACCGGTAACCACACCGAAAAGCAAGAACTGTTTCAGCCTAGAAATAGGTGTAGTAGTACCTATTCAGCTGTACTACCCAGTTACCTGGGTAAAAGTATAATTGAATACGTATAAATAAATTAAAAAACAACTCAGAATAATCCAGTACAAAAGCTTTGAACCGTTTCAATAAATCTAATATAGATTTCGTATTCCAGCTAATTAGAAGAACAATTTGACCTGAAAGCTACTTTGAAACTTTCAAAGGTTTCAATTTACCTCCAGATTGGAGGAACCCTTTGAAGAATTTAAATTGCATCCCAATTCCTCATAATTCAATTAACTCGGATACCAATTCGGTATTTCAACAAGTTAATGGAATTTAATTTGATTAATAAAATTGAAAAATAAATGGATAGAAGTTTCTTTGTATATTCCCATGTTTTGGCCCTTTTATAACAAGTGGTGTACTAGATAATACCTTTTATGTTCCAACGCGAAAGTTTCAGAATTTTACCTCTATTAAGTATTTTATTTCAAGGTGGTAGAACCAGTGTAGTTCGACCGGGAAAGTACCACCGCCACACCTATTTCTAGCATGAAGCATTTCTTGCGTTTCGATGGAAGGGTGTGGTTGCCGGCACACTTTCGCATGAGGCGACCATCATAGTCCTCGGGAGCAGCAACGCATCTGTGATTGACTTTCATGAAGAGTTTAAGAAACATCACATTAGTGGACTTCAGATGGAACCCATGTTCTGTATGTAGTTGATTACAGATGTCCATGGGCGGCAGTGACCACTTACCATCAGTCAGGTAAAAAAAAGATCAGTGGATGACCTAATTTCACAAAAACCGATTCGCGTTAACAATGAAACGTAACCGGCTAAGGTTCGTCTAGACTGCCGGGAATGTTGGCAGCTAGCCATCTGTGCGTTCGATTCCGCGGTTAGATGTGTTTCTGGAACTTTCCAACGATATGTATGAAACTTTAAAAAATACAATTTTTAATAGCGTATTTGTCTGCACAATACGTATTTTGAAGGTGGTAGAACCAGTGTAGTTCGACCGCGGAAGTACCACCGCCACACCTATTTCTAGCGTGAAGCATTTCTTGCGTTTCGATGGAAGGGTGTGGTTGCCGGCACACTTTTACATGAGGCGACCATCATAGTCCTCGGGAGTAGCAACGCATCTGTGTTTGACTTCAGGTAGAACCCATGTTCTGTATGAAGTTGATTACAGATGTCCATGAGCGACAGTGACCACTTACGATCAGGTGGACTGCATGCTCGTTTGCTACTTCATTCAAATAAAAAAAGAAAAAAAATTTGGAGGCCTGAAAATATATAATCAACAAAAATGCTTCATTTTTATATACCTATTTTGTCTGTTTTTCTATATGTCCGAAATCACGTTAGTAGACAGCACGATAAGAGTAGAGACAGTAGATGGTACGAGTATATTTTTGCGTAGAATTAGGTAATACATGCGGAAGCAACATATAATTCATATGTTGTAATAACTTTCCTTTTTCTTTTACTGGTTGTTTGCTCGATTATAGATTGTGTAAATGCATTAAACAGTTTTACATTATTTCAAAGATTTATAACGTTACACAGGACAAACACAAGACACATGAGTTTTATATCTATTGCTCATTAGTTCAATTAATTGAATATAATTGTAAAAATAATATTTTTAAAGTTTTCCTGTGTAGTTAAAGCACAAGTTAGGCCAGATGTAGGGCAGGATACTGGAGCTAACTTTTGTTACCCATGTAAAAACAAGATGGCAAATAAAAAAAATAAAAAAGATATACAAAGAAAAAAGACAAACCCACCGAGTTTCTTGCGGGATCTTCTCAGTTGAAGTCGTGTTCCGATCCGGTGGTAGTGTAAAAAATATATATATAAATGTAACTGAAAATTTGTAAGCGCCCCCGAAGGCCTATGCAAAATAAAGACATTTGATTTCATTTCATTTCACATTTTATATATTCAAGAAATCGTGCGATAAATCTTTCTATCGTTTCAAATATAGCTTTACAGCTAAAGTAAAAATTATATAGGGTGCCAAGACAAACGATTGACCTATTTTCGGCACGTGTATTTATAATATATATGTCAATAATCCCTACTTAACATTATGTGAATGTAAGTTTGTTACGCTTTCACGCCAAAACTACTCCACCGATTATCATGAAACTTTGTACACATAATTCCTAAAAGTATTGGAAAAACATACGATATATTTTACTTTAAAATATGAAAATTAAAAAAAAAATGTAGTAATTTTTAAATAGTGAATCACGCTGATTCAGTTCTATTGGAATGTAACGGTCTTTCGATATTTATTCAAGGGCTTCAACGCGAGCAAAGCCGCGGCTAAAAGCTAGTAGAGAAATAAAAGTTACAACCGCAAAATAGCAAACGTGCCAATATGATGTTAATATTGACATAGATTTCTTTCATATGTAAAGTAACCAATAACAATACAGACCCAATATATCTGTTTCCTTGTGCGATGTAACACTGGCTTGTGCTCTTCATTGTTCATATGTGAATCGAGTAGGAATATCACTCGTCTTTTTATTCTTGTAGGCATTGCTAACCTTCGTCCCTATAGTTCCGGGATCAGAATAGGGCTACGGTATCCCTGCCTGTCGTAAGAGGCGACTAAAAGGGGCTTCCGGGGTTGCGGGCGGCTAGAGTGGGAGCTTGTACCGTCCAGCCAGGTGATCCCGGAAATGCCGGTGGTATGTGTGGCGCATACCATCGTAAAGACTAGACGGAGCGGTGGGCCCAGCCGCCCATCTGGGAGGACCTCGATGGGGCAACGCGCTCATAGGAATCCGGTTGCGTTCCTTTGGAGATCCCGGAGTCCTTTTTGTTTTGAACAAAAAAAAAGAAAAAAAATACAAGGCATTGGTAACCTCGGGTATTGTCACCATCCAGCCCAGCCACCCGGACCTGAAGATGAATTCGTCGCCCAATTAGAAATTTTAGTCATTGTCAACTGTGTTTTATATAAATTTGACTATCGAAAACACGTCGTCAACTTTGAATATTCTGCTGCTCCACAAATCTGGCACCCGGGGGCCCAAATAAAGTGTTAATTTTTAGTACCCGAAAGCTCGTTTGCTAAGCCTAAGATTTACTTTCTAACCTAACCTTAATATAGCAAAAGAGTTCTGATTTACGGAGTTCTTAGATAACCAAGTAACCTAATTCATATATGTAGGGCTTTTCATCAACCCAATATTGGCCAGTTGCTGGTTACGGGTCTTCTCTCAGAGTGAGAGAGTTTAGGCCATAGTCCACCGCGCTGGCCAAGTGCGATTGGTGGACTTCACACACCTCCGAGAACTTTTTTTTTTTAAGAACTTTTGGGTGTGTACTTATCCTCACAATGTTTTCCTTCACTGAAAAGCAATGATAATTAATTTCTAATACGCACATAAATTAGTGGTGCGTGCCTGGGATTGAACCTCGGACCTCCCAATCAAGAGGGCAGATTTCAACCATTAGGCTATCAATGTTCTGTATGTAGGGCTTATGTTAACAAAATATTGTAGTTAACTGAAACAGAAACTCGTATCTCGTACATGCGTTCGAAATTGTTAAATTGCTTTCGAATATAACACAATACTGAGTGAAAACGATACTGATACGACTAACTCTGATCCAGCAAGATATTGAACTAATATCATATATAATATTAGTTCAGTATCATATATATTAGTATAATATATTAATATAATATACAATACTGATACGTATGTGATTTAGGACTTTATTATATAACATTACATTTTCGTTACCAATACTATAACCGAGGTATCAGCATATCGCTTTGTTACGCAAAGCGTTCCTTCTTCAATCCCGGCTAGATAAACAAATCGACAAATGATGTACCTAATTATAGCTTCAAGAACACGAATACAAGTAACATTGTTCAATTTTAAGTAACATTTAAAACAAAACCTGACTAGTTGATAAATATTTCTTGTAACGCAAAATATTTTGATATGTAGTAACATAACCCATATTGCCCTTTTTCCCTAACCGCACCGATATCTCAAATATTAGAATCCATGAAGGCAAAGAAATAGCCGTACATTTTTTTCTGTTCTCGAGGGGGAGAACCTTCAAAAGGTACCCGACGACGTGGGACTGACGCGGGACTGATGTGAGATTTTTACCACACTAAAATCCCTCCTCGGCTGTCCTAAGCGCTACAAAGAGGACTCCAGGATCTGCAAAGGAACGCAACCGGAGTCCTCTGAACGGGATGCCTCATCGATTTCTTTCCAGGTGAGCGGCTGGGCCCACCAATCCGTCTAGTACCCACAACCCCGGAAGACCCTTTTAGTCGCCTCTTACGAGGGGTACCGCAGGAGATACCGTAGTCCTATTCTCATCCTGGAACAACAGGGATGACACATACATATGAACAAACATACATACGCTTAAAAAACATTACCGTCCTACTGGCGACGGTAAAAAATATCCGAAAACACATTAAGATGAATTCGAAGAGAGCCAAGGCAAACGAACGACCTAATTTTGAGTAGCAGATCATCTGCGTTAACAATAATACTGTTATAACGTAAGTATCGTCTAGACGACCGGGAATGTCATTGGCAAAACGCCCGTTACATCATAATAATATTTTATTTTACGAATTTACAATTCCGCGGTTCCTGATGCTAATAGCTTTTTATAACGTAGAAGATGAATACAGTCCGTCGGGTTGTCACTGTGAACAATGCATACCATTTTTATGTAAGTGGAAATGTTTTTATATGTTAACCAAAGGGTTATTTACGCAAATTAAATTCTCCTAATATTAGATGGGTATTGCAGGTCTTTTTTGAAATAATGAAGTAGCAAACGGTCATGCAGTAAAGGCTTGTAAGTGGCCACAATCACCTATACACATCTGTAAAAAATGTGATATGGAGCCCCTGTTACTCGGGCGCCCCACTTTTTTATCTGACTGTAGTAGCAAACGAGCATGCAGTCCACCTGATGATCAGTGGTCACTGCTGCCCATGGAAATTGAATGATAATAGAATAGACTAACAGAATCTAATAGAGTATAATCTATCTGCTAATAGAATCCGTCAATTCATCCGTTAATTTTTAACTGACTGCATCAGAAAAAGGGATATATTTTTGAAGTCCATTGCTGGAGATAGTAGTCCCTTAAAAGTTTTCACCAATCGTCCCCGCACTGCCATATGTGTTAATGACCGCAGTGGATGTTCTTTTTTTATAATAATGAAGCAAACGAGCATACAGTCCACCTGATGGTAAGTGCTCACTGCCGCTCATGGACATTTGTAAGCAACTTCGTACAGAACATAGTCCTACTCCCGAGGATTAGGATGGTCGTCTCATATAAAGTGAGCCGTCAACCACACCCTTTCATCGAAACGCAAGGAATGCTTCACGTTTTTTTTTTTTTAAATTACAGCTCCACAGAAGGATCGTCCGTGCCTTTTTTCATATAGCATTCATTTTGTCAGTCTTAGTATTTTAGCTCCACTTAAGCCTCCGTTGTCACCATCATCCAGAGGGCGGTGGTGGCAGCGTTGGCTTTACAGGAAACCTTGATATTTACTTACTCTATACATAGGACCTTATATATGTATAATTATATATATGTATAATTATACCTTATTTAACTAATGCTTCCCGTTAGAAATAGGTGTGGTGGTGTTACCTCTCCGGTCGTACACTCGTTCTACCACTTTTAAATGTGTTCATGTGTGTGTTCATATCCCACAGGAGGACGCTGTTACCCATTTCCTGGATACCGTACCGCCTCCTACGATACCTACAGAATAGAGGGTGTGGTACTATTTAAGATCACTCGCATTTTCAACACACACACAACTATGTACACATGGGCAACATGCACATTTTACACATACACAAATTACTTTCGATATCTATTCCGTATTCTTATCGTAACTTAGTTTATATTTTAAAAACTTTGGACAGGACATCCAATAATATAGATTTGCCCACTACTAATGACCAATACTCTTAATTATGACTACAAAAGTGAATCAATAAATTATTTAAATTTTAAGTATCTGACGACGGGTGCGGTGCGGTTACCGGTCTGACACGCAGTGGGTTCCGGTTTCGATTCCCGGCCAGACAAATATCTGAAAGATGAGTTTAGATTCTTGTTCTAAGTCTGGGTGTTTGTGTATTGGTCTTTGTGTGTGTCCTTGGCACCCACGACACAAGAGAAAATCCATGTGGGGCTATGAGTGTATAAAATGTCTTTCAAATATGATTTAACATCTACTTCAACAAGCTTATTATTTTTTTTTGTCTGACGCCATTTCTCTTCTAGCTCCTTTAATAGCTTTCACAATCTTGATAGATTAAAAACGGGTGTCCACCCATTATCCCTTCGCTCATGCAACCTTATCTCAAACAACGCTTCACTGAATCAAAACCCAAATTGTGTCATATTCATTTTTTAATTTCCGGAAACACCCACGAGAATGGAAAAATGGTAGATAGCTTTCAACCGGTTTTAAACTGCATATTTTAATAAATTAACGCTTTACAGCATTTATCTTAACCTGCGCTTTTAAATTTAAATATATTTAACTGTTACATGTATTTTTTTCTTTACTTAGCATTTTTTGTAAGATATGCAAACGAGCATAAAATCCACCTGATACTAAATGGTCAAACCATGGAATATTTGGAGTCAATCACAAATGCGTTGCTTTTTGTTGTTCTCGAGGGGGAAACTTTCCAAATGTATCCGACGCCGTGGGAGCGACGCAGGGTTATGTGGGATTTTTACCGCACTAAAACCCCCCTGGCTGTCCGCAGCGCTACAAAAAAGACTCCGGGATCTGCAAAGGAACGCAACCGGAGTCCTCTAAACGCGTTACTACATCGGGCTCCTCCCAGGTGAGCAGCTGGGCCCACCGCTCCGTCTGGTTGCTACACAAATCCGTTGTAACTCACTTTTTAAGATGGTTTTCTCAAATAAAAAGGTAACTCTCTTTCATTGAAACGGACGATTTTTTCACACTAGAAATAGGTATATGGTACCTCCTCGGTGGAATTCAGGGGCATAGCACCGTATAAAACCGGAAAATTTGGTGACCTTTTTTCTCGTAAATTTGTAGAGACATTGGTGTAGTGCAAGGTTTCGCAAAGTGGGGTACGCGAACCTCTAGGGGTTCGCCATTCGATGGAAAGGGGTTTGCGACAGGATTTACGTAATAAAAATACAAAATTATTACTAAAATTGACTCCATTTGTGACCACATACAAACCTATCACATTAATAGTAGTAAAATTCATTTCATTTGGCACTTTATTGTTACCTTTTATTGAAATAAAAACATTGTTTTCTTCAACAGACAATTTTATTGTATTCTTTGGGGCGGGGGGATATAATTAGTTAAGTTATGGGGGTTCGCTTTCACTTGAAAACTTTAACAGGGATACGTAAAGGCGAAAGTTTGAGAAACCTTGGTGTAGTGAAAAACTTTTCCAACTCGATGCGGTAATCCACTCTACTACGTATAACAAGCGGAGATAGCGTAATGGTTGAAACTTGCTTTCTCGATCGGGAGGTCCAAGATTCAAACACAGGCACGCACTACAAATTTTTCAAAAATTATGTGCGTATTAGAAGTTAATTATCACTGTTTTTCGATGAAGGAAAACATCGTGAGGAAACCTACACACCCGAGAGTTCTTAAAAAAAAAGACCTCGGAGGTGTGTGAAGTCCACCAATTCGCACTTGACAAGCGCGGTGGATGGCCTATAACTCTCTCATTCCAAGAGAAGACCCGTGCCCAGCACTGGGACAATGAGGGGTTGACGACGACATAAAATAAGCATTTTTGTTAATTTTTTTTGTCAAATTTTACCGTTATTTGGGGATTCAACAAATATTTATACAGAACCCTTCCAGTCCACTCTACGCCACTGTTAGAATCTCACTCGTTCTGCCTCTTTGTAAATGTATACTTTCAATTTAGATATAAGTAAGAAAATTAAACTTTATTGATCGTTAGCTTCAATTTAGAACCCCATTTGCGTAATTATAAGCCGCTCCCACACGAGCAATTATTGTACAAGATAATATTATGTTGACTGATATTTAGTATGAAATGTATTTTGTATATAATTATATTCATTTATATAGTAACTGAAAGCCGCTACTGAGGTAACAAAAGTGTAATTAAAATAAGTTTTTCTTTAACTAATGTGAAAAAATTACTATCAAGTGGTGAGCCGTGTGATGTAGGTCTTAAATAGCAGAACTATTTCTCTGGATGTCGCAGGAAGCTATTAAGATAAAAAACATTATCACCCACAGTGATCACCAACACGCTTGTCAGGTATATGGCCTGTTGAGTAAAATCCACATAAGGGGAATACTTACGTGCAGGTGGAAGTTACTTTCACCAGGCGGTAGAGCCAGTGTATTTTGACAGGGGAAGTACCACCGCCACAGTTGTCTAGTGTGCAGCATTACTTGCGTTTCGATAGAAGGGTGTGGTTGCCGGCACACTTTTATATGAGGCGACCATCATAGTCCTCGGGAGTAGCAACGCATCTGTGATTGACTTCAGATGGAACCCGTGCTCTGTATGAAGTTGATTACAGATGTCCATGGGCAGCAGTGACCACTTACCATCAGGTGGACTGCATGCTCGTTTGCTACTTCAATGGTATACAAATCTAACTTATCTAAGTATACATTTTTAGCTCAACTTATTAGGTAGGAAAAGAAATAATTTCCGTAGTAAAAAGTTGTAGTAAATATATATTTATATTTACTACAACTTTTACAAATGGTATTCCATTACGTAAATAGTTTCAAGTGCCTTTTTCAAATGTAACACATATTCTTCTCGGTAATTTTTCGAACATAAATATATTCCGAGATGCCACACCTTTTGTATCTTCAACGAGATAATGTAATTCGCTTAGGCGTTTTAAAAGGTCAATCAGATTAACCTTTTTCTGTAATGTTGGCTCAAGAAAAATATTGTTTGAGGGAAAATCGTGACATGTTTTCGCTAATTTTAGTACATTTGCATGTAGCCTCGCTTATAATTTTTCAACAGTCAAAAGGTTTATGAAAATTGATGACTTAGACAAAATATGAGTAAGACAAAATATCTTACCCGCGGCTTCGCCCGCACAGTCAACGGGAATTAACATTATCGTGATTCAGAACTTGCAAATGAATTTTACTACCGTCTTAACAACGTCTGGAACTACTAAATACCTATGTATCAACTAACAAAACACCGATATTCTCATGGGAATGAGAGAGCGCGGTAAAAAGTAGCCTACTTCACTCTCCGTCCTTCTAACTATGACAAAGAATATAAACCATATCATATAATGGCTATGTGGCGACGTGAAAGAGACACAAACAAACACATTTACAATATTAGTATGCATTAGGTCATTCCTGCAAGTTCGGTAGCGTCTACCACAATCATGAATAACCTATGTGTCAATCTAGATCATAAACGATGAAGACGACAATTCGACCACCTGTTACCACCCTAAACAGAGCAGCAGGGGAACGGGGGATCCACTGCCTGTAAAGAAAATAGACGGCGGAGCCCAGAACGCCTTTTTTTTTGTTTTCGAGGGGGAAACCTTCAAAAGATACCCGACGCCGTGGGAGCGACGCAGGATTATGTGGTATTTTTACCGCACTAAAACCCCCCAGGTGGCCGTCCTCGGCGCTAAAAAGAGTACTCCGGGAACTCGGTCCGACCGCAACCGGAATTCTCTGAGCGCGTTGCCCCATCCGCTCCGTCTAGTTTTTACGACGATATGCGACCACACATACCGCCGTCCTTCCCGGGATTGCCTGACCGGACGGTTCCAGCTCCCACTCTAGCCGCCGGCAACCCCGGAAGCCCCTTTTAGTCGCCTCTTACGACAGGCAGGGGATGCTGTAGCCCTATTCTGATCCCGAAACTACAGGGACGGGAGCCCAGAACACCTGGGCGCCCAATCAGCCTTCGGCCTTCTAAGGCCCGCCGCTGGGGTGCTGGAGTAGAATGACCCAAAGTTGATCCAACAGCACCCCATATCGTCGGATGACAAGAAAAACTCACTACGCTATTTCTTTTTTTTTGGTTTGGTTTTTCACTTAATACACTATTCTTTAACAATACATTATTTTTACGTAATAATGTGATTAAATAATATATGGATAAAATAACCTAAGATATTTTATTTAATGATATAACTTCAGGACATTTTATATAAATGAAATTTTGGGATCAAACTATAATTAAATGCTGATAACTTTATGTTGCATATTATGAGGTGAGTGAGTTTTTCCTGTCACCCGACGATATATTAAGGTGGAGGGGCAAATGTCAGGGGTTTAGTGGGCAGTCTGGTTTCGCAGGAGTCCCGCATACCTATCTGACGCCCCCGTATTCGATGGGATGAATAAAGGCATTTTCTGAAAAAAAGGTCATGAACGATGTGCGTGTAATTTCAATGACCGGCAGTTTTTGCATGAAATAGTATACAGACCACCTCAAAAATTTCCGCATAATTTTTAAACTTAATAAAATTAGTAATTAAAGTAATTAAAAACGGCTGAAGTCAAACAAATTAGTTTCGAGTAGCAAATGAGCATGCACATAGAGCGCATACATAGCAATTATGACCTCAAGATAATCACAGATAAGTTGCTACTATTTAGCACTAAAAGAACTGTCTTAAAGTAGCCAAAAAAGTACATTCTACGTACCACACATGGAAAATTCAGATGAAAAAAAAGTCCCCTTGTATACGCCGCTTTATTCATAAGTAAACAACGTCGGTAATTTACGTGGAAAGGTAGAGTAATTATTATTTTTCTTGATGAAACATAGAAGCTTTTATACGGTTTTTTCTCATAAATAGCCCAGGTAATTAATTACCTACCTTATTTTCCCTTCATAGGAATAAAATGCCAATTACAAACGTAAATAGGGCTTCAAGGATAAGTAATATCTCTCCCAAAATATGACTTTTTATATTGATAGAGTTGTAGGAAAAGTAGGGAATGATTACTGAGCAGAAGTTCGGGTTCGATTTTTAAAACACGCTTTCTACACTCATAACCCCACAATAGGATTACCTTCTGTGTCGTGGGTACCATGGACACACACACAAGACGAATACACAAACACCCAGACCCAGAACAAGAATCTAATCATCATTCAGATACCTGTCTGGCCGGGAATCGAACCCAGGACGCATTGCGCGTCAGACCGGTATGGTAACCGCTCCACCACGTGGGTCGTAAAAACAAAAACAACCCATGTTCAGTACAAAGTTGCTTTCAGATGTCCATGGGCGGAAGTGACTAACCATCATGTTATCGCCGTTAATAATAAGTTGATGGAACTTAATTATTAAAGTTAATAAATCATTCTACGTAGAATACAGTGTTTATTTCAATCAGATGGACAGCATGCTTGTTTGCTACTTCAATCACGACATAGTTTATAACAAAGTGTCTTCTCGTTGTCTGTCTCTATGTATGCTTAGATCTTTAAAACTACACTACAGATTTTAATGCATGCATTTATTGGATAGAGTGATTCAAGAGGAAGGTTTTTATGTATATGTCGGAAATGGCGGTATTGTGGCAACACCGGAACGCCAGCGCCATCTAGTGGCGTTCGATGAAGTTAGGGTTGTACCAGTTTAATGGCCGACACCTCAGTCTATCGCTGACGGTCGGCCAAAGCAGACAACTCTAAAATCATCCCGCGTTCTTAGTGCTACGATTACTTGCCTACTTAATTTAGTTTGATTAATTCAGTGATTGTAACAAGTTTAATTCGGCAATATACTGTGGGATAAAATCAATTATGCAATTTATTCTCGTGCTAACATTCTCTATCAGAGCCCACAGTAGGTTATCCTGATACGATGAGCGAAAAAGAACCACCCCCTCCGTCATATAATATATGCAATTATGCATAATATAGTGAAAGAACACCGATAGTTTTCGATTTTTTACTTTTAAGCGGAACAAAGCTCGTCGGGTCAGCTAGTTATTATTATTTAATAGAACCCAAGTTCTATACGAAGTTACTTTCAAATGTCCATGGGCGGAAGTGATTAACCATCAGGTGGACTGTATGCTTCTTTGCTATTTCAATCAAATAAAAATAAAATACCAACACATTTGCCATTTGACATTTTTTAAAAAATGTATTTCACCAATTCTATTTCACAAAAAGACAGTCCATAAAGCGCTTCTCGTACTTAACTTTGATATAATGAACTATTGCTATTTGATATAGCATTTCTCTTTTCACAAATTCAATATTCATAACAAAAATCCCAACCGATGAAATGGATTGAGAACTCGTAACAAGTAACAAGAAAACAACATTTGCGTAAAACATTTGAACAAATATTTGCGAACTACTTCCAATAACAAAAAATAAGTGGGATGAAATAAGGGTTCGAGAAATCATAACTAGATCAAAGTGTATTCATGAAAAAACTTTGAAACCAATTTCAGGCAATCTCTGGAGATTTTACTATTGCATTTTGATTTCAGTGATATATTTTTTATTTTGAGCTCGGTAGGGTTGTCTGATCTGTCCATGTAGTTTCGGAAACAGAATAGGGCTATGGTACCCTCTGCCTGTCGTAAGAGGCGACTAAAAGGGGCTTCCGGGGTTGCGGACGGGAAAAGTGGGAGCTTGAACTCGCTGGCCAAGCGACCCTGGGAGGCTTGTGTGGCCGCATGTCGCCGTAAAGACCAGAAGGTGTGGTGAGCGTTTCACGTCCACCAGGGAAGAGCCCGAAAGGGGCATCGCGCTTGGCGAACTCCGGCTGTGTTCCGTTGCAGATCCCGAAGTTCTCCACGCAATGCTGAGGACGGCCACCGGGGGGTTTGAGTGCGGTAAGAATCCCACATAACCCGCGTCGCTCCCACGGCGTCGGGTACCTTTTGAAGGTTTCCCCCACGTATACAAAAAAGGTATCACCGCCGTATGTTGTATGAGGCGACTAAAAGGGGACTTCTGGGGTTGCGGGCGGCTGGAGTGGGAGCTCAGCCATGCCAGGCCAGCAACCATGAGAAGGATATGTGACCTATGTGTGCCCGAAATTTCAGCAAAATTTGGCTAAACGTTTTTGTGTGTAAAAGTAACAAAGTAACAGGTGCCACCGCCACACCTATTTCTAGCGTGAAGCAGTTCTTGCGTTTCGATGGAAGGGTGTGGTTGTCGGCACATTTTTGTATGAGGCGACCATCTCAGTCCTCGGGAGTAGCAACGCATAGATGGACTTCAGATGAAACTCATATTCTGTATGAAGTTGATTCAGATGCCCTTGGGCGGTAGTGACCACTTACCATCAGGTGGACTGCATGCTGGTTTGCTACTTTAATCTTGTAAAAAAAAAACATTCTAACAAAACCTGAATTTATAATATTAATTAACAAATTAATAAAATAAGTCCGTTCGAAGCTGCCGCCATAACTTTACTCCATTCATACAATTACTTACAACAAAACAAAACAGATAAAACGCAGGTATGTAATAAAATCTAGAATTGGTCGTAATACCTTTTTGCTGCTTTATTTACACTCCACCTGACCTGTGGTTTCTATTCCTTATTCGTTAGAGTTCCGCACCTAGAGTCGGCTAAGCGCGAGTCGGATTTGCGCACGAACGAATTCCTATAAAAACGGAAATAAAATACGTCAGATAAATAGAAAGTGTTAGAACCAGTGTAGTTCGACCGGGAAAGTACCACCGCCACACCTATTTCTAGCGTGAAGCACTTCTTACGTTTCGATAGAAGGGTGTGGTTGCCGGCACACTTTTATATGAGGCGACCATCTTAGTCCTCGGGAGTAGTAACGCATCTGTGATTGACTTCAGATGGAACCCATGTTCTGTATGAAGTTGATTACAGACGTCCATGGGCGGCATAAAAAAAACGTCAGTTGTATGGGAGCCCCATTAAATATTTATTTTAATCTGTTTTTGTGTTTGTTCGTATCGTATCGTATTGTATGGGAGGCCCCCCAGAATATTTATGTTACTTTGTATTTATTTTTTCTAATAGCGGTAATAGAAATATACCATCTGTGAAAATTTCAACTGTCTAACACGATTCATAAGATGCAACCTGGTGAAAGACAGACAGACAAAAAAGGAACCCTATTACTAAGACTCCGCTGTCCCTCTTTCTGCCACCAGACTCATGAAATGTGATGGCTAGGCAGTTTAATTTTCACATACGATGTGTTTCTATTACCACTATTACAAAACATGTGCTCATGGCAACCACGACACAGGAGAAAATCGTAATCTGGGGCTATGAGTGTAGAATATATATATTACATACATACATATATTAGAGCAGTGATAGCCTAATGGTTGAAACTTGCCCTCTCGATTGGGAGGTCCGAGGTTCAAACCCAGGCACGCACCAATGATTTATGTGCATATTAGAAATTAGAAAACATCGTGAGGAAACCTACACACCCGAGAGTTCTTAAAAAAAAAGTTCTCGGAGGTGTGTGAAGTCCACCAATTCGCACTTGGCCAGCGCGGTGGACTATGGCCTAAACTCTCTCATTCTGGGAGAAGACCCGTGCCCAGCAGTGGGCCAATAATGGGTTGATGCGAAATACAAACATGAATTAACGTGTTTTATAGAATACGGAACCCTTCTTGAGCGAGTTTGGCTCACACCTAGCAGGTTTTATGTTCTCTCTATTACAGTTTAGATTTTCTCGTTAATTTGTTTGGGTTCCTCGTGGAAAGTTTTATAAGGTTTTTATTACTAGACCTACGGCAGATAGGATAATTGTCTTTAACGCCTGTAATGTATCATTTACGTGAGGTCAGTGAACTTATTGGAGTAAAAGAAAATTAGGCATTATACACAAATATATTTTTATGTCTTATTACATTTATTTAAAACAAGATGAACCCCGTAGGTTCGCCCAAGTTAAAATAAATCGATGTATCGATTATCCTGTGGGAATAAGATACTTTATCACAGCAAATAGAAGCTTATATGTTAATCCAGAGTGTCAGCTTACTCTCTACCAAATTCTATGAAAATCGCTCAAGCCGTTTAGACGTGAAGAAGTAACAAACATACACACTCAGAAACTTTCTCCTTTATAATATTAGTATGATTGAAGATAAGTCTATATAAAAAACGATTATGTAACATCATTTTGTCTTTGTATTCTTATAAAAAACATTTACTTGTTATCAATATACGCATCTATTCAACTACATACACAATCATCATCGTCAACCCATTATTGTCCCACTGCTGGGCGGGTCTCCTCTCGGAATGAGAGAGTTTTAGGCCATAGTCCACCGCGCTGGCCGAGTGCGAATTGGTGGACTTCACACACCTCCGCGAACTTGTTTTAAAAGGACTCTCGAGTGTGTAGGTTTCCTCACGATGCTTTCTTTCGCCGAAAAGTAGTAATAATTCACTGCTCTCTGCTCTATACACAATCATCTTACCCTAATCTTATCGTATAGGAAATATAAAAACTTGTATGAATGTATGTATGTTTAATACTCTTTCACGCAAATTTACCGGTCAAATCTCGCTGAAATTTTGCACACACATTTATGACCTACATTACCACACAGATACCTATGATATGATAGTAAACGGGACCAATACGAGCGAAGCCGTGGAAATAGCCTAGTTAATAAAATTTATTTGTAACATTCCCATCCAGTGGTAGTGTAAATATATATATATATATATATATATATATATATATATATATAACTGACAATTTGTAAGTGCCTCCGTAGGCCTATGCAAAATAAAGACATTACATTTAATTTCGTTTCATTAATAAGGCTATTTCATATTTGAATTATTTATTATATGCAGATATTAATTATGTCTATAAAACAAAACTGAATTACAAATATACTTAATTAATATTACTGATTACAAAACTCTGAACATAAACTAATTAAGAAAATACAGTCTTACATGCACGATAATTAATTGCTCCGTATAAATAGAGATTTGAAAGGGAAGAATCAATACAGTTCGAGAGAAGAGCAGTTTGCGTTTCTGTGAGAGTTTGGTTTCCAGCGAGGCAAATAAGGCAATTTACTAATCAGGCACGTCAATGCATCTGTAACTGGCAATTGGAATCAAATACAACATACTAGCGTATTACTCGTTTGCTACTTCGTTATTATAAAAAAAATAATATACATGGGCAGTGTCACTTACCATCAAGTGGATTAGACGCTCATTAGCTACTTCAATCCTATAAAAAACCTTAAAATAAGGGAAACAGAGCGCAACATTGCTTCGTGTGACTTTCTTTTTTTTTTGTTTTCGAGGGGGAAACCTTCCAAAGGTACCCGACGCCGTGGGAGCGACGCAGGGTTATGTGGGATTTTTACCGCACTAAAACCCCCCCGGTGGCCGTCCTCGGCGCTGAAAAGGAGGACTCCGGGATTTCGAAACGACTTCAACCGGAATCCTCCGAGCGCGCTGCCCCATCGGGCTCCTTCCAGATGGGCGGCTGGGCCCACCGCCCCGTCTAGTCTTTACGACGGTATGCGACCACACATACCGCCGTCCTTCCCGGGATTGCCTGACCGAACGGTTCAAGCTCCCACTCTAGCCGTCCGCAACTCCGGAAGCCCCTTTTAGTCGCCTCTTACGACAGGCAGGGGATACCGTAGCCCTATTCTGACCCCGAGGCTACAGGGACTGCTTCGTGTGCCTAGTAAAAGCAAAATAAAACGTAACTTTCAACGCTGACGCAATTAATTTTGCAGTTTTTAATTAACTTTTTTTACGCCGTCAAAGTGATCAAGTTGAATGAGATTCTCGTTACGGCGACTCTCGGGGTGTTAAATCTTAGGAGTTTCATAACTATTACCTTAAACTTAAGAGTTTTAAATTAAAGAGTATTTAAAAATCGTTCTTGTTCCAAAAATTCGCTCGCATTCAATGTATTATATTCGTTTTCGTTGATCGTGGCGGAGCGGTTAACATACCGGTCTGACGCGCAAAGGGTTCGATTCCCGGCCGGATAGATATCTAAATGATGAGTTTAGATTCATGTTCTGAGTCTGGGTGTTTGTGTATTCGTCTTGTGTGTGTCCATGGTACCCACGACACAGGAGAAAATCCTACTGTGGGGCTATGAGTGTAGAAAGTGGTCACCGCCGCCCATAGACATCAAAGTAAGCAACTTCACATAAAACATAGGTTCTATCTGAAGTCAATCACAGATGCGTTGCTACTCCTGAGGACTAGGATAAAAGTGTGCAGGCAACCACTCCCTCCCATCGAAACGCAAGGAATGTTTCACGTTAGATCTCGGTGTGGCGGTGGTAATTCCCCGGTCGACCTACATTGGTTCTACCACCTTTTTACAAAAAGCAACTTAATACAGAACAGCCCTGTTCAATCTGCTGTCAATAACAGATGCGTCGCCCCATATAAAAGAGTGCTAGCAACCACACCCTTCCATCGAAACGCAAATAATGCTTCACGTTAGAAATAGGTGTGGCAGTGGTACCTTCCCGGTCGCACTACATTGGTTCTACCACCTTTCTACAGAAAGCTACATACAGAACTCTCGTCAACCCATTATTGTCCCACTGCTGGGCACGGGTCTTCTCTCGGAATGAAAAAAAAAATAAAAATTAACCGCGTCAGTATCGTCAACCCATTATTGTCCCACTGCTGGGCACGGGTCTTCTCTCAGAATCAGAGAGTTTGGGCCATAGTCCACCGCGCTGGCCAAATGCGAATTCGCATCAGAATAGGTACTCAAATTGAAACCGTGACGATTGAAAGATAATTCTTATTCTCACCGCGTAAGTGCAAAATATGTTTTTTTCTCCAAAACTTTACGTTTCTCTCTTTTCCATTACGTCCCCAAAAAGGTTATTAATTAAACAATTTAATTACCTATTATGGAAACAATATTTCTATCAGTTCGTGGTACTTGTAAACAAAAAACTTTCTTCAACAGTATCACAGTTTTAAATAAATCATTGTTAAAACTTTGTCGACTGTCCCGAAGCAGCTAATTGAATTGAGAAAAATGAAATTTACAATCTTCAAAGGGTAACGCCAAGGTAATTTGTAGCATGAAATGTTATTACGATGTTTTGGTACAAACAAATTTTAACAGAAAATCAGTGGCTCTTTTAATATAAATGGTGCTGGAACTAGGTCGACCGGGGAGGGACCACCGCCACACCTTTTTTTGTTTACGAGGGGGATCCTTCAAAAGGTACCCGATGCCGTGGGAGCGATGCGGGTTATGTGGGATTCTTACCGCATTAAAATTCCCCGGTAGCCTCAGCGCTGCGTGCAGGACTCCAGGATCTCCAACTGAACACAACTGGAGTCCTCAAGCGCGATGCCCCTTTCAGGCTCTTCCCCGGTGGGCGTAAACGGTCACCGCACCTTCTGGGTATTACGGCGGCATGCGACTACACATGCCGCCGCCCTTTCCTGGGTCACTTGGCTGGACGGTGAGAGCCCAGTCTACGCGCCAGCAACCCTGGACGCCCCATTTAGTCGCGTCTTCCAACAGGAAGGGGATACCGTAGTCGTATTCTGGTCCCGGAACTACAGGAACGTCACCGCCACACCTTTCACGACGTTAAAAAGTTTTTGCGTTTTAGTACAATAATACAATATAATACGAATATTTCTCTAATTGAAATAAATTGTAATAATTTTCAAGTTATCTTGAACACATCCGGTAAACATGTATAATAAACTAAGCTGCATTTAAAAGCAATAATGGGTATCTTGACAAAGACATCTGACATTTTTGACGTTATGTGTTTTCACAGTAAGACATTGAATGTTTTATTTCGTTTATCATGTACAGTCAGCAGCATATAGTTAGTGGCGTTCAAAGTGTCCATATTGTTAGATACAATCAAAGTGTTCAATAATATCGGCACAACCTACGTGTTCTAATTGTTGACAACATCTTAAACTTCCAAATGACAGAACATTCATAAATTCATAATGAACCACTCAAATTGTCACAATTTCAGCATCTGTTACGACACCAGCGGTAACCTAGCAACGAGACTGTTCGTAAATATAGGTACATTTTATAATATTATACCTTATGTTGCGGATATAAGGTTCCTGATCACTTACGGTATAGGACATGCTAACAATGACTCTTCTCTTCTCTCTTTTTTATATTAACAACTATCCTTTTCATATCTTGCAACGACGTCATTGACTGTCAAAGTCATAGAATCGGTCTAGGGGAACAAGAGGCATGATAAGACAAGACGAGAGGACAGACGAGTAAGACGGGCCATGCACACATACCGGAAACGAAACGCTTTTGCGAGATGTTGCTGCAGCCCATCAGAACCTGCTTTCAAACAATACTCAATGGACCATGACAGTTGATTTACAATCAAATTTAGTTTAAATGCATAATTGATGTAATATTTTTTTATCCTTAATAACTACAGAAACACGCAAGAAATAGTATTGAATTGATGATTATGTTCTCCTTTATTTTACGTTTTCCTTGAAGTTGATGGGCAATTTTAACACTGCTTTAGTCTTACCGTTATTTCATATTTTCTTTTAACATAGTAATTGGGGCAAAATGCGTAAATGTCACGGGGCATAATGGCATACACCATTATATTGCATTCTAATAATTCCATCGACAGAGTTAGTATCTCATCCGTGCTCAATTGCGTCAAGTGTTGTTAATGTTCTGTATATGGAAACATACACATATATTGCACCTGAAATACTTACCACGTCAAGTTCTACAAACCTACCCTCGTCAAGAAAAAGAAGGCCTAAGTGGGTTCATAACACACTTGAAAAAGAACAAGTTCAATCGATTGAGTCTTCTTCCTGTTCTCTCCGGAAATCAACGTTTGCCAGTGACACTATCTGATGCTGATTCACCACAACAACATTGTTCACAATTATTTGACGTGCAAAAAAGAAGTTCCTCAGAAATTCGTTTTCACATACGAGCTTAAAGTTATTCGATCTTTACTAGCAAGGATGTTCAAAGGGTTTCAAAGGATGTATATTAATAAAAAAATAAAGACTGATGTATATTTCACAAACAATATATTTTAGCTAAAATATAATAGTTTTTCTGTAACCTCTACGGTTTTCTCATTTTTAAACTGATGAAAAGTATCTTCATTAAATTTTAAAACCCTAAATGAGATAAACATATGTCAATATTATCATTGCTCGCACAGTAAGTGATCCTTACAACATATTCGCAACATAAAGTTTAATATTATAAAATGTACCTATATTTACAAACAGTCTCGTTGCTAGGTTACCACTGACGCCGGAACATTTGTGACAATTTGGGTGGTAATAACATTATGAGTTTATGAACGTCCTGACATTTGGGAGTTTAAGATGTTGTCAACAATTAGAACACGTAGGTTGTGCCGATATTATTGAACACTTTGATTGTATCTAACAATATGGACACTTTGAACGCCACTAACTATATGCTGCTGACTGTACATATAAGCTTGTGTCAAGTGCAAGGCAGTCTGTGTAATCTGGTTTTAGTTGATTTTATGTGTTTTATACATTATTAAAAAATATTAGCATTGCGTAATCCCTTTCTACATCAACTATAACCGTGCGTAATTTCATGCTTCTCCGTCTACGGCAAGTATCTTAAAAACGGATCACAATTTTTTTCTTCACGTATTTATATATAGATATTTAATAAAGTCTAACACTCAATTTCCAAATTACACAGAGACAAAAAGCAGCTACATGACATTCCGGAATAAAACACATTAGCCGTTAAGACAGTCTGTTGCCAAAAATAAGGTTCTTCTGTATCGCCATATTGTATCTACGCTGGATTTATGGTCATCCTACTTCGCGTTATTGCCTATAACCAGTGTCCCGCCGCTCTCGGTGACACTTTGTCACCCTATTACAGACCTTTATTATATCACGTGTGTTATAAAATTCTAAGTGGACATCTTAAGCTGTTATTGTCTCGAAGTTTAAAATGATTTTGATCTGAAAACTGATTTCCTAGCAAAATGGTTTACCGACTTATAATTCTAGAACATTCCTGTATTGTACTGTGTGCTATTGCTTACCTAAGCTAATTATTTATACTAGTCGTCGCAACGGTCGAAATTCGACCGGCATTTAAATTAAAAAACTAAACTTCATATTGTCCAAAGTAGTACGAATATTTCTCAAATTCAAATAGATTATCATAATTTTCAAGTTATTTTGACGGGTGAGTTCAAAATAACTTAAAGGTAAATTAAAGATAAAAAGAGGTTTAATGAGCTAAGCTGCATTTTAAAGCAAAAGCGGGTATTTTGACAAAGACATCTGGTATGTTTGACGTCGTGTTTTCATAGTAAGACATTGAATGTTCTATTTCGTTTATTATGTATGTTTTTGTGTCAAATGCGTGTCAAATGTGTAAAGGTAGTTTGTGTAATGTGTTTTAGTTGATTTTATGTATGTTTTATGCATTATTTGAAAAAAATATTAGCATTGTGCAATCCTTCTCTACATCAACTATAACCGTGCGTAATTTCATACGCCTCCTTTGCAGCAAGTATCTAAAGACGATTCACAAGTTATCCTACACATATTAATATATAGATGTTGTAATTTAAGTTGTTCTTAAAAACTTAATAAGACAAATATTATTCACGTTTCATCGTTTTCATAGAATTTAATGCTATCAAAAGGATACATACATACTAGCTGTCCCGACAAACGATGTTTTGCCATATAAAAAATAAAAAAAAATGTTAAGGGTGGACAACCCTTAAGGGGTATGAAAAATAGATGTTGGGCGATTCTCAGACCTACTGAATAAGCATACAAAATTTGGTAAAAATCGGTCAAGCCGTTTCGGAGGAGTATGGCAACAAAAAATGTAACACGAGAATTTTTTATATTAGATATTAACTATTTTTTTCTTGTTTACAGGTACATGGAACAGAAGAGAACAATAAGTGCCCCAAAAGTAATTTTATAAATAGAACCTCATTACAAACGTAATATATTTTTATAGTTTCAGTGATTGTACATTCTATAAATACACTTAATTCATAAAAATAAACCTTGAAACTGATAAACACAGTGACTAAAGTGTGAAGTGTTTACTTGAATTTCAAAGTGAAATATAGACGCAAAATTATACAGAAATTGCCTTAAAAATAAAATAAAAACGTCAAGTGCGTGTGAAAAGTGACATAAGTAAAATAAAAGGCCGCGTCAAAGATAACATTGCTGTGTAAAAGATAACCCGAATTAAATCGTTAAATTGTTTAACTAGTAAAAGATAGCATAGTAATGTCAAGTTGACAGAGTGCAGTGGTGGGGATATAAGAGTGAGATGTGGTAGTGGTATTGATGGTGTGGTCACCATTACGGATGAGGGCGGGCGGCCCCGGCCGGCAGGTCAATGACATCGCCGGCACTGCTGGTGCTGTGTGTAGCACTTGGTGAGTTATTTATTGTTATCTATTACTTTAGTGTGCTTACTGGTGATGAAAGACTTTTTAAGTCCAATTGAAAATACTTAAATAATTTTTACCGATTTAAAACTTGAGTCTTTTAGTATTGATTACGTTTATCTATTACTGTAGTTTGATCACTAATAATGTAAGAGTTTTTAAAATAACTTAAAAATCTTGACTTATTTTACCGACTTACAACTTAACTCATCTTTAAGACATGAGATGAGAGATGAGATATCTTTAGTCATAAGATTAAAAACTAAATCGATGTACCTAATTTTGATGCTGTTTCGTTTCTTAAAAGTCTTATAGACTCGTTGACGTTTACGAAAACTATTAACAAGTCGATGCTAAACTTCAAAGCTGATGCACACTCAATGTACAATACAATACAATATCATTTATTTGTCGAAATAAGGTATATTACAAGGATGGTCTACAATGTGGTGTATGAGTCCGCTTACTCTACCCGTCATGGGTGTACAAATATAAATAGGATTTGTGAAATTAAATGTCACAGAAGGTGGTGTAATTAACCAAAAAAAGATTTACACGTATTCCTTTTCATTTGGTAGATAAGACTATATGACTCGGAGGAGCCTTAATAACTCAGACGTGAATCCTAAGACTAAAGGCACTTTTTTATCTTTTTACAAAAAAATAACTAGTTTTCTGTCGTAATATTTTATTATTTATAATAATTGTTACCGATCTCGCACCAAATTGCTAGAGCATTATACACAATAAGACTCGAAATCACAGATATTCTAAAGACTTACGTCTAAAAATAGATTCTACCTAATTACAAGCCTTTACATCAGAACACAGATATTATACATGCTTAGCAAAGTAACACGAGTTGAAATAACGAAGTGTAAATTTAACAAAATAATTATGTCATTAAAATAATTGCTTCATCCCGTTTTCGGATTTCATTTGACACATGACAAATTACATTGTAAAATGTGTAAATTAATTCTATATAATGCGTGTCACGGATTTACAGTAATTAGTCCCTAAAGGTATAGATTTGATGTTGCGAATTGCGATAGACGACCGCGACTAAGGCTGTGTCCACAGTAGGCAAACTGTTAGTGGCGTATTGGATTTGCGACGTATTGGTTTAGTACGCCTTGCCATATATTTGAAATGGAGTGTCCAACGTTTGCTAGTTTGCGCTCACTTTACACAGTTTGTGTTACAAAGTTTGCTAGTTTGCGCTCACTGTACGAGCGCAAACTAGCAAACTTTGGACACTCCATTTCAGTCAATCATCAGATTTCAATCATCAGGTGGACTGCATGCTCGTTTGCTATTTCAATCTTATAAAAGACTTAGAGATAGCGCGCACTGGTGATTTTTGTCACCGTGACTGTTGCGTCACTGTCACTATGTACGTTAGGTTCATTCAGGTTCATTAAGGGTAATAAAGGTTTTGAAGGTGGTAGAACCAGTGTAGTTCAACCGCAGAAGTACCACCGCCACACCTATTTCTAGCATGAAGCATTTCTTGCGTTTCGATGGTGTGGTTGCCGGCACACTTTTATATGAGGCGACCATTATAGTCCTCGGGAGTAGCAAAGCATCTGTGATTGACTTCAGATAGAAGCCATGTTCTGTGTGAAGTTGATTACAGGTGTCCATCAGCGGCAGTGATCATTTACCATCAGGTGGACGGCATGCTCGTTTGCTACTTCAGTCAGATAAAAAAATGTACATGGTGACTGTGACGCAACAATCACGGTGAAAAAATCACCAGTACGCGCAATCTCTTACTTGAGACGGCTCAGATAAGTATACCAACCTTTTTTTTTTTGTTTTCGAGGGGGAAACCTTCCAATGGTACTCGACGCCGTGGGAGCGACGCAGGGTTATGTGGGATTTTTACCGCACTAAAACCCCCACGGTGGCCGTCCTCGGCGCTGAAAAGGAGGACTCCGGGATCTCGAAACGACTTCAACCGGAATCCTCCGAGCGCGCTGCCCCATCGGGCTCCTCCCAGATGGGCGGCTGGGCCTACCGCTCCGTCTAGTCTTTACGACGGTATGCGACCACACATACCGCCCTCCTTCCCGGGATTGCCTGACCGAACGGTTCGAGCTCCCACTCTAGCCGTCTGCAACTCCGGAAGCCCCTTTTAGTCGCCTCTTACGACAGGCAGGGGATACCGTAGCCCTATTCTGACCCCGAGGCTACAGGGACGAAGTATACCAACCTAAAACGTAATCAGATCATAGCACTGCTCAACACTTTTCTTATAACAAATATAATTTTAAAGGAAATAAAATTAATGATGTCTCAGATATTTCTGAATCAAATTTGCAACGTTTAATGATAATGGAAATATATCTTAAACGTAAGATTAGAATTATATAGAACACATACACGATAGCCGGATATTTCGTTACAGAAACGTAATTTTATGAGAAAGCTTTTAAGCTCGAATCTGAAGCTTTCGGCGAAGCGAGAATATTGTAAATTAAATTTATTTTTCCGGCGAATAATGGCAAGGATTTTTCAACGTACGGCTGGTATCTCTCGTAAACCATTGTCTCAAAGTATTTTTGTGATAAGAGGCAGCAAACAATCATGCAGTCCACCCGAGGATTAGTGGACATCTGCAACCCACATAACATTAAAAGTTTATTTAAGCATTACATTAGAAATTTATCTGTGCTTGAATAACCTCACACGCTTTCTACACTCATAGCCCCACACTAGGATTTGCTCCTGTGTCGTGGGTACCGTGGACGCACACAAGACGAGTACACAAACACCCAGACCCAGAAAATGAATCTCATCATTCAGATACCTGTCTGGCCGGGAATCGAACCCGGGACCCATTGTGCTTTACACCAGTATTAATTTATATTTAAAGCGGTTTATATATTTTTATTATTTTAACTTCATTAAAAAAGTTCAAGACATAAAGTTGTTTGTTCAAAACATAAAATTGTTTAATTGTTAAATCAATCTAAAATTTTCATTTTGTGTTGTTAACCGACCGACTTCCAAAAATGAGGAAGTTATCAATTCGTCTGTATTTTTTTTTTAATCAAATCGAGCAGGAATTTCAACTTGACATAACTACAAATAATATAGAACAGCAAGTGTCAATATTCATTATTAATAGGCAGGCAAACATACAGCCAGTATTAAAATTTACTTCAATAGTTTTTACCTATTATTAACTTTTACCTGTAACTTATAATAGGTTACAAATCCCTTCATGGAATCAAGGTTGTAACATCATTAGTTATACAATGACGATAGTGGTAAATAAATTTTGTTTGACTGGTTTTAGCATATTAACTTGCAGTTGGTCGTTATAAGTTAATCAACTTCTTAATTAAGTTACTTCGTGAAAATTTTATACATACTTTGGTTGAATATAAAATGCATTTGTGTACAAATTCGTGCAAGTTGGTGATAACCCTACATAGGAATTTGCCCCGAGTATAGTGACTTCAATGCACACATACGCTCAAAAAATGTTGCCCTTCTTAGACAAAAATATGCAAATACCTACCCGTCTGCGCGAGTTTCAGTATCCCATACGTTACGAATGCGGTATCTCATCGCATATCTTTTGTAGCGAGAGCCGCAGCTTTAAGGATTGTAAATTCCAAAATACATCTAATGCAAAATAAATGACTTGTGAATCCAGTTACGGTTCTCGACTGTTCGTTTGCGGGAGCGAATGATTGATTACATGTGATCACTCACTGAAACACAAAACATACATACACGCGGTTTTTATCAGATGTAGCAAACAATCACTTCACCTGATGGTAAGTGATTACAGCTTGCTTATAAATGTTCAAACAAAAATGATCATGTATTTACAATAACAAGTAACATGGTTCACATATTTAAAAAAACGGACTGTTTAAATACGACGGTTCCCTTCAGTTTCAGTTTTTTGTTTTTAAAATAATTCAGTTTAACGCTTTTTTTACTTTCATTAAATACCTACATTGTTATGATAATAAAAAGTCGTCCTTTCTCCTACATGTGATCACGAACTGAAACACTAAAAACATACATACACGCGGTTTTTATCAGATGTAGCAAACGATCACTTCACCTGATGGTAAGTGGTTACAGCTTGCTTATAAATGTTAAACAAAAATGGTCGTATATTTACAATAAGAAGTAAAATGGCTTAAATATTAAAAGAAAAAAAACTCCACCGTTTGGAGATGATGGTTCCCTTCAGTTTCAGTTTTTTGTTTTTAAGATAATTCAGTTTAACGCTTTTTTACTTTCATTTGACACCTACATTGTTATGATAATAAAAAGTCGTCCTTTCTCCTAATTTAATCTGACAACTAAGTCAAATGCAACTCTGTCTTAAGTTACAATTGGCCGTTTGGGCTTTAACGCGTGGCAAGGAAATAGTCATACATATAATAATAATAATAATAAAAGCCTTTATTCACTGACCAATTTAGCCTTATAAACTAATGACACTGGTTTAAAAATAATATAAGTTACACTTAAATTATAGTGGGTATTTAGCAACCATTTCATTGGTCAGGTTGTCTTTCGACATAGGCCTACATATTTACATACTTAAATATACACATACGTTCGAAAAACATACCCTCCTTATGACGTAATCGGACTGCGCGACGTTCGGTATCCCATATGTTACGAATGCGGTATCTCAGCGCATATCTTTTGTAGCCAGAGTCGCAGAGTAAGGATTGTAAATTCCAAAATATATCTAATGCGAAATAAATGACTTGTGAATCCAGTTACGGTTCTCGACTGTTCGTTTGTGGGAGCGAATGATTGATTACATGTGATCACTCACTGAAACACAAAACATACATACACGCGGTTTTTATCAGATAAAGCAAACGATCATCATCTGATGGTAAGGATTAACTGCCGCCAATAGTAATTTTTGGGCAACTTCCTATAACAGAGATTCTACCTCAAATTGATCAGATACGCTGCTACTTCTGTGGACTAAGATCAGGGTTGCCAAACGTCCCGATTTTGGCGGGATGTCCTGATTTTTTCATCAAAATTAAATGTCAATGTCAATTAAAATGCTAATGAAGTTTAGTTTTTTAATTTACATTACGGTCGAATTTCGACCGTTGCGACGGGTGATAAGTATATAATAAACGAAAAAGCTAGATAGAAGCTTGTAAGAGCAACTAAACATTTTAGAATTTTAGAACTAGACCTAAGTAAAGTAAGTATACATCAAACCAGTAAGACAGATTTATTTCGGTCTTGTTTCATGGGATTATCTTAATCTGAAATGTAGGCTTTGTATTATTTATAACATTTTTATTGTTAGGAGATTTCAGTATTTAACATCACAGACCAAAAAAATATAAAGGCTCGTAGATTCTTCTCTTGAAACATTTGTACTTGTGTCTTTGATTTTGAGTATTATGTCGTCAACACATTATCGTCCCACTGCTGGGCACGGGTCTTCTCTCGGAATGAGAGAGTTATAGGCCATAGTCCACCGCGCTGGCCAAGTACGAATTGGTGGACTTCACACACCTCCGAGAACTTTTTTTTTTAAACTCTCGGGTGTGTAGGTTTCCTCACGATGTTGATTTTGAGTGTCATTGTTAAAATCTATCAATCTAAGGCCTAACTTATAACGTCTTGGATTAGGATATCTACTATCCCCCACTTAAACCAGAATATAGCAGGTCTCAACACTCATATTAACTTAACGAATTCAAATGAATGTGAAATCTAGCAATATAACTGAGTTATCATTCTCAAAAGAGACCCATTCTAAGCGACGCATGGGTAATAATGTGTCACCCGTCGCAACGGTCGAAATTCAACCGTAATTTTAATTATTTAAACTTCATATTGTCCAAAGTAGCACCAATATTTCTTTAACATAAAAAAAGGTGTAATTAATACTCAAGTTATTTTGAACGCACCCGTTAAAATTAAAATAGAGTAAATAAGCTGCATTTGAAAGCAATAGCGGGTATTTTGACAAAGACATTTTTGACGTTATGTGTTTTCGTAGTAAGACATTGAATGTTCTATTTCGTTTATTATATATGTGCTTGAGTCAAATGGAAGGTAGTATGTGTAACGTATTTTTAATTAATTTTGGACATGTTTTATGCATTATTTTAGAAAAATATATAGCATTTCGTAATCCTTCTCTATATCAACTGTAACCGTGAACAATTGTATCCTCCGTCCGCGGCACATATTTTAAAATGGAATCACAAGTTTTTCACTTGCTTACTTCCCATTATTAATATATAGAATAATGTAAGTAGATCCGTGTTGAGAAAAACATTGGTCGATGTTCGATAGTTGATGCACAAACCATTATATTAAGAAGATCACCAGGAAGCATTATTGTGTGAAACACGTTAACTTGTGCGCGTATAATATACGATATTGTAAGCTGATTTCAATAAAGTAGCCGCATTGGCCATAAGCCAAACAGCTGCGCTGGAGTATTCATAAAAATAACCCCGTTATAGGTTTCAGTAACTTCATTGACCGGAGAAATAACGGAGTTCGATGATTAATTGTACGTTAGAAATGAAAATGTGGAAATTTATTGTCTGTGTCTGTGTGAATAACCGCAGAGTTCAAAAATATATTCGGGAACTGTTTCTTCGGGAAACTGTTCTTTCTGGAAACTGTTTCTCGAACTTACAATTGATGAATTTTAATCGACTTTGGGAATCTATATATTAATACGTGAAGCAAAAACTTGTGTTTCGTTTTTAAGATACTTGCCGCAGGATACGGTATGGTATGGAATTACGCACGGTTATAGATGATGTAGAGAAGGATTGCGCAATGCTAATATTTTTTTTTTTCAAATAATGCATAAAACATACATAAAATCAACTAAAAACACATTACACACACTACTTTGCATTTGACACAAACACATACATAATAAACGAAATAGAACATTCAATGTCTTACTATGAAAACACGTAACGTCAAAATTGTCAGATGTCTTTGTCAAAATACCCGCTATTGCTTTTAAATGCAGCTTAGCTAATTAAAATAAAATAAAAACCTCTTTTTACCTTACGCACCCGTCAAAATAATTTGATAATTATAACAATTTATTTGAATTAGAGAAATATTCGTGCTACTTTATACAATATGAAGATTAGTTTTTTAATTGAAATTAAGGTCGAATTTCGACCGTTGCGACGAGTGACCAATTCGGTTAAAATACATCAATGGTTATTTCAATAAACAGTTTTGTCTGTATAAAATGAACTAAATTGATAACTGCAACTGCACCGCAGTTAATTGTCTTAAATATATTTTATCGTTTTAGCCTCAGTTATTAAAAATAGATTAAAATATATAAAAAACAAAAAGGATCGTTTTGTATTTATCTTTTTAATCTAGTATATTCTGTAGGCATTACTATTAAAGGATTTAAGTGGTAGAACCAGTGTAGTTCGACCGGGGAAGTACCACCACCACCACATCTATTTCTAGCGTGAAACATTTGTTGGAAGGGTGTGGTTGCCGGCACACATTTATCCAAGGTGACCATCATAGTCCTCGGGGGTAGCAACGTACCTGTGATTGACCTCAGATAGAACCCGTGTACTATATAAAGTTGCTTACAGATGTCCATGGGCGTTGTCGTCGTTTGCAGCTTCAATCAGATAAAAAATGTGTGCGTGTACTAGCGTACACTCATAAGAAGTGAAACTTCTTTATGACGTTATTTTTCAAAAAATAATTTACTATATGCAACTTTACAGAAATTGGTTAAATAAAGTTAAATTAGATAAAGTTTAATAAAAGGCTTTTATTAAACTTTATCTAATAATCTAATCTATAATAATCTATCTAATATCACGCGTGGTAGGGATAAGAAAAAGATGGCGCGTAACGGAAAAAAAAGATGGCGCGTAACAGAAAAAGATGGCGCGTAACGAAAAAATGTTACACTAAATTTTTTTCCAACCCAGATAAAGAAGTTTCACTTCAAAAATATAGAAAGTTCTACTACCTATTATACCACTCATCTTTAGGAGTAGCTACTAGGTAACGATTTAGTTTGTTTGAGCTGTAGCGCGTATCAAAGAAATGGTCATACATACATAAATACGCTTAAATTTACCAGCGTTCTGTCGCAGTCGGAAAAAGTACACTACTTTACGCCAGCAATACGCCATTAAGCAACTCGTTCGTCACCAGAGACCAACTTGCGCTAACAATTTTTGCATTTATTAAAAGTTTTAAGCCACACTACAAATTTAACTAAACTACGGGGAATAATTTACATGTTGCGTTCAGTTTTCATTTGAAATAATTAACGTGTGCAAATAAAAACAATTGTAAATGAATTATTATGTAAATAGCTTATATAAACTTTTGAAATTTATACTGCGCCATTTCCATATAAGTGTTTTGAAATGGATAGAAACAAGTTTATCCCGTTTCGACGTCCCGCGTGGCGAAGCGGTTACCATATCGATATAACACGCAATGAGTCGCTTGTTCGATTCCCGGCCAGACAGGTATCTCAATTTTGAGTTTCATGTTCTGGGTCTGGGTGTGTATTGTCTTCATGTTTTGTGTATTTGTCTTGTGTGTGTCCATGGTACCTACGACACAGCGTCCATACCGCCGTCCTTCCTGGGATCGTCTGGCTTGACTGTACAAGCTGCCACTCTAGTTGCCCGCAAACCCGGAAGCCCCTTTTAGTCGCCTCTTACGACAAGCAGGACATACCGTAGCCCTATTCTGATCCCAGGACTACAGGGACGTGCTAATATAGCCTTAATCTACCATTACACAAATACAAAACACAAAACTACATCCTTCCTTTACTATAAAAGCAACTAATATTAATTTCTCGGTTGGAATAAGGGCTCTCAGACCCACAATAACATAATAAGTCGAAAATAAGTCCTGTTGACAAAACTAGTGTTTGCTCCGACATTATGTTTGGCTGTTTTTTTATTAATATAGCCCAACCAAGCGAGGTTTGGCAACCGTCCAAGTCGCAGGCTGTTTTATTAAAATCTGCTTAGGACCCGAATTTCGTGAGCTGTAGTCGAACCGACTTAGTTTGTAAATTGAATATTTAAAATGCGTTTTATTATTTAAAATTTTATCATTTCCTGCTGTAAAATCGTTGTGTTTATCATTAAGGTATCATATCGTTTTATCACTACAGATTGTGTGAGAATCTTACTAATTCCTTCTAATATTATAAATCTGATGACCGTTGAGGAAGAAAGGTCCTCGAGTGGCGACCACGTTTAGGCAAAAGGAATACAGGTCGCCCCCCTACCAGGTGGACCAATGCTCTGAAGAAGAAGGGAAACCGTTGGATTCAGAGGGCAGGGGACTGGTTGGAGTGGCGCCATTTAGGGGAGGCCTACGTCCAGCAGTGGACATCAAAAGGCTGATGGATGGATGGATGGATTATGAATCTGAATGTAAGTTTGTTTGTTATGCTTTCACGCAAAAGCTACCGGTCGGATTTGACTGAAATTTGCCTCACACTTAGTTTATGATCTAGATTAAAACATAGGATATTCAGTAATGTGGTAGACAAGACCAAAGCGGGCTGCGGGAATAAGCTAGCATTATTTAGGCGAAAGTTTGCGAGGATCGATAGCCCTTTACTACTCTTTCACGCAAATTTACTGGTCGGATTTGGCGGAAATTGAACACACAGGTAATTTATGACCTGGGTTAATACAACAGATACTTTTTACCCTGATAAACGTAGACCACACAAGCGAAGCGTGCTTCTTTGCAAGCAAGGCTAGCTACTTAGATTGCTATGTTTGCGATTGTATGGCAGTATTCAAGATCGACACCACACAGCAGAGATTCTTGCTATATTTATCCATAACACCAAAATCTTCGAAACGTCAAACTTATTTCAATATATCACGTAAAAATATTTACAGACAGGATAGCTGCTGAAATTGAAAAACCACGGATGCGTACTCGAACAGTGGAATATAAAATCACCGATAAAACACATGGCTCTAAATTCGCGCACAGTCGTGTGTACCGATACACCTTTCTGGACACGTGACAGTTGGCCAACGAGCAGGGAAAGAAATAGAACCCGCTAGCTAAACTTCTATATATTATATTTTTTGCAAGTTGGTAAAACAATGGTTCGACCGGGGAGGTACCACCGCCACGCCTATTTCTAGCGTAAAGCATTTCTTGCGTTTCTATGGAAAAGTGGTTGCTGGCAAACTTTTATCTTCTCTTATTTATAAAAATGAATGTTTGTCTGTATGTCCTCTATAGAATCGTAAACTATTCACTTGACCACGTGATGATTTTTAGCAAAGTTGTTATTCATGAGCTCACGAAGGTTTCTGTGTATTTTTTTGTGATGGCGTAGCAACGCGCGCATGGTACAGCTAGTCTTCTTCTTCTTTTTAATAATGAATGTTTGTCTGTATGTCCTCTATAGAATCGTAAACTATCCAATTGATCATATGATGATCTTTAGCAAAGTTGTTATTCATGAACTCGCGAAGGTTTCTGGTGTATTTTTTTGTGATGGCGTAGCAATGTTCGCGGGGTACAGCTAGTATGAGATGATAAATACTCTTACATTGTTACACTTATAGAGTAAGTTAGAACACAACAGCGTTTAACACTTTTTAGTCGTAATCCCTCATTTCCGGGCACGTGTCTTTTCTGAGAACATTCAGAGAAAAGACACGTGACTAAGGAATAAAACATTTACATAAATGTTTTATTCCTCAGTCCATCCCGCTGGCCCAGTTTTAATTAGTAGACTTTAAAAATCTTTGTTATTTTTTTAAGGAAATCTTTAGGGTGTAAGTTTCCTCACGATGTTTTCTTTTGGCGTTGAGCAGTGTTAAGGCGCATAGTTTTAATAAAATCGGTGGTGCGTGTCTGAGATCCTATCGATGTATCCTTAATTGTGAGGCAGAGTTTTGCTATCACTGCTCTTAACCGCTGTTATGAGATAGAAATGGGTTTGGAGACGGTGCTCCGGTAGTTACCCACAAAGATACCTTGGAACCGGTATATTCTCATACATAACGTGACTCTACATGTTCATACTCTATGTTCACTGTATTCGTATTCGTCCGTTTGATTGAACGAAAAGGTTCGTTAGCGCCACAACGTTGGAGAGTTTTGTTTTCATTACAATTCCATTTTTTCTAACGGCATTTTGTTTTGAATTCAATACAAAACTCCTCGTACAACAATTGTGTGTATTAATCGCAGGTTTTAAGGAAATTGAATAATGAAACAATTGTAGGGGTTTGTTGAATAACATGTATTTTGAGGTATATACTCTTGCATGTTGAATATTTATTCACATAATAAAAGACTAATATCAAGTAGGTTAAAGATTTTTTAAATAGTATATTTGAAAGGGTTTACATATTGGACTTTGGAAGTCAGTTAGTAAAGCAAGATTCATTTATAAAACGCTTTCGACACACATAGCCCTACAATAGGCTTTTCTCATGTGTCATGGGTACCATGGACACACACAAGACGAATACATGAACACCCAGACCCAGGATATGAATCTAAACTCATCATTCAGATACCTGTCTGGCCGGGAATCGAACTCGGGACCCATTGCGTGGTAGACCTGTATGGTAACCGCACCGCCACGCGGGTATCTAACCAGTATTTTCCAGTATTTCCAGTTTTTTTCTTTGATACTATATACTTTTTTACAACCAACTGCTTACATATTCGTCCGATTTCCGAGCAGCTCGTCTCGATCAGTGCTAGCTTCGTACTTTCGTACCATATACCAGTGATAGCCTAATGGTTTAAACTTGCCATCTCGATCGGGAGGTCCGAGGTTCAAACCCAGGCACGCACCACTGATTCATGTGCGTATTAGAAATTAATTATCACTTCTTTTCGGTGAAGGAAACCATCGTGAGGAAACCTACACACCCGAGAGTTCTTTAAAAAAAAATGTTCTCGGAGATGTGTGAAGTCCACCAATTCGCACTTGCCCAGCGCGGTGGACTATGGCCTAGACTCTCTCATTCTGAGAGAAAACCGGCAGTGGGACAATAATGGGTTGACGAGAAATCACTTTACATGTTATATTTATTAAAAGTAGAGGATTTCAAAGGAAATTGAAGTAACGAACATAGATTATTATTATATTATAGATTATTATTATGTTATTTTTTTAACAATACGTGTCCCTTACGCGATAAGGGATGCCTTTGTTTGCCATATGTTCCTGATATTGTTGGAGCTGTGGTCCTGCGGGATAATATTAATACCATCTGTTTACTTAAGAAAAGAGCAACTTACCAATGAGATATATGATTTTAGACTAATATTATCGCGGATTTGACACCTTTTAATACTTAACTGGTACTCACGATATGCGGTTTTTGAATCCTTTTCGAATTCTTATATATCGAAATATCGGCAAAAAGAATTCGAAAAGGATTCAAAAACCGCATATCGTGAGTACCCGTTAAGTGTTAAAATGTTACCAATGGGACGTTTTCCTGTCACATCTTTCTTGCTAATATTTTTGCCCCTTTAAACAGATTAATGGAAACATACAATAATATCAGCTTTAACAGCAATACAGACATCTTCCACATAATAACTTAACATTAATTTATACACATTTGTTGCATGTATATATAACAAGTTGCCTTTTCAATTTTCAAAATTACCTATTGTTTTGTTCTTTTCTTTTTTTGTATTTGAAACAAGTTGTTTTTTTTTCTCTTTTTGTTATTGTTAGAGTTAGAGTACACTTACAATTACTCTTCGTATAAATTATGAGTGTGGTATATACATGTAATGGCGATTCACACTAAACCAAACAAATAGTAACTCGACTTGGCTTGACTTGAAAAACTATTTAACAGTGTATAGTGAAAAGTTGATGGAATCACAAAAGCGAAAATTTATATAGATGTACAGATGAATAGATGAATGTTTGTTTAAACCAGAACATAGCAACGCCTATCTCTGATGTTATTAAACTAAAGCTATGTGGCGGGGCTTTTTTTCGTTCTCGAGGGGGAAACCTTTAAAAGATACCCGACAACGTGTTTGACTTAGGGTTAGGTGGGATTTTTACCGCACAAAACCCTCCCGGTGGCCGTCCTCAGCGCTACAAAGAAGACTCCGGGATCCACCCAAATGGGTGGCTGGGCTCACCGCTCCGTCTTGTCTTTACAATGTATGCGACCACACATACCCCCGTCCTTCTTGGGTTCTCCTGACAGAACGGTTCGTGCTCCCACTCTAGCCGCCTGCAATCCCGGAACCTTTTAGTCGCCTATTACCACAGGCAGGAGATACTGTAGCCCTATTCTGTTCCCGGAGCTACAAGGACGGGCGGGGCTGTCTCCGGAATCGAACCACAAACGTAGAACCACCTTCAAAAATATTTCTACCTGCAATTACGTTCAAATACTCGAAGATCTTACGATAGTACTGCAGTTAATTAAAAATAAATTAACTCAAATCTGAAAACTTAAAAATTAAAATAAAAAAACGCCTACATAATCCAAATCAGTTACTAGTCACTATCAGTTACTATCAGTTAATTAAATTTGCATTTTGATTAGATTTAATTAGAATTTCCAGCTACGGATATAATAACAGATTATTGTGGTTTGTTTAATAAAACTAATTTAAATTAAATAGCTTGAATACACTTCCAAAAATTTTGCCAAATATACAAATGAGAAGTAATGCATGTATCTGAGGGTCCGGTATTCATGTAAGCTGGTTTGTGTGTATAGAATTGTCATTCCACATTATAAATAAATAAATTGTCATTCCATTTAATAAATAAATAAATATTATTTATTTATTGTTACAAAGAACGGTTATGCACCAATTACACTTTATAACAAGTTGAGTCACATATTAAAAAAAAAAGAAAGTACAGTAAATTAAAAAGTCGATACCAGTAGGTATCGACTGTATAGTTAGTAAACTACATTAAATAAAAAAAAATAAAAAAATACAGACGAATTGATAACCTCCTCCTTTTTGGAAGTCGGTTAAAAATAAAAACAGTCATTAATTTCGAATAATAATATAAATAATGATTATTGTAATAGCTTAAAATAAGATGTCGATAGATTTGCGGGTTAAAATAATAATAATAATTATGTATGACTTTTAGACCATTTTATTTTAATTGGTTTCACATATTTGTGGTTAGTGTTTCGACTACGTGCTTGGGGTATCGCATCGATCGCATCACGCGTGGCCTTGTAGTTCCGGGACCAGAATAGGGCTACGGTATCCCCTGCCTGTTGTAAGAGACTAAAAGGAGCTTCTAGGATTGCGGGCGGTAAGATTGAGAACTCGGGCCTTCCAACCAAGTGACCTGGGAAGGACGGCGTGCTACACACATGTCGTGTGTGTAGCATGCCGTCGTACACACTAGGAGTCACGATGAGCACAAATTCTCACCGGGGAGCCCGAAAAGTGCATTGCACTTGGAGGATTCAGGTTGTGTTCAACGGCGTCGGATACCTTTCGAAGGAATCCGCCGATTTTTTTGTTTCGGAAACAAAAAAAAGTTGGATCACGCGATCCACCAGGTCCGTGCTGCAAGAGCGATGCTCCAACAATGTTACCGACCTAGCTTTACGACAGTAAGTGATCACACATACCTGCGTCCTGCCCGGAGTCGCCTGCCCGAACGGTTCGAGCTCTCACTCTAGCCGCCCGCGACCCCGGAAGCCCCTTCTAGTCGCCTTAGACGACAGCCAGGAAATACCGTAGCCCTATTCTAATCCCGGAACTACAGGGATGAGTCGGGTAATACCTAAATGATATTAAATAAAAGCGTATAAAACTATTATGACGACCCGCGTGGCGGAGCGGTTACCATACCGGTCTGACGCGCAATGGGTCCCGGGTTCGATTCGACCAGACAGGTATCTGAATGAGTTTAGATTCATGTTCTGGGTCTGGGTGTTTGTGTATTCGTCTTGTGTATGTCCATGGTACCTACGACACAAGAGAAAACCCTAGTGTGGGGCTATGAGTGTAGAATGCGTGTGTGTATTATCATTTTAAAAAATATGTTTGCTTCATAAACTTACCAAAAGCTTGTAAAACATACGCTACACCTAAACAACACGCTTTTGTTTCCCTTTAAAATATGTGCATTTTTTTATTCGCCGTATAATTGTATTTGCAACGTGCCTCATTCTTTGTGTGCCGAACAAAAGATATGCATTTTAAGGCTTAGCCGCTATTGTGCTGGTCTATTCTTTCTTTCCTTTGTGGCTGGAGTGTTTATTAAGTCAAAGGTGCTGTTAGTGTGGCTTGAACCTTCTTCTGGTTTGAGTTGAGTGGGTTAGTTGTGTGTATTTGAACATAGCATTTCAAATGCATTTTGTTTTTATTTATATAATATAGAATTACTGAATTGGATTAATATGGAATTAATACTGAATGAATTTTAATGTATAAATTTCATTTAAAGCACCTTTGAAGGAGGTAGAGTCAGTGTAGTTCGACCGTGGAAGTACCACCGCCATATCTATTTCTAGCGTGAAGCATTTCTTACGTTTCGATGGAAGCGTGTGGTTGCTGGCACACTTTTATATGAAGCAACCATCATAGTCCTCGGGCAACGTATCTGTGATTGACTTCAGATAGAACCCATGTTCTATTTGAAGTTGCTTACAGATGTTCATGGGCGGCAGTGACCAATTATCATCAAGATGGCTGCATGCTCGTTTGCTATTTCAATCAGATAAAAAAATGCAACCTAAAAATAATCTTGCAATTGCGGTTATGTTACTATTAGCGCTTATTCCAGAAGTAATTTATTGATAATACTTCGTAGTTGTTTTTTTAAATATTCTACGCAACCACCATATGTCACCAAATGTACATTCAAAATAATTCAACATAACAGTGATAGATGGCACTCGTTTATTATTTAACTCTTTACGAATCCCTCATAATTCTTCGTATTTATATACATATATAGCTTGTAAATTTAAATCAAATTTATATTACATCTAATTGTATGAACATTTGTTGACAATCCAAATGTTGCGGATAAATGTTGTCGATGCAAAATCAATATTTTTTATCTTTTATTATTCAGGTCAGGTTTCAATCGAGTCTATCGTAACCTTAAAGGAATTTTTCTTATAGATGAAGATCAAGAATTGATGCTATAAATATATTCTGACAGTCATTATTTCCTCCAAGCCCTAGTAATTATCTATTAATACAGGATATTAGCGGCGTGCCAGCTTTACCCTACGTCTCCCTACTTATAAGGAACGATCAATTTTCTGCAGCGAAACATAATTAAACGGGAAGTTGTCGTTCGGCCTCTAAACATTCGATTGGAACTGTAGGCATCAGCGTTAAGATACTTTTGACAAACATCGCAAGTTGCAGTGAAATTTCATGATTTTATATAACGAAGGGAGATGAGCGATGTGTGATATCAGTAAGGCCAGGGGTCTTCATTATTGTCCTTTCTTGAAGATTTCAAGTAAAACACAGCAGTAAACTTCTTCGATTTATTCACAATTGAGGAGATCCGATCGTTTCGACGTATAAACAAGAATCTTTTTCTACCGGCGTTCGCTCGCCTTTTTATAACAATGTTTGGTGGTGTGACAATAACAAATTTATGGAGGGTAAACTAAATTACAATTCTAAAAATCATTAAATGTTGCTAACTCAATAAACAAACAATTTTCGATCTTTAAACTAACTAAAATAATTATTATCGGCGACGCTGGTATTTTTCATAAATGCGCGGTGTCGCGCCGACATATACGATCAGTCGCATAGCACTTAAAAATAATAGAACACATGATTCGACTCCTAAAATCACCACCACACCTGTTTCTCTCTAATGTCAGCAATGTTAAGCGCTGTTCTGTTCTTGTCTGAAGAGGATCTCTTATCATCTAAGAAAGATATACTTGTCGCGTTCAAATTTAGTCCTCCTTAGCAACACGTCTGTCGCCAACGATCAGCGCGGAGCGAATACCACCCCGGTCTACGCAGTGGGTTCCGGGTTCGGTTCCACGTCAGACAGGTATCTGAATGATGAATTTAGATTCCTGTTCTGGGTATGGGGGTTTGTGAATTCGTCGTTTTATGTGTCCATGGCACTCACGACACAGGATTAAATCTATGGGTACCCAGGTACCTAATTTCCATGCACTTCTGCCGTTAAAAGCCTTAACCAAAGGTCCCGAAACATCTCCTCAAGCAGCAATCGCTTGGCGGTGAAATTATAAGCGTCTAGCGTTAATCACAAACAAAGGATCTAGGCCACAAAATACTGCAAACAGTAACAACATTTGCTGAAATTCAACGTTGATATTTTTAACACAAAACGAATGTTTCGTGGCCTCCAAAAACAAGTTTTTAATAGAGAGAGTACATTAAAACTTTGAAAGAATACTCTTCTAACAACCATTTTCCCTCGCCTTGACCATAGAAATGGAGTATTCTTGGGTCCAAAAACGGTCGGTGCTCAAGAATTTGATGGCAGTAAATTTGTGCGCAGAAGGGCGCGTTAGTTCAGATGGGCAATGAATAAATTATTCTTCAAGGTATGCTCCTGAAAAGGGCACAGTCAGAAATTCTCAGAATTTTCACGCGTAACACAAAATCTTACCCGGAAAAATCTGTAAGACTCATGCTTAGAGATAGAACATTGGATTGATTTCGACGGACATTTTACACAAAGTAAAGCTTTGCAACAAAAACGGCTTTAGGTCTAAAGGAAGGTAGTGTTTTTCAAGCGAATATTTGTATGTATGCTTACTTGTAGCCCACAACGCTTATCGGATTGTAACATATATCACTACATAGTATAAAACAAGGTCACTTCTCGCTGTCTGTCCCTATGTATACTTAAATCTTTAAAACTATGCTGCGGATTTTAATGCAGTTTATTTTCAAAAGATAGAGTGATTCAAAAGGAATGTTTATGTATACTACATGCATAGTAATATAAAGGAGGAACACTGATGATTTCAAATTTTTGACTTTTATGCGGAACGAAGTTCGCTGGGTCAACTAGTGATTTATAATTGGATTCATCTTAGTTGACATCGTTGAGAGAACAGATTCGCGAGAACAGTTCAGGAAGTTCAGACCTAGGTTTGGGTAAATCTAATGTGGATATCGCGAAAAGATTTTATATGATAGAAAATTGTATCATACAACAAAATGATGGGTTTGACTACTTCATAGCTTATTTTTTCCTTTTCATTCCTTTGAAATAAAAGATTGTTTTAAAAATATTTTTTATGTTATTTTATTTTCACATCATAACAATATGGGTTTCAAATAAAAACAATAAAATAGTCCATTACTAAGTGGCACTTTATAATTAATTTAAATTCGCCTTTAAATATATCTCACGATTGTAGCACCTATTTTTCTTATTCCAGTTACAGCAATCTCGTTTATTTTTTCTGAAGAAACAAATGACGACGGTATGGCTGGTCTCATACTGTCCTAAACACCCAAAAATCGGAAAGAGCGTAATTGCTCTCTTGGGCTGGTGTCCTGCCCTGTAGTGAACTAACTTTTTTTATCTGAATGAAGTAGCAAACGAGCCTGCAGTCCATCTGATGGTAAGTGGTCTCTGCCGCTCATGGACATATGTAGTCAACTTTGTGCAGAACATGGGTTCCATCTGAAGTCAATCACAGATGCGTTGTTACTCCCGAGGACATGATGATCGCCTAATAACAAAGTGTCCCGGCACACCCTTCCATCGAAACGCAAGCAATGCTTCACGCTAGATACACAATAGGTGTGGCGGTGGTACTTCTCCGCTCGAATTACACTGAAGAAAAACAACAATAATAACTACAGAAGCAACGCACTAAAAAGGCCTTCGGTTGTGTTCCACTTGAGATCCCAGAGTCGTCTACATAAAGCCGAAGAAGGTCATCGAAGTTTTAATGCAAAAATTCAACAAAACTTAGTCTTTCTAGGACACTGTGACACCCTTCGAAGGTTCCCTTCCATCAAAAAAATATTGTTTTGAAACCCAGGCTTTTAACACCCAATTTACTTCACCATCGCTGAAACAACATAAGACGGTTGGTAATTCAGTTCCAAGTACATAATGGAGACCGCGCTTAAGAGTTCGATAGTCGTAAATTCTCTGCGAAGAAAGCTGCGTTAGTTCTGATGGGCTATGAATAAATTATTGTACAAGCTTCCAGTTTAGGAAATAGCCCGAAAGTATGTAGAATAATGTACGAATAAGGATATATCCGTAAAATCTTATTAATATTATAAATGCGAAAGTTTCTGAGGATGTGGGTTATTCTTTCACGCAGAAACTGCTGGTCGAATTTGGGTGAAACATTTCCATTGACACACACATACATAGATTATAAACAACGTTAACCGAAGTGAGTATAGCCGAGTGTACTCTTGAAGATGGTGCTCAAGGTACTTTACTGAATATAATGTAGACTAAATAGACCTACTTCTTTCGAGGGGAAAATGTAACCGACGCCGTGGGAGCGACGCAAGGTTATGTGGGATTATTATCGCACTAAAGGTGGCCGTCCATGGCTTTACAAAGAGGACACCGGGATCTCCAAAGGGACGCAACCAGAATCCTCTAAGCGCGTTGCCCCATCGGGCCCCTTCCAGGTCAGCGGCTGAGCACCCCGCTTCGTCTGGTTTTTACGACGGTATGTGACTACACATATCACTCTAGCCGCTCGCAACACCGGAAGCGCCTTTAAGTTGCCTGTTACGACAATTAACCGACCATAGCCTTATTCTGATCCCGGGACTACAGGGACGAAACTAACTAAACCTAATATTTTAGTAACGTAGACCACGTAATGTTCATTCCAAATTTCATGAAATTGAAGTCAGAAGCTACTGACTCCAATTTCATGACGATAATAACTACAAAAGAGGATTATTACAAAATGGTAAAAGATTACAAAAAAGCTTTCTCAAATAATCTATTACAAACATTTATTTTTCAAATATTTAAGCACTCCGAATTTTTAACACATTTTCAAGGTATAACAAAGGTTTGACCGGGGAAGTATCACCGTTACACCTTTTTCTAGCGTGAAGCAGTTCTTCCGTTTCGGTAAAAGGGTGTGGTCGCCAGCACAGTTTCATTTGAGGCATTTTGAGGCGACCATTTTAGTCCACGGGAGTAGCAACGCATCTGTGATTGACTTCAGATTGAGCACTTGTTCTGAATGAACTTGATTACAGATGTCCATGGGCGGCAGTGACCACTTACCATCAGATGGATTGCATGTTAATGCTAATTCAATCTTACAAAAAAACACACAAAGAATATGAAGCTCACGTTTCTGTTATGAATCTAAATAATGCTTACGTCACTGAATAAATCTTCAGCGCGTGCAAAAAGAGTATCCGTAGAGAATTTAACTGAAAATACTACCGCCATACTTATTTCTGCCTTAAGCATCTGTTCGCGACGGAATTCTAGTTAGAACGTGATAAACATTCTTAAATACTTTTATATGAATCCGGTTATCAAATCGCTGACTTGTTCTGCTATTTGCGTATTTATTATTTTATTATTATTTTATTATTTTTTTTGTTTTTATTCGACAGCGTCAGAAGAAGATAATGTTTTTCGAGCGAATGTGTATGATGATGTGAATGTGGAAGATGTACATACATAATATAGATGTACATACATGTTTTTTGTATGTATATTTCTTTAGCACGTGTGACAGCTCAAGAGGCTTGACAGATTGTAACTTAATTATAACACATCTTTCGAATCGTCTCAATTGTCTGAGTGACACATACTTTATTTATTTATTTATAGTTAGCTAGAACGGTCATCAAGTCCAATTACGCTAACAAATACATTACAAATAAAAAGAAAAAATACACAATATTAAATTGAAAACATCATAGAAATAATTATAACTTATGACTTGTCAATAAGAAAAATAATTAAGAGTCAATTACATTGAAACAATGATTAAAAAAAATCCAATCTATAACAATTATAACTATACAAAATAAAGAGATATGTAATTAAATAATTATTATAATTAATCAACAATGTAACTATACAACTGACTTAATATGGCGCCTGCGATCAGAGATAAAAAGAGAAGAAAGGTTTTTTTATTATCATAACAATATGGTCATCAACTAAATAGACCACTAAGAATAAATATTACAACAATGTTAGGTATGTTATTATATTACGTCCCTGTAGCCTCGGGGTCAGAATGGGGCTACGGTATCCCCTGCCTGTCGTAAGAGGCGACTAAAAAGGGCTTCCGGGGTTGCAGACGGCTAGAGTGGGAGCTCGAACCGTTCGGTCAGGCAATCCCGGGAAGGACGGCGGTATGTGTGGTCGCATACCGTCGTAAAGACGGAATGGTAAGCCCAGCCGCCCATCTGGGAGGAGCTCGATGGGGCAGCTCGCTCGGAGAATTCCGGTTGAAGTCGTTTCGAGATCCCGGAGTCCTCCTTTTCTGCGCCGAGGATGGCCACCGGGGGGGTTTTAGTGCGGTAAAAATTAAACATAACTCTGCGTCGCTCCCACGGCGTCGGGTACCTTTTGAAGGTTTCCCTCTCGAAAACAAAAAAAAAGGTATGTTATTATATTAACGAAAAGTCCAAAAAGCGTTTTTATAAAATACTAAGTAGTATTAAAATCACGCTCCGCTTAAAAACAATCCATTGAATCTTCAATTCCAATTAGCTGTTTACAAGCTGGCTTTGGGCGATCAATCGTTTTAAGCAGTCGGATTTTAATCCTTTTATTAATATGACATGAAATATATTAAATTTTGATGTAATATTATTAAATTGTCCTGTATGGGGTTGGTATTGATTACAGCGTAGTGTTCATTAAAACATTGTAACTTGATGAAATAACCAATGGTGAGCGGAGTTTCCTGAAATATTGGGACTATGATAAATGGGGATGTTCATAGCGGGAAACGCGCAGACTTGTATCTTCGTAGGGTTAAACTCAACAAGATTAAGTCGACACCCTGTCAAGACCCGCTCCAGAGAGTTCTCCATTACAGACACAAGTCGGATTCTGCTTTCTTCCACGAGGGTCCGAGAGGCGTTCCCACGGCCTGTGTAAGCAGCATCCCCCGTGCTGTCATATGCATAGCAATTCATGTTGCTGATTTGCTGCATGACATGCTGCTGCTGCTGCATGCTGCGCCATGTCATTAATATGCAGAATAAACAATGTGGGAGAGAGGACGGAACCTTGAGGCACACCAGCATTAGTGGGCTTCGTGTCTGAGCAGCACCCATCATCTACGACCTTGATGTACTGCTCAGACCAGAAATTAGCCGTCCACGTGCACAGCCTCTCCGGGAGACCGTGAGATAGGTGCCAGACTCGCTCAAAAGCCTTAGCGATATCTAGGCTCACTGCCAATGCCTTCCCATTACTCTCAATGGCTTGCACCCAGCGGTGTGTGAGATACAGAAGGTTACCAGCTGAACGGCCCTTTCGAAAACCTTATTGGTGATCGTTGATCAGCGATCAGCTGGTGGTCCTCGAGGTACCTCAGGAGCTGGACCTTTATATAGGAGGTTATTGCTATTGGCCGGGTCATTTTGGTCCCCTTTTTTGTATAGGGTCAACAACCGCTACCTTCCACGAAGACGGTACATGCCCTGTGGTGTAAGAAAGCGAGAATAAATGCGTTAAGTTATTTAAGTACTCTTGGCAATTCATCAATGAGGCATTAAGGTAGACGTACAGATCCAAGGCATTCCAACTGAGTCCTCAGGGATAGCAACACATCTGTAACTAGCTTCACGTAACACTAATCTAATGGATTTAATAACAGGTATCTGGCGTTGGTGGCCACTTACCATGAGATGGGCCGCACGCTCATTTACTACTTTCATATAATAAAAAGTAAAAAAAATACTATATTATTGAACATTTTTTACTCGCGGGTGGGTCAATTTGTTAAAAAAAATCCAGTGGTAAATAATAAAGAAATTCAACGAACATTCCCGCATCCAAACCCACAGATGTTTTTTGTAACGATGCTATGAAAATGGTATTTCACGTATAGAACTCCGTACTTAAGGCTTAAGAGTGTGATGGCCGTAAGTTCTTGAGGGCGTCAGTTCAGATGGCAATGAATAAATTAGAGGCCGCGGGCCGCGCCTCGAGGGAGCCGTTTCAGTCGCTGCCACTAGTGAAGCGAATTGCTACGTAATTTGAGTCACTTTGCAAGTTACTTAAGAAGTGATTCTTAGAGAATTAAAAGGCGAAAGGATATGTAATACCGAATTCGAATTTATTATTCGATCCTTAGGAATCTATACGTATACATGTGATAAATGTGAAAAGACTATTTTTAATTTTTTTATCTTATTACAGCGGGCTCACTGAAAACCAGCGCCGTGGTGCAACGCGCCATGGCATTAGTGCTGAGTTGAGTTCCGACTTCCAAATTGCGACATACATACATAGGGACACGTACAATTGATTTTAAATATTTTTAAAAGTTTTCCCTGTAATATAATAATTAATGTTGTATGTGTGTAAGCATTTTTTTTATTATTTTATGTTTTATGTATGTTGCGTTTGGAAATAAAGTTTTCTTTCTTTCTTTCTTTCTTTTTCTATTTCTTTCTTTCTTTCTTTCTATTTTTCACAAGACCGCCTTAAATTCCCAAAGTAAACCTTCCGTCCTTAAAAAGGACTTCTTCCAGCTAGTTGGTTTGAGGACCTTAAAGTTAAGCTTATATAATAAGTTGCGACGGGTAGTTAAACTAAAACCGTCCCATCTCTAGCGGGTTTTCATTGAGAAAGAATATGAGGGGCGATGAAACATACCGGAGACATTATGTCTGGCACTGGGGACGCCTCTTTTATTTTTCTCTACACCACTAAGAGCGGTTGAAAGCCTGAGTTGACATTGTAAGGAAAATGACGGCGTTGTGTGTTTTATAATGCGCCGCGAACGAAACGTTTCTCGATGGAGATGAGTTCGTGATACCAATAATAATAAAAAAAACTTGAAACGCTTTCTACACTTATTACCAAGCTTTAATTTGTCAAGAGCAGTGATAGCCTAATGGTTGAAACTTGCCCTCTCGATCGGGAGGTCCGAGGTTCAAACCCAGGCACGCACCACTGATTCATGTGCGTATTATAAATTAATTATCACTGCTTTTCGGTGAAGGAAAAACATCGTGAGGAAACCTACACACCCGAGAGTTCTTTAAAAAAAAAAGTTCTCGGAGGTGTGTGAAGTCCACCTATTCGCACTTGGCCAGCGCGGTGGACTATGGCCTAAACTCTCTCATACTGAGAGAAGACCCGTGCCTAGCAGTGGGACAATAATGGGTTGACGACAATTTGTCAAGGCAATAAGAATCGTGTAAAGATTTTTATATATTTTGGTACGATTTGCTCATCGTACAATATTTTTTATAATATTGAAAAAGCAAAAAAGCAAAAGTCCACCCGATAGTAAGTGGACATTGCCACACATGGACAAAAGTAAGCAACTTCGTGCAAAACAGGGATTTTATCTGAACACAATCACAGATGCGTTGCTGCTTCCAAGGCATGGGATGGTCACCTCACAAAATAGTCAGCTATACTGACTATTTTGTGAGAAAACCCGCGTGGCAGAGCGGGTACCATACTGGTCTGACGCGCAATGGGTTCCGGATTCGGTTCCCGGCCAGACAGGTATCTGAATGATGAGTTTAGATTCATTTCCTGGGTCTGGGTGTTTGTGTATTCATATTGTGTGTATCCATGGTACCCACGACACAGGAGAAAATCCTAGTGTGGGGCTATGAGTGAAATGAAATGAAATGTCTTTATTTTGCATAGGCCTTCGGGGGCGCTTACAAATTGTCAGTTACATTTATATATATTTTTTACACTACCACCGGATCGGAACACGACCTCAACTGAGAAGATCCGGCAAGAAACTCAGTGGGTTTGTCTTTTTTCTTTGTATATTTTTTTTTATATTTTTTTATTTGCCATCTTGTTTTTACATGGGTACCAAAAGTTAGCTCCAGTATCCTGCCCTACATTTGGCCTAACAAGGAGCACGTTTGGCAGGATACGCTACACTTTGACATTTTATTAATTACGTATTGTTCAGTCCCAAGCTGTTTTATCATCTATATAATCAGAAATTTTGTAATATGCTTTACGACTAAGCTTGATCTTAATAAATGCTTTAAAGTTATTGATTGACAAATTTCTGATTTGAATTGGTAGTTTATTATAAAAGCGTATACATTGACCCATAAAAGAATTATTAATTTTGTGGAGACGAGTAACATGTGCGGAGAGATTGTGTTTGTTCCTTGTATTTATATCATGATTGTCACAAAGTTTACTGAATTTATTAATATTTTTCTTAACATAAATCAAATTCTCATATATAAATTGGGATACAACAGTAATAATATTTATTTCTTTGAATATTTTTCTAAGTGAAGATTTCGGACTTAGATTATAAATGGCTCGAACAGCCCTCGAACAGTGTAGAAAGCGTGTTTTTTTAAAGCTAGAACCACACCCTTCAGTGAAACGCAGAAACCGCTTCAAGCTGGAAATAAGCTCTACCATTGCCTTACAAAAATCTATTACAAAATCTGTACCTTTATATAATTTAAATTTAATATGATTGCGAAATTGATATAGTTTAATATTTAACGGTTATTTGCGATACATTTGCGAGTTGCTTCTTGCCGATATGTCGGCTATTTTGGCATGGATCACAGTCGCGACCATGCGCGATTTTTTCCCGATACAGGGAAAAAATCGTTGACAAACATTAATGGTCTCTTCACCCTACGTCTAGTTCGTTTTTTTCATATAGGGCACTTATCACCCACTGTGCCACTCGTCAACCCATTATTATTGTCCCACTGCTGGGCACGGGTCTTCTCTCAGAATGAGAGAGTTATAGGCCGTAGTCCACCGCGCTGGCCAAGCTCGAATTGGTGGACCTCACACACCTCCGAGAAATTCTTTTTTTCTAAGAACTCCGGGTGTGTAGGTTTTCTTACGATGTTTCCTTCACCGAAAAACAGTGATAATTAATTAATAGTACGCACATCATTTCAGAAAAATCTGTGGTTTTTCTGAAATCATTGAACTTAGCCTGGGTTGAACCTCAGACCTCCCGTTGAAGAGGGCAAGTTTTAACCATTAGGCTATTACTGCTCCAACCCATTACATATGAGAATAAATATTGGAAATCAAATATGCAAGTCAGTTATTCGAATCTCAGACTATCGTATCGATCCAATTTTCGATTACTAAGCTATCACTGCTAATATATTGAACTTTAATGTAATTGAAAAATGTATTAGCACACTTTCACATGAGGCAACCATCATAGTCCTCGGGAGTAGCAACGCATCTGTGATTGACTTCAGATAGAACCCATGTTCTATATGAAGTTGCTTACAGATGTCCACGGCGGTATTGATCACTTACCATCAGGTGGACTGCATGCTCGCTTGCTACTTCAGGCAGATAAAAAAAATGTATGAATAGTCTAATTCCTATTTTGTCGTAGTATTGACTGCTTCGTGTGTAGTATTTTCTAAAGTTTTGTTCTAATATATTAAAAACGTTATTTTTTCATTTATTCATTTATTTGCTTTAAATGTGGTACAATTAGGTTGGCATATGTTGTAACAATTTTCTCACATTTAGCTTTAATAAAGCATGCAAAATATTGATACATTCCACAGTCAATTAATTTGATAAAATATCTAAATAAGCTAATAAAAATAATTAACACATTCCATTACATATTTTATCTCAAATGTATCAGTTATCATCACAATTTTAGGGGGTATTCAATGCTATGTACATATACTCATTTTATATTATACAATGTCCATTTTATGTCAATATTACTATTATTATTATTATTATTATTTTTATATCAGTATTAACTGTTTAGTCTTTAGTTTTTTTTCCAAAAACAATCGTCGAAAATAAACTTAATAAGAAAGTTATTCATAAAACTAGCAAAGCAGTTTCTGAATCTATTCTAAAAGCGCTCGAAAATTTTCTTATTCGTGGAAATAGAAATTCAGCTGATTTTCAAACATCTTAAGTTTCACCAACACCTGCTTTCACAGGTGTTCGGTAACTAGCTTGAGTATAGAAAATTCTGGGTTATTTTTGATAATTTCAGCTTAAAACAGCGAAAATTTGTTTTTGCTCTCATAATATTAAGTTTATTCGATAAATAAATGGTAGAGATACCTATCTAAGTTGGAGTTTGAATTCGAAACGGATTCAAAAAGTACGCGTTAAGTATTAAAAAACTTAATGCCTAACGAAGAAAGAACATAATTGTAAAGAACAGCCAATCTTCATTAATATAAGCCTATTTTGCAAATGTTTCACCGTTTTAAAAGAAAGTGGCAGCGTTTTACCTTCCTTACGTCTATTTTTAGCCCTTTTACTCGAGAAACCTTACCAAGACACCGCCTGGGTTGCCTTTGTACACATTTATATGTTAGTATATTTTATGTATTTGTTCGCGATATTTTTACTCGTATTCAGAGGTGCAATAGCAATTTAAAAGATGTACTTTTTATTTATATTTGACGGGAAGAAAACCTTCAAAAGATACGCTGGAGCCTTGGGAGAGACTCCGGGTTATGTGGGATTTTTAACTTCTAAAACCTCCTCGGTGGTCTTCCTCAGCACTTGCAGGGGACCCGGGGATCTCCAATGGAAAGCACCGGTGCCCCCCCCCCCCCGCGCAGCACGCCTTATGGGCTCGTCTCATCGGGACTTGTAGCTGTCCCCCTGCACCTTCCGGTGTCTACGACGACATGCACGTAAAAATGCCACATAAGCCACCATCTTTCTCGGGGTAAAGAGGGAGTTAAAAGACGTTCCTATTGAAATTAATAAAATCGAAAAAATATATATTTATATGATGTGAAAGTAGCAAACAAACATGCAATCCACATTATGCTAAGTGGCCACTGCCACCGACAACTGAAATTAGCACCCAGATGAGATGAGACTTACTTGAGGTTTAAGCTGCAACGCTCACTAAGCATTTTTTTCTATTTTAATCTTTAGAGGTGTTAAACTACAGGTATATTGTTCAACTCCGGCAGTATCAGCACCACATCTATTTCTCCCTACGGTTAACAGTATTGAGCGTTTCTGTTTTCTGGTCTGGAAGGTGGAATAAGAAATACTTATACGAAGCGATTAAACTTAGTGCTCTGCTCGGTAGTATTTCTTTTACAAGATTGAATTAGCAAACGAGTATGCAGTCTACCTGATGGTAAGTGGTCACTGCCACCCATGGACATGTATGTAAGCAGCTTCATACAGAACTTGGTGTCTATCTGAAGTCAATTACAGATTTGTTGCCACTCCCGAGGACTAAGATGGTCGCCTCGTATAAAAGTATGCCGGCAACCTCATTCTTCCATCGAAGCGCAAGAACTGCTTCACGCTAGAAATAAGTGTGGAGGTGGTACTGTGGCGTTCCCCGGTCGAACTTCATTGGTTCTACCACCTGGAAGTAGTAGTAGCAACGCAACGGTGGCTAATCTCATAAGTTGATTACTGATGTCCATGGACAGCAGTGGCCACTTACCATTAAGTGGACTGAACGCTCGATAGCTCCTTAAATATTATATTATAAAATATCATAAACGGTCTATATCCGCCACATTCAAACTACACACTTTCATTATATAAAAAAGGTACTATAAATTCAGCGAAGGCTGTGTTTGCTAACCATGACTCTTGTATTACCTACCCCATCCGGCAGGGTTACCGCCCTTCTAGTAATTTATGAAGGCATTCGTAACGCCAGGGTCAGGGGAGACCCTTCACGTGGAAATTTTGCCGAATCACTTGCAAAAATATTACCTATTCAAAATAGGACTAAGAATCTATACATTTATTTTGCTTACTTTGCTTATAAATATCTTGGGAGAAGAGTTGAAATAGGTTGTTAGACAAAGGCAAATAGACAAGTTTTCCTTAAAAAACTATTTAATTACACACGCTTTCTACACTCATAGCCCCACAGTAGGTTCTCCTGTATCGTGGGTACCATGCTCACACACAAGACGAATACACAAACACCCAGACCCAGAACATGAATCTAAACTCATCATTCAGATACTTGTCTGGCCGGGAATCGAACCCGGCGTCAAACCGCTGCGCCTCTCAGAAAAGGATCCGCCGCGGCCGCCAGTAACGGTGCCCTGTAGTTCCGGGATCAGAATAGAGCTACGGCATCCCCTGCCTGTCGTAAGAGGCGACTAATTGGGACTTCCGGGGCTGCCGGCGGCTAGAGTGGGAGCTCGAACCGTTCGTTCAGGCGATCCCAGGAAGAGCGGCGGTTTGTGTGGTCGCATACCGCCGTAAAAAATAGACGGGGCGGTGGGCCCAACCGCTTATCTGGGAGGAGCCCGATGGGGCAACGCGCTGAGAGGATTCCGGCTGCGGTCCGTTGGAGGTCCCGAAGTCCTCTTTAAAGTAGCGCCAAGGACGACCACCGGGGGGCTTTTAGTGCGGTAAAAATCCCACATAACCCTGCGTCGCTACCACGGCGTCGGGTACCTTTTGAGGTTTCCCCCCTGGAAAACAAAAAAAAATAAAAAAGCCGCTGCGCCACGCGGGTCGTCAATTGTACGTTACTTGTATATAGATAAAACTAACAAGACAGATAGAATATAGATTGCGCTATGATAACTGGATCGTTATAGAACTATCGATCGACAGTTTAACGTGTAGTACCTTAACTGAATCAATCCAAAGCTAGAAAATTAATATACAAATCAGTAACAAATGGACTGATTGTAAGATATTAACGACATCCAAACTATATCGTCACAAAATCGTACAAGTTCACAACTTGGTTAAACTATTTACCCATTACAACAATTTTATTTACTTTACAAAGTGTGACCTTGCGTTCTTAAAATTGTTGAAACGGGTGAAACTCGTTGCAACGGTCGAAATTCAACCGTAATTCAACTCAAAAACTAAACTTTTATATTGTCAAAAGGATTTCCTAAATTCAATTTTTATTAATTTTCAAGTTATTTTAATACACCCGAAAGGTAAATTAGGTTAAAGTGACAAAGCTGCATTTAAAATCAATAACGGGTATATTGACAAAGACATCTGACATTTTTGACGTTCTGTGTTTTCATATGTTGAATGTTTAATTTCGTTTATAAATATGTGTTTGTGACAAATCCACGGTAGTGTATGTAATGTGTTTTTAGATGATTTTATGTATGTTATTTATGCATTACTTGAAAAAAATATTAACATTCGGCATACAAAATTTTATACTAATTCGTCCGCGGTGTATTACTTAAAAATGCACCACAAGTTTTTGTTTCACGTATTAATATTGTTGTGTTTTCGATTCGTCCACGTTTTCATCTTTATGATGCAATGATGAGCAAAAACTTATACAATGATTATCTTATTAACCGACTTCCAAAAAGGAGGAGGTTATCAATTCGTCTGTATTTTTATTTTTTTTTTTTTTTTTTTTTATATTTGTTACCTCATTTCTCCGGACTGGGTGAACCTATTTAGATGATTTTTTTTTTATTTGAAAGGTAGTGCGTGTCATAGGGTCCCATTTTTTTTTAGTATTTTTTTGACTAGGGCATCCATAAGAAAAACGCATAAGTCTTAAATTTGCATTTTCAATGTACGCGATAAATGTATGAATAACTCAATATCCCGCCAACCGATTTTGATGATTCTTTTTTTATTAGAAAGGATGTACTCCAGGGGTAGTCTGATAAGAGTTTGATAAGGTTCTAATCATAGGATCTTCAACTTTTTGGAGCAAAATAATAAAATTAGTGATAGTCGGCCGAACCTTAGCTGGAGAAGTCCAATTGAGTAAAATATAGAATAAAATTACTATGTAGGTATTTACTATGAAAAATTTGACCTTCAACTCTTCAATCCTGATGATGCAGGGGTACTGCTAGCCTGAACTATAAAAGTTGGTCGTTTGATGTTTGCGAATATATAATGAAATTGTTAAGCAAATTCATGGGACAAAAATTTGACCTTCAACTCCTCAACCCTGATGATGCAGGGGTACTTAAAGCCAAAACCATAGGAATAAGCCATTTGGTGCTTACGTATATGTTATAAGATTACTGAGCAAAAACATAAGATGAAAAATTTGACCTTCAACTCCTCAACCCTGATGATGGAGGGGTACTTCAATCCTAAACCATAGAAGTTGGCAATTTGGTGCTTACGGTTATGTAAAGAAAATACTAAGCAAAAATATAAAATCAAAAATTTGACCTTCAACTCCTCAACCCTGATGATGAAGGGGTACTTCAATCCTAAACCATAGGAGTTGGCAATTTGGTGCTTACGGTTATGTAAAAATAATACTAAGCAGAGGCACAAAATTAAAATTTTGACCTTCAACTGCTCGACCCTGATGATGAAGGGGTACTTCAATTCTAAACCATAGGAGTTGGCAATTTGGTGCTTACGGGTATGTAAAAATAATACCAAACAGAGGCACAAAATTAAAATTTTGACCTTCAACTCCTAAACCCTGATGATGCAGGGTACTGCAAGCCTGAGCCATAGAAGTTAGCCACCTGGTCGGTGCTCGACATATTTCGCTGGACGACGGTAACTACGTCCTATATGAGCACCGACTTCAGAACTATGTACCAAGTACTGAGTATGTTCTAGACCAAAATATATTTAAATTATTTTTTACTTTTTTGTGACATGGAAGTCGGTAGATATTTTTTGTTAAAAAGTTTTTATTTAAACGTAAAAAACTCGTACTAAAGACACTTTTTTTTTGCACTGGAGCGATATTACTGCCACATCTAATAAAACATAAGATTGAGAAGAATTGTTGTCTTAAGTCGACTTAGACTATCTTTTTTTCAGACTATTGAAGCAACAAACGATGATGTGGTCCATCTGTTAGTGATCACTGACAGCCATGGACATTTATTTATTAGGACACCATTACAGCTATCATTACAGGTCTCCCTAATGCGACAGAGTGGCCTTACTACTAACGTAAATATAGTTAATTGATAATAACAATAATTCTTATTATAAACATAACATAAATATAAAAATTCCAGCGTAGATATACTTATAGATAATATAATTAAGATCTGTAACATATTATTTGTAATGTAACCTTTGAGACTCATTCAAATTGCGTAAAAATACATCAAGATTTTCATGGGCTGCGTCTTAGGGTCTTAATTGCTCTAGTGAGAGGTGCCTCAGCCAGCATTTTGGTCCTGACATCACAGACGCACTGTTGCTCCCGAAAACTAAGGTGGGGGATTCTGCTCTATATGAAGTTGCTAAGTCCATTCGGTCGCAGTGTTCACAGCTTCAGGTGAACTGCATGATCGCTTGCTCACAAAAAATATATTCAATGTACTCATTTATGTTTCTTAAAAACAATTTACAAACACTATATAAAACTAAAAATATTGTTATGGCTCTTTATGTTGTTTTGCGCTAAACAAATAAATTAGACAGCAGAAAACTTATAAAGATTATACTTTATTTCGGAAACAGCTATAAATTTAACAATATTGTATAAATAAAAAGAATACAGAAAGAAAAATAAGAAGTTTTATAGAACTCAGTTAAATATGCCTTAATACTAATCTTTGAAATTATGTTTTTTTCTGATTGAAGTAGCAAACTAGCATGCAGTCCACCTGATGGTAAAAGGTCACTGCCGCCCATGGATACAGATGTCCATGCTACTTCATATACAAAATAAATTCTATCGGGAGTCAATTACAGATGTGTTGCTACCCACGAGGACTGAGATCATTGCCCCATATAAAAATGACCCGGCAACCACACTTCCATCGAAACGCAAGAGCTGCTTCACGCTCGAAATAATTATGTTTACTTTCTTAAATAAGATAAATAAAGTGCTCTTGTCAAGAGTAAATAGTATGAACTTAGAAACAACTAATAGTACCTGTAGCTAGAAGTATAATATTTATTAAGGAATAAGGACCGACCGTTTCTTTTGCATACAAAATTGTTCGCCTACCCACTCTTATACTCACATAAATAATATCATTGTTAAAACTAATTATTCAGTGAGCGATTTGTAATCTTTTTGTGAAATAGAGAATCTTAAACATAAATAATATACTTTACACATTGTATAACAATTTTTTGTGTATATTTAATACATTAATTTAATATAAAATCTTTGTTTTGTTACAGTGTGTTCCAACACCGGCACTGCATCAGAGAGAATTAATAATGAAAAAAGCGGAAACATGCGGACATTTATAGAGGGAATTAAACAAACACCAATTCTAGGAAATAACATAGATCTGAAAATGGAAACAATAAGGACCAATACTGTAAATAATAATTATAAAAATGTAGATAATAGAATTGTAATAAATGTAACTAACGATAATAACATTACAGCCAAACATAATTCTAACATTGTTTATTTTGATGAAATTTATAAAGACAAAGACAGTCCAATCGTAACGAATTTAGAATTACATAGAATACATTTGAAGAGACTAGAGGCGGAAAGAAAAGAAAAACTTATTCGAAAGAATTTTAAACCTAAGTTAAAAGTGTCAGCAGTAGAAGAAAGTGAAATAAGAAATAGGGTAAGAAGAGAAGATGATATGGAGAAATGTGAAGCCTTTCAATATAATGGTAAAGATCAAAAGTCGATATCGCATCCACATGACAAGAACAGTAAAAACAAAGAATACTATAGCAATGCTAATTGTGTGACTGTTATTAAAGGTAAGCAATTTTATTATAATTACTATTAGGAACCTTAAACATTTTTAAAATAAGTATATGTTGCGGAGTTTTGATTACCGGATGAGAATAATATGATTTTAAACTAATATTATCCCGGAATTTATGCCTTTCATATTTTATAACTCACTATATGCGATTATTTTTCAATTTCTTTCTGCCGATATTTCGACCCAATTGCCGGTGGTTAGTTTATGTAAATCGCAAATAGTGCAAATTGTGGTGCGTAAGGATACAGTTAGTGTTATGTATTGTGATAAGGAACTAAAAAGGAAAAACGAACTAGACGTAGGGTAGATAGGTTAATTTATCGCTAGCACTTGTCAACGGTTTTTCTCCGCCATCGCAGTTTGGCCATGACCACGATCCATGCAACTGGGTCGAAATACCGGCAGAAAGAAATTCGAAAAAATCGCTTTGTGTGAGTACCCGTTACATAATAAAATACATTACATTACATAATAAAAGGATGAATACTAGTTACTATAAATATATGTATATGTTCTTTCTACAGAAGCAATATCTTATCTTTTAAAGACTATATTATTAGTCCGCAATTATATTAATTTAAAATAATAAAATTGTAAACTATTTTTATAGTCAAGCATTTTTGTTTAACTACCTAAGATACTGAGTGACTAAACTTTGGCTTCCATCCAACGTACATTACAAAGTAATTTTCAAGAAACATTAACATTATTCTTGTTACCTTACATCAAATTAAACTTAAAAGTTATTCAATTAACTTCCCATAACAACTGAGACGGGTCGTTAACAAAATAATAATAAAATATTTTCCTACTTAATGTTCCAAGTTTTAAGATTGATTACAAATTCTCTAAATCTTGGTAACAAAGTTTCTAATCGTTTATGGCTTGTAGGTATTCTTAAAGTATCCTAATTGGCGAAATTTGAAGCCATTATCGATGTACAATAAATTACCAGAGACTTTCTACTGTTCCGTTTATTCCCTTATATTTATTGTTATTTCATTGTTAGCATCCCAAATACTTTTAACGTGATTGAATTTTAAATGTTATATAAAATCAATTTTCTAAATTGCAGCATTTATATTTGATTAAATTATGTTATATTTTTTAATGCTTTTAACATGATTAAATTTTAAGTTGCCGTCTATTTCAAACACTATTTTTCAATGACCGACATCTTTTACTTTTATAACAATTAGACAGATTACATACTCTGATTTAATATTGAAATTGAATTGAAAATTGGCAGATGGAATAATAAGCTTAAAGTAACTTATTGTAGTATATGATTTTAAAGTAATATTATCGCGGAATTTATACATTTAGTATGTAACGGGTACTCACGATATGCGATTTTTGAATTTCTTTCTGCCGATACTTCGACCCTTCACTTCGCATGGATAGTGTTCGCGGCCAAACTGCCGCGCAACTAAGTCGAAATAGCGGCGAGTCTTCTTTATATCGATCGAATCGGTATAAAGAAGACTCCGGGATCTCAAAACGACCGCAACCGGAATCTTCTGAGCGCGTTGCCCCATCGGGCTCCTCCCAGATGGACGGCTAAGCCTTTAGGTCTACAAACAATTGATATCAATCCTTAATAGCCGTTGTCTTTAAAATTCTATTTATTTGTAGGTACGGAAGGAGACGTTATCCAACTCACATTTGTCGACATGTTTCACATAGAATATCATCCGGAATGTGCATATGACTATTTAGAAGTAAGTATAATAAAACAATACATATGCAATGGATTTTCTATCTTATTAATATTATAAATGTGACAGTTTCCGAGGATTTAAGTGTGTGTAAGTGTAAGGATGTAAGTGTATGTGTGTAATGTTAGCCTTTTACGCAAATGATGCCAGTCAGTTTTTGCTGAAATTTAGCTCATACCACGTGTATGTGACACGTGGTATGTGCTAAATATGGTGGTATATGGTACAGGTGACTGAAGCATGAAAAGCCGTAGAAATAGTGTAGTATAACAGAAAAATATACAGAAATACAAAATAACCATCAAAGTAAGCAAGCATCGTGTTATTTTTGCCATGAATCCATTTTTGGAGGCTCGAATGAACTTGGGATGTAATAGTGGAGTACAGAGGTTTGCAGCCTTTTGTATGATCCATTATTCTAACGAACATAACGTTGGAAGTTCCCAAAAAGTTCACATGGTCCAAAGGAATTTATAGCTACAATTGAAGAACCAGAACCACCTCTCCCATAAGGGAGATAGTAGCTGATATAAATCAGCTACTACCTCAGCAATGGGACCGGCCACATCGCTCGTAAGACCGATAACAGATGGGAAAGAAAGGTTGTTGAGTGGCTAGGCAAAAGGAGTACAGGTCGCCTCCCTACCAGGTGGACCGATGACCTGAAGAAGACAGCGGGAAACCGTTGGATTCAGAGGGCACAGGACCGGTTGGAGTGGCGCTAGGGGAGGCCTATGTTCAGCAGTGGACATCAAAAGGCTGATGGATGGATGGATCAATCAGCAGTGTTAAGTGGTCCTGTGTTCTTTTTTGAAAGGTGAAGCAAAGGAGATGGCAGACAGACAGTCCTCATGGGTAACATCACAACTATGGCTAACCTTAGATAAGACTGTGATCTAATCTGGGGTTGATTACAGATGTCTATGGGTGGCAGTGACTACTTACCATCAAGTGGAATGCATGACCGTTTGCTATATCCATACTATTAAAAAACGTACGTAACTTGCTCACAAAATCATGTATAAAAAGCCAGTTGTGGTCATGCCATTGCAAACTAAAGATCACATCTTTTTTGCTGATACACTTTTATATGAGGCGACCACCATAGTCCTCGGGAGTAGCAACGCATCTGTGATTGACTTCAGATAGAACCCACGTTCTATTTGAAGTTGCTTACAGATGTCCATCGGCGGCAGTGACCACTTACTATCAGGTGGACTGCATGCTCGTTTGCTACTTCAATCAGATAAAAAGAACATCTGATGTAACATAACTATCTAAATCAATTAAAACTTATACGAATCGCGAAACTAAGCGTGAAAATGTAACTTAGTCTTCAAGATTGATCTTTTAATGTTCTGGAAGGAAGAGATTAATCTTCTTAACTGTTCTTGAACTTGACTTAAAATTTCAGGGTTGAACAGATTCAATTTGAGCACATAATATACCGAATTTATTATACATACATTGTGAATACTTTATGAATACATTGTGAATATTTTATGAATACATTATGAATAATAAGTTACTTTCAAAAGCGTGAAAATGTAACTTAGTCTTCAAGATTGATCTTTTAATGTTTTGGAAGGAAGAGATTAATCTTCTTAACTGTTCTTGAACTTGACTTAAAACTTCAGGTTCGAACAGATTCAATTTGAGCACATAATATACCGAATTCATTATGCATACATTGTGAATACTTTATGAATACATTGTGAATATTTTATGAATACATTATGAATAATATGTTACTTAACAGATTCGCGACGGGTTAATGGGATATGCCAAGATCTTGGACAAAGTCTGCGGGGAGGCGTTTCCACGGCAAATCACGACCACTGGCCCTTACGCCTGGTTGAAGTTTAAATCCGATGAGACGATAGAATATGAAGGCTTTCATATCAACATCAATTTTATACCTTCTGGGATTAACAGCCGTAAGTAAAACGATGGTAAAATTACCAGGGAATAAAGTATCGTAACTATTTTTGCCTTATATATAACGAAGAGAATGATGAAATGTGACGTCAGGATGGTCGAGGAGTCTTCATTATTCATTCTTGAGGATTTCAAGTAAAATAACGGAGTAAACTTCTTCGATTTATTCACAGTTTAGGAGGTCCGATCGCTTCGACGGTTAAACAAGAAATCTTTTTCTACCGGCGTTTGCTCGCTTTTTTATAACAATGTTTGGTGAGGTACAATGACAATAACAATTTTATGGAGGGTGAACTAAATTACAATTATTAAAATCTCTAAATATTTCTAATTTAATAAACAAACAATTTTCGATCTTTATACTAACTAAAATAATTATTATCGGCGACGTGTTTTTCATAAATACGCGGTGTCGCGCCGACATATACCTACATATTCTTCCTGAAGATTCTTCTACCACCACACCTATTTCTAGCGTGAAACATTTTATTGCGGTTCGATGGAAGGGTGTGGTTGCCAGCACTTTTATATGAGGCGTCCATCATAGTCCTCGGGAGTGGCAACGCATTTGTGATTGACTTCAAATAGAACCCATGTTCTATATGACGTTGCTTACAGATGTCCATGGGCGGCAGTGACCACCTACCATCAGGTGGATTGCACGCTCATTTCCTACTTCAATCAGATAAAACAAATATAGACTAGGAATCTACCTTCAAATACCAACTCAAATTTTTTGGAGTTATGTGCGGATCACGAATTAAATATAATAATTTATTTAACGGTAAATATTGTCTTTAATGCTGGTACTTGAAAATTTAGTTGAAAACAAAATATTTTCGAAACTTACCAGTGGAATGGCATGAAAGGTGAATTTATTAAATTTTTTTTTTTTTTTTTATTAAAAAGACTAGGCTGTTATTTAAAGGACTGAATAATCTATATAACGTATATGGTTGACCGGGGAGGTACCACCGCCACACCTAGCATAAAGCAGCTCTTGTGTCCTGGTTGCCGGCGCGCATTTGTATGGGGCGGCCATCTTGGTCCTCGGAAGTAGCAACGCATCTGTGATTGACTATTGATTGATAGAAGTTGCCCACAGATTCGGCAGTATCCACTTATCATCAGCTGGACTGCATGCTACTTCATCTTATAAAAAAACATGAAAAATGATAATGCCAAGTCCTAAATAAGTCTCCCCCACAGACAGTATCCCGTCAGCGTGTTACCACGAACCCGAGGGCCGGTTGTACGGAACTATAGATTCACATAACATCGACTCCGACTGCATCAAGGGAAGCGAAAACCACGCTCTGGACGTTCTATGGACCATTAAGACTACTGAGAATACGAAGGTTCGTTTCTAAAAGAATTTTTCTAACATGATAAATTAAAGGATTTTTTCGTCATTACTGAAAAATAATACAAAAATTGGTAAATCTTTAAAAAAAACGATAATAAATTTACGTTAGTTGTATGGGAGCTCCCTTAAATATTTATTTGATACTGTTTTTCGTATTTTTTATTATAGCGGCAACAGCAATTTATCATTTGTGAAAATTTTAAGTGGTAGCTATCACGGTTTATGAGATGCTTGCCTGGTGATTGACAGGCGATCAGACATACAGACTTACCGACGGCCAGACGGATAGACGAACAACGAAGTCTTAGTAATAGTTTCCCGTTTTTACCCTTTGTCTACGGAATCCTAAAAATAGTGAAGTGCTACAATGGTCGATTTTTTTTTGGCTAGTTGACCCGGCGAACTTCGTTCCGCCTAAAAGTAAAAAATCTAAAATTATCATTGTTCCTCCACTATATTAAGAATGTATTATACATAAAACTTTCATCTTGAATCACTCTATCTATAAAAAAAAACTGCATTAAAATCCGCAGCGTAGTTTTAAGGATCTAAGTATACATAGGAACAGACAGCGCGAAGCAACTTTGTTTTATACTATGTAGTGATTCGGTCATGATTATGATTATTTATCAACGATGTTGTTTGTTTTCAGATTTTCCTTAACTTTACACAGTACGCGTTGAAGAAGCCAAATGAATGCGAAGACAACGTTATACAAGTGTTTGGATATTTATTGGAGCAAGAAGGAATGTAAGTCAGCTTTATAAAGTTCTGTTGTAATGTTCTCAAGATGCGATCCGCATGTTTTGAAACTAGCAGAACCCATTGTCGACTCCGTCGTTACATCTTTTAAAGCGCTGCTGATCTGATCTGAAGGACTTGATAGGCATTTTGGCAGGTGGCGGAACACACGCATTCTACACTCATAGCCCCACAGTAGGATTTTTCTCCTGTGTCGTGGTTACCATGAACACACAAGACGAATACACAAACACCCAGACCCAGCACACGAATCTAAACTCATCATTCAGATAACTGTCTGGCCGGGAATCGAACTCGGGACCCATTGCGCGTCAGACCGGTATGGTAGCCGCTCCGCCACGTGGGTCGTCAAAACGTGGAACGTGTGTATTGACTAGAGAGGTACCATCGCTACGCCAATTGTGAAGCAGACTTTCCGTTTCGACGGAAGAGTGTGGTAGTTCACTTACCCACCACCCACTGCGTGTTAACCACCCTAGTCCTTTTTTTCTTTTCGAGGGGGAAACCTTCAAAAGGTACCTGACGCTGTGGGAGCGACTGGGATTTTTGGGATTTTTGCCGCACTAAAACCCCCCCGGTGGCTTTCCTTAGCGCTATAAAGAGGGCTCCGGGATCTCCAAAGGAACGCAACCGAAATCCTCTAAGCGCGTTGTCCCATCGGGCTCCTCTCAGATGGACGGCTGGGCCCACCGCCCCGTCTAGTCTTTACGACGGTATGCGACCACACATAAAGCCTTCCTTCAAGGGATGGACTGACCAACGGTTCGCGCCCGCACCCCCGGAAGCCCCTTTTAGTCGCCTGTTACTACAGGCAGTAAATGCCGTAGCCCTATTCCGATTTGTTAATGATTAACTTCACATAGAAACACGCAGTGACCACTTACCATCAGATGCACTGCAAAACGTACTTAGTCCAAAAATTGAAACACATTAGTATCTGATCGCAGTTTGGACTGTAATACTGCGGTGGATTACAGATGCCTATACGCGACATTGGCAACCTATCATCAGGTGGACTGTATGTTTTCTACATATATTAAAATATTAGGCAAGTTAGCCATAAGGCTGTTTCTCCACAACTTTGCCAATGTGAACAAGGGCCCGAAGGTCAAATCGACCCACGTAAACAATTTATGAACAACGGCCTCCTTCCATCACGGATTTGATTAAGGAAGATATTTTTCTGGCTTATATAAGATTCCGGTGGGTCATTTGGAGCGACCGCGACACTAATGATAAGGCTTGAAAAATATGGTTTTATTAAAGCCTCGGTGCCTATAAATAAAATTCAAGCGTCTGTTTGTTATTTGAAATAATAAGCTTATAGATTTTTTTAAGATCGAAGTAGCAAACGAGCATGCAGTCCACCTGATGGTAAGTGGTCACTTCTGCTCATGGACATCTGTAATCAACTTCATACAGAACATGGGTTCTACCTGAAGTCAATTACAGATGCGTTGCTACTCCCGATGACTAAGATCGTTGCCTCATATAAAAGGGTGTCGGCAACCACACCCTTCCATCGAAACGCAAGAAATAGGTGTGGCGGTGGTACTTCCCCGGTCGAACTACACTCGTTCTACCACCTTCAAAACCATATTTGAAAACCAAAGAGGTATCACCGTAATACTTATTTGTCAGAGAGTGTGGTTTCCAGCTGAATTTTACATGAGGCGACTATTGTAACTTTTTTGTTAAGAGATGCAATGAAATAATAAATATAATAAAATAAAAATACATGTATACAGAAACTTCTTTCATCAGGTTAGGCCATTTCTGCGGGTCGGTGGCAAACTCAATAACCACGAAGGGCGAAGGAGGGAAAGGAGACAAGGGAAACATAATGTACATAAGGATGTACATGTCTCAGTCCGGCAGAGGGTCTTACTTCTCCGCGACGTATACTGCATTCCGGACTTTGGACCCTTCTAAGGCTAATGGTAAGTCCGTTGCACAAATTATGGACCTGTTTATATTGAAATTCAAAAGAGCCAAGACGTAACAAAATATAACAAATAAGCGTATTATTTAATGTGTAACTATATGATACTAGCTCTTTCCCGCGGCTTCGCCCGCACGGTCAAAGGGAATTAACATTAGAATTTGCATTTGATAGCGTCATTCAGAACTTGCAAATGAATTTTACTAACGTCATCTATTACCAACGTCTGGAACTACTAAATATGTATCAACTAACAAAACATCGATATTCTCATGGCAGTGAGAGAGCGCGGTATAAAGTAGCCTATTTCACTCTCCACCCTCCTATCTCTGAGCATATAAACCATATCATACAATAGCTATGTGGCAACGTGAGGAACAAACAAACACACTTTCACATTTATAATATTAGCAAGGATCTGATTAAGTTGGTCTCAGAATTTATACGTTTTAATATGTATGGGCAAATATAATTCAAAAACCACACATCGTGAATACCGTGAATGAGTGAGTTTAGGAGCTACTCGAAATAGCTTATCTAATATGAAATCAAAAGGAAAAAACAATGTTTGAATAAACAAAAAGGCCGTTTATAGTTCTTAATTATAGTAAAACAATTACACGTTAAAAATTAAAAAAAAAAGTCATATTTTTTTAATTCATTTAAATATTCAATTTGAACACGCAACAGAGATAAATATTGGCAGAAGCGCCTTTTTACGTATCACTTATTAGCAGAACACACTTCCAATCTACCAACAATGTTTTCAAGAGATATTCACATACGGACAAGCAAACAAACCTCCACAAAAATATTGGGTACTATTTATAAAAATACTAGCGGTCCCGACAAACGTTGTTTTGACATATAAAAAATAAAAATAAATGTTAAGGGCGGACATCCCTTAAGGGGTATGAAAAATAGATGTTGGCCGATTCTCAGACCTACAGAATAAGCATATAAAATTTGGCAGAAATCGGTCAAGCCGTTTCGGAGGAGTATGGCAACAAAAACTGTGACACGAGAATTTTAATCCTTACTAGCTGTTGCCCGCGACTTCGTCCGCGTTTCCGTTGTTTTTCGTAAAAAAAAAAGCAGCCTATGTCCTTCCTCACGGTTCAGTGGTTTTGATGTAACAGACAGATTAACTTTCGTATTTTAGTAGGGAAATATAATATGTCATATCTACAATACTGTTGAAAAATATCGCAATACGGAACCGCACAATATTATTATTAATAGCTTTGCCCGCGACTCCGCCAGCGAGTAACTTCTTGTGTGTTATTGAGTTAATGTGTTGGTAATATTGTTTAGATCACGTTCACATGAGGCTTAAGAACCTTTTTTATTTTTGTTTTCGAGGGGGAAACCTTCAAAAGGTACCCGACGCCGTGGGAGCGACGCAGAGTTATGTGGAATTTTTACCGCACTAAAACCCCCCCGGTGGCCGTCTTCGGTGCTATAAAGAGGACTCGGGCTCCTCCCAGATGGGCAGATGGGCCCACCACCCAATCTAGTCTTTATTATCTAGGCGGTATGCGACCACACATATTGCCACCTTCCCGGTATCGCCTGGCTGGACGGTTCAAGCTCCCACTCTAGCCGCCCGCAACCCCGGAAGCCCCTTTTAGTCGCCTCTTACGACAGGCAGGGATACCGTAGCCCTATTCTGATCCTGCCGAAGGCTTAAGTACTTATATAACAAAATACTTCAATGCAAAGCTTCCGGGTAAACTATGTTGAATGTTGATCCATCCGGCACGTGAACGTAAAGATTTTTGGAACTACTGACCCGGGAAAGAGCGACGTACAACTGACCATGCGAGAAACAACTGACACCGAGATCTACTCCAGCAACACGAAAAGTCTGCCCTTGAGCCTTATTAATTGTCATTGCATAACACACCGATACTGGGAATTGCGTTCTTTTAAATTGGAATGGAAAATTATTAGGTACTAAGGGAATTCTGGAAATAAAGACGGTTTCTCCTGCACCGCAACCAGTTAAAATTTGAGCCTCGATTATATTTTGATTTTTGATTTTTCATTTTTGATTTTTCATTTATCTTTTTTCATTTTTCATTTTTCATTTTCATTTTTCATTTTTCATTTTTCATTTTTCATTTTTCATTTTTCATTTTTCATTTTCATATTCATTTTCGTACAGATAGATGACTGAGTTATAAACGTAAGAGTAGACAAATATAATCAGAAAGCTTTGAACTGCTAAGCTATCGGGAGTTACACGTGTTATTGTGAGTCAACCATAAAAGATAGACATATGCTGTCGTAGGATATTTTTTAGATAATTTTAAGGAAAATATTTCCCTCATACATGATTTCTGTGTAGCTTTAACCATTAAGGTTGCACACGCGACAGAAGCTTAAAAAAGTAACTTCTCCCGTTTTCCCAACATTTCCCTTTACTGCTCTGCTCCTATTGATTGTAGCGGGATGAAAAGTATACTATAACCAGCCCAGGAGCATAAAGAATAATCGTACCAAGTTTCGTTAAAATCCACTGAGTAGTTTTTGTTTCTATAACGGTTATACAGACAGACAAACAGACAGACAGACAGACAGACAGACAGACAAAAATTTTACTGATTGCATTTTTGGCATCAGTATCGATCCCTAATCACGCCCTGATAGTTATTTTGGAAAAATATTTCATGTACAGAATTGACCTCTCTACAACTTTATTATAAGTATAGATATTAGATATTTTAATCCTTTACCAATGATACTTTCTTAAACACAGATCACTGCGACACGGTAACAGAATTCGATTGTGAGGACAACACCTGTATATCAGCTGACCTGAAGTGCAAAGATACTGCTCACTGCAGGCTGAAGACTGATCAGGAACCAGAATTTTGTTCGGTAAGTTTAAATTTTGAAGTGAGGCGCATGAGGGTAAATTTTTTACAGATGAAACGTCACGCCGGTATGCAACGGAAGTGTCGGAAAAGAGAGAGAGTGATCGAGACCGATTGAGAGAGAGTAAGACAGGGCGAACGTAGCATGAGCAACTAGCCGTGGAGTGAGAGTAGGGAGCAAGCGAGTGAGAAAGATTGAGAGAAAAAGTGAGACAGAGCGAACGTCGTATCACGCCTTTTTCCCTTCCTCTTAATCTTGGAAATTTAAAGTTTTAGATTTGTATAAATATAAACAAGATTTATAAATTAGTTCGCCAAAGAAGTTTCACTTCTGACATGTGTACTTTGTACGCACGCATGTTTTTTTTTATTTTTTTTTTAGCAATAGTTAATAATTTTATTAATTTTCAAATAACAATATGAATATATTAAACAACTTATTTTACAACTATATGTATATATAAAAGAATAACTTAAAAGGTAAAGTAAAAACAAATTGCTATTACTATTTAAACTATTATTTAAACTAGTTGAAGTAGCAAAGACATAAGACCATCTGATGTTTGTTTACATCGTATCGCCGAAAATTACCCTTCGCCAGACGGCAATACGGCAGAACTAATGAAGTTCTAGTAGGTAAAACACACCTATTTCTAGCGTGGAGCACTTCTTGCGTTTCCTTAAAAGGGTGTGGTTGCCGGCAAACATTAATATAAGGCGACTTAGTTCTCGGGAGTAGCAACGCATCCGTTGTCTTCAGATAGAACCTATGTTCTAAGTGAAGTTGGTTACATGTCCATGGGCGGCAGTGACCACTTCACATTAAGTGGACTGCACCCCCGATCGAACCATGCTGAAACTGCCCTTGCGAAATTTTGATTTGACGAGCCCCTCTTACTACCAATGCAGGAACACAGGCTTGTGTTAGAAGTATGGGAGATTCGGTAAATAAAACTACGTCTTAGTCCAGAGACTGTCAGTACAGGACTCTTTTATTTAACAAATCTTACTACTCAAACATTGATCCATGATATGGGGTATAACCCATTATTGTCACTGCTGGGCACCGGTCTTCTCTCATAATGAGAGAGTTTAGGCCATAGTCCACCGCGCTGGCCAAGTGCGAATTGGTGGACTACAATCTATATAACAATACAATATTATAGTCGCCGTACTCGAAATGCGGCTATCACGTGTGTTCTTCACTGATGATCTGCTTAGTGGAGCAATCGCCATACCGGTCTGACACGCAGGTTTCGCATTCGATAAATTTAGATTTCTATTAAATCTGGTTCTTGGTTTAATCAGAGTATTTGCATGTATATTTGTGTATCCATGGGAAAACAATGAAAATATAACGTATTTTTTTTGTCAATCAATACATATAAATACATTTATTACAAATAAATACGAAAATAGAAAGAGAATTATTACCAACAGTAATATAATGATCATTGAATTTAGTCTTTACAATAATTATCGCCTCAGACTCGCATGTCGTCGCTAATAAGACATCGTAAGATGAACTGAAGAACTTAATATGAAAAGGAAATCAGTGGATAACATTAATCAAATTATGAGCTACGGTCTGATAACTCGAAGAGTATTTTCCTCAAACATGTCCGCAGCTATCGACGAGATATACATTATTTTCGCTAAAGTTCCGTTCAATTCAAAGAAGAACGCATAGGCGAATAAAACCAATAAAACTGCAAACTATAACACTGATTAGAATAATTGTCTCTCCTTAACTATTGCAATGAAACTGTTAGATCTACTGTCACATTTATTTAACTGCATAAATTTAATTCGAAATTTGAAATGTTAAGGTTTGAGATAACCCATCTTAGAAAGAACACTACAGATTAGTCACTATTGTTAAGACGTTAAACGTTCTTTTGAATTTCATAGTAAGACTTTTAAGCATTTTTTCGGTATACATTAACTGTTTTATTGCGTTTTAAACCGCGAAACGCTAGTAGTCAGTCGTATTGAAAAAAGTCAAGCCTACTTTTATGTCTAATTGATATTAGAAACATATAAAAAAGTATAAAAAATCGCTAACAGCTTATCACTTCTACCTATTACGAATCTACCTTAACATACATATCGCAAAAAACGCTAACCGCGTATAACTTGTACCAATCCAAGCAAGTAGGGTTCCAAAGCCGGGTAACATTTTTATACGCGAAGTTTATCTCTATTACTCATAACCATAAAACTTATCCAACTGTCTTTACGTTTGTGACGCGTACCCACTTCGTCTGAGCAGTTTCGAATTGACCATAAACCGGACAAACGGAGGTTTTACATGCATTTATGAGAATATTATACCTAAAGAGTATCTACATTTTAGGTATTTGATAACAGAGACTATTAGACATGATGAAATATCTCTATTTATTGAGCATCATTTTGGTGTTAAAAGACGCTTAGAAACACACTTTCTACACTCTATGAGTGTGAGCCCACACTAGGATTTTCATCCTGTGTCGTGGGTACCATGGACATACACAAGACGAATACACAAACACCCAGACCCAGGACTTGAATCTAAACTCATCATTCAGATACCTGTCTGGCCGAGAATCGAACCCGGGAACCATTGCCGTCCGACCAGTATGGTAACCGCTCCGCCACGCGGGTCGTCGTCGTTTTACTTTTCTTTTAAACCTTTTTTTTTTTTCGTGGGGGAAACCTTCCAAAGGTACCCGACGCCGTGGGGGGGACGCAGGGTTATGTGGGATTTTTACCGCACTAAAACCCCCCCGGTGGCCGTCCTCGGCGCTGAAAAGGAGGACTCCGGGATCTCGAAACGACTTCAACCGGAATCCTCCGAGCGCGCTGCCCCATCGGGCTCCTCCCAGATGGGCGGCTGGGCCCACCGCTCCGTCTAGTCTTTACAACGGTATGCGACCACACATACCGTCGTCCTTCCCGGGATTGCCTGACCGAACGGTTCGAGCTCCCACTCTAGCCGTCTGCAACCCCGGAAGCCCCTTTTAGTCGCCTCTTACGACAGGCAGGGGATACCGTAGCCCTATTCTGACCCCGAGGCTACAGGGACGTTTCTTTTAAACCTACGTTGTCCATTGCTGGATAAAGGTCTCCTCCAAATGGTTCTCCTGCTCTCTATCCTGCACCAATACCAATATTTTGAGTGTTTCATCAGATTATCACACCAACTATTTTTTGCATTCCTTTTCGACAATAGTCTCCGAATATCCATTGTGTAATTAATCTGGCCTACTAAGTTAGTTAGTAACGGAGGAAAAGTCAAAAATCTAAAATTATCAGTGTTCTTCCATGATAGTATGCAAGTATTATACATGAAAACCTTCCTCTTGAACTAGTATATTTATTAAAAAATACGCATTAAATTTCGTAGCATAGTTTTAAAGATCTAAGTATAAATAGGGACAGACAGCGGGAAGCGACTTTGTTTGATACTATTTTATAGTAAACATAAGTTCAATCAGATTTTTCGACATTTTCTCATGAAGCTTTACCTCCCACTGCTGGCACGAATCTCCGCGCAATACTGTTAGAAGAGACCTGGAGTGATCTGCTTAAAGCTGCTCCAATAAAATTGATGGAGATGGAGTTAGTAGTCAAGCACCCGGGACAAGTCAACACCCCTCCTTCAGAGAGCAGCTCTTACAGCTGTAACAGCTGCAACTATGATAACAACCGGGATCGGGAGAGGACTCCGGGATCTCCAAAGGAACGCAACCGAAGTACTCTGAACGCGTTGCCCAATCAGGCTCCTCTCAGGTGAATGGCTGGGCCCACCACTCCGTCTGGTCTTTACGAAGATAAACACAACCACACAACAACCAAACATGTAACAACCACATAACGACTACACTTGGCGCTGTCCTACCCGGGGTCGCTTGACCGAATGGTTCGAGCTTCCACTCTAACCGCCCGCGACCCCGGAAACCCCTTTTAGTCGCCTCTTACGACAGCCCAACAGTTACGACAGGAGATACCATAGCCCTATTCTGATCCCGAAACTACAGACTCCTAAATTTAATAATATCGCTTTATTAATAGTAATTTCATTTATAAATTCTCAAATTTTAGACCATATTTTTTGTATTGAATTAACTTGTACTTTGTTCATTACAATATAATGTGTGCAGACTTATTGAATTTTGTAGTAATGATTGAGTTGAATGTGTGTGTGTCTCCGTGTGTGTGTGTGTGAATGTGTGTGTGTATTTGTGTGTGATTGTCTTCTTGTTATGCAAATATCGTCATAATAACATACTTTCGACGTCATCGTAGTCCATTTGGCTGAGCCAGGTATGAATGTATTTTTTGAATCCGTTTAATATTTTGTTGATTTTGTTATACAAACGAGGGGCATCCACTTTAAAGTAAGTGATTTGCTTAAGAAATCCTGCAGTTTAATATAAAATATTTATTGAATCAAGATATATATATATTAATTGTAAAACAATGATATAAATTAGCACATAAAAAGCAAAAAGTGGCATGCAAGCACAATGAGTGTCTAGCCAGAGATTCTCATTACATTCAAGAGTGCTCTGCAACTTCAAGCAATGTGCTCATTAGAAATGAATTAGCTATCATTAATACAACAAAGAGAACATCGTTTTGTAGACACGAGAGTCCCTCGGGAATTTTCCAATGTGTGTGTAATTAGTCCTAGGTTTAGTCTTCTACTTCTTTATTGCTTTATTTCTTTTAACATTATCACTACAAAGTACAAAACAAAGTCGGTTTCTGCTGTCTATCCCTATTCTTACATCTTTAAAACTACGCCACGGATTTTAATGCAGGTTTTTTTAGTAGATAGAGTGATTCAAGAGGAAGGTTTTTTATGTATACATGCATAGTATAGTGAAGGGCCACTGATAATTTTATATTTATGACTTTAAGACGGAACGAAGTTCACCGAGTCAACTAGTTTTTTATACGATTGAAGTAGCAAACGAGCATTTAGTTAAACTAAAGATAAGTGGTCAATGCCAAACATGGGCATCCGTAAGCAACTTCATATTTATTACTGAGAAAACTCTCGAGCTAGAAATGAGTTAAAGAAATCTATAACTATTACTTTTATACTAATTTATTTGTGAACACTTAATTTTCCATACTCACTCCGATTTCAGGGTTGCTGGAAGAAATTTCTTCTTGAAATAAGTAGTCCTTGGTGCTGAACTTTATAATGTCTGTTGCTATCTATTATTATACATACTTATAAGTAACTAGAGGCCGCCTGCGACTTCGGCCGCGAGCAAACCTTACCATAACGGCATAAATCCCGTTACCTCGAGAATTTCGGGATAAAATATAGCCTATGTGTCATTCTGGATCTTCAGCTACCTACATACTAAATTTCATCGTAATCTGTTTAGTAGTATTTGTGTGCAAGAGTAACAAACATACATACATACTCGCAAACTTTTGCATTTAGAATATCCTACTAATGTTATAAATGTGAAAGTTTGTGAGTATGTAAAAATACAAAATACGATTTATACAGGGTTACTGAAAATTCGATACATTCCTTTGGAGGGGTAAAAGTAGAGGTCATTTGCAATACAATACACAATATTTGCAATTATTTTAATAATTTGTACGACATATTCAATACATCCTTTTTATGCAAATTCACTCTGAAGTGGAATTAAAAAGGGGGTTTTTATTGAACCCTAGCAAATCAACCTCCATAACGTAATGTTTAAGAGTACTACTACAGCGTATTGTTATTAGAAGGAAGTGTTGCGATGTTAGGTATAAGATTATGCCCAAAAGTAGGAACAAAACAGGATATTCACTTGGGAGGATTTAATTTTTTGTCTAAAATCGGTATTTAAAAATGAAAACACAAAAACTTGAATATCTCAAAAACGAATCACTATCGGCTAGGGTACTTAATGACAAAATATATTGCAAATGACCTCTTCTTTTACCTCTTCAAAAGAATGTATCGAATTTTTAGTAACCCTGTATACATGCAGAATTTTAACTAAGCTTTCTATTTGAATCATCAGAAAGAAACGGAGTCTATCATCGCCCAGCCCCACATCATGGTGATTCTGGTCATCTTCTCTCTGATCCTCTCAGGGATGAGCTTCGTCTTCCTCTTCAAGTGCATCCGGAAACTGTACCAGGACCACAAGATTATCAAGGTCAGTTATTTTACTATATTTATGGACTCTACAGAAGATATTATAGTTTTAAGAAGTACTACCTCCACATCTATTTAGCTACCTAGCGTGAAGCATTTTTTTTGTGTTTCGATTAAAGGGTGTGGTTGCCAGCATACTTTTATTTGAAGCGACCATCATAGACCTCGTGTGTAGCAAAGCATCTGTGATTAACTTCAGATAGAACCTATGTTCGATTTGAAGTTGCTTACAGATGTCCTTGGGCGGCAGTGACCACTTACCATCAGGTGGACTGCATGCTCGTTTGCTACTTTAAATATATAAAATAAGACTTTTCGTGATTTAACTCCAGATACACTAACACTATTTTCGCCTTACAATAGAAACGTTAGGCCTGCTAAAATATTTTTTAAATTGAAGTAGCAAATGAGCATGCAGTCTACCTGATGGTAAGTGGTCACTACCGCCCATGGACTTTTTAAGAAACTTCGTGTAGAATATGTTTTCTATCAGAAGACAATCATAGATGCGTTGGTACTCTCGAGGCCTAGAATGCTTGCGTAAAAAAGCCTATCTAAACGCAAGGATTGCTTGGCGCTAGAAATAGGTGTGGCGGTGGTACCTCCCCGGTCGAACTATACTAGTTCCTGGAAGAAGATTAAAAGATGTGGTACCTGGGAAGATATTATAATTTACACTTTTCGTGGTTTAACTCCAGAGACACTAACACTATTTTCGCCTTACAATAGAAACGTTGAAGTAGCAAATGAGCGTGCAGTCCACTTGATGGTAAGTGGTCACTACCGCCCATGGACTTTGTAAGAAACTTCATGTAGAATATGTTTTCTATCAAAAGTCAATCATAGATGCGTTGGTACTCTCGAAGACTAAGATGCTGCATCTTATCGCCTATCGAAACGCAAGAATTGCTACGCGCTAGAACTAAATGTGGCGATGGTAACTCCACGGTCTAACTGGTTCTACTACCTGGAAAGAAGATTGAAACGATGTGGTAAGAAAAGGGTATGATAAGATTAAGACGGGGCGTTCTGAGTACTAAGTTAGAGCGCCCCATGTTAGTCTTCACATTCATCTTATTATTACCCATGGGGACTACCTCAGGGATTGTAATCCTATCTGGGTTTGATTATAGTTGTACGTGGAAGATATCTACCTTTTTTTTTGTTTTCGAGAGGAAAACCTTCAAAAGGTACCCGACGCCGTGGGAGCGACGCAGGGTTATGTGGGATTTTTACCGCACTAAAACCCCCCCGGTGGCCGTCGTCGGCGCTGAAAAGGAGGACTCCGGGATCTCGAAACGACTTCAACCGGAATCCTCCGAGCGCGTTGCCCCATCGGGCTCCTCCCAGATGGGCGGCTGGGCCCACCGCTCCGTCTAGTCTTTACGACGGAATGCGACCACACATACCGCCGTCCTTCCCGGGATTGCCTGACCGAACGGTTCGACCTCCCACTCTAGCCGTCTGCAACCCCGGAAGCCCCTTTTAGTCGCCTCTTACGACAGGCAGGGGATGCCGTAGCCCTATTCTGATCCCGGAACTACAGGGCGTTTTAGATATCTACCTAACGTTAAGGGTTTAGAAATCTAATATCTAAATCCGATACATAAGTACCAAATAGAACAATAGTCTTATTTAAACTTATTCTCAATTGCCTAGAATATGAAAAACACGTAAGGTATTTACACGTGTCCCAATCTTATTATCGTAATAAGTATTTACCCCTTCTAAGTCTTTAACTTTCAATGTATTAAAAAGGACGGAAACCGGAAAAGTTAGAGCTTTTCGAAGGATTCTACCAATACACGAAGTGCTGACTCGATAAGGGACTGCCCCCAGGCGCGAAACATACCAAGGGAACACTTAATAAGATAAAAGTAATGTTGACCGGAAGTTCTAGAAAGCCATTAGTGAAGCCTTATACGGATTTATCCAAAAAGCTGAACTCAAGTAGAATAGTACATAGTAATTTTGTATGTTAAAATAATAAATAATAATATAGCTTAGTGGCTTTATTTAGGTATCAAAAAAATGTAGATTAGTTTATTTATCCCCAATAAATAAGTTTTATTTTATTACCAATACTTAAATTTTGTAATAATATATAAAATTTGTGATCTTAAATTAATTTAAATAGATGTCGGTAGCTGGGAAATCATATTATAATATTTTTTTTTACAATATTCGTCCTCATTGACATAAGTTTGTCACTAGCACTATCGGATCCGGGAAAGGGAAAAGGTCAGGGATTAAGTTCCCACCTCAAATTTACATGCAAATGAATTACTAAGTCCATCCTTCACATAAAAAAAGCAGTAACAGGAAGACTCCATCTCCCCAATATATAAAATAGTACCTCCTTATCGAAAGGACTTTTTTGGCATAATTTTTTTAAAACCTTGCTTCGGCTGTTCTTATGCCCACAAACCAAAATCCTGAATGCGACAATATTTTATAAGTAGTAATAATATCTCGTCAACCCATTATTGTCCCACTGCTGGGCACAGGTCTTCTCATAGAATGAAAGATTTATAGGCCATAGTTCACCATGCTGGCCAAGTACGAATTGGTGGACTTCACACCTGTAAGAACATTTTTTTAAGAACTCTCGGGTGTGTAGGTTTTAGAAAAATCGAGAGGGCAAGTTTCACCCGTTAGGCTACCAGTGCTTAATCAGTGGTGCGTGCCTGGGTTTGAGCCTCGGACCTCCCGATAGTAATATAGTAGTGCTTAATTTTCACAAATTTTAACAGGAACACATAAAGCAATCCTGCGAAGACAGGTTAGACAGTCTGGTGGACAGCCGTCTGACATTAGACGCGAAACGGCTGGCGAGAGACAGCGAGCCACGAGCGAGCTTGGAAAGAGACAACCACACTAATGAAATGTTCAAGCAGCAGAGGAAGTTCTCGCAGCAGAAAGTTCGAGTAAGTACTAAGATATTTTAATATGCCTCTATGTATATATTTATATTTACTAAGCAAATTTTCCAACCACCCAAGGTTGACTGGTAGAGAATGCCATCAGGCATTACGTTTACCCTTTTGTTACTTTTATTTTTAACCGACTTCCAAAAAGGAGGAGGTTATCAAGTTCAAGGTCAGTTCTTAAGTCGGCGCTCATACAGGACAAAGTCGTTCATCACCGTCATCCAGAGAAATATGTACTAAGTACTGAGTATGTTCTAAACCAAAATTAATTGAAATTATTTATTACATTACTCACATATTAGTCACATGGAAGTCGGTAGATATATTTTGGTAATAAGTTTTTATTATAAAGGTGCAATAAATAAATAACTAACTGACCCGGCGAACTTCGTTCCACCTAATAGTCAAAAATCTAAAATTATCAGTGTTCTTCCACTATATTATGCACGTATTCCATAAAAACCTTCCACTTGAATCATTATATCTATTAAAAAAACTGCATTAAAATCCGTAGCGTAGTTTTAAAGATCTAAGCATACATAGGGACAGACAGCGGAAGCGACTTTATTTTATACTCTGTAGTGATGATAATAAAATGGTATGCATTTATGCCGAAATTGAAAAGGCTTCAAGGAATACCAAACATAATATATTGCCGTGTCACACGTCTTCACGTGGATGTCATAGGAAGCAATTAAGGGTAAAACCCACTATGGCCACTAAATGCAATGATTAATGGCAAAAAGTCCTAGCAGTGGTTTGAAATGGCTAATAAATGGCTTATCCGTCCATCAAGTTACAGATAATGAACCAATATAACTGTTTTGGAATTTTATTGGTGATCCAACACCACTGACCTTTTCCATAAAGCTTAAAAAATTGTGTCTCGTGAGAAACAGTTTCCGTTTTATGGTCCGATATGCAAAGTAATCTGTATTTTTTACGCGTTTGTATAGTACCCACGATTATGTATTTATGTGAAAATCGTTATCATTATTATCTTACTACCCAACAACTTGGAGTTGACGTGCCTTTAATTTTTTAATTTTGTAGCATTTTTAAATACACAGGACCTCAAGCGAATTATTTTATCGCAATTACGCTCCAGCGTAGCAGAGCGGTCACCATACCGGTCTGACACGCAGTGGGTTCTGAGTTCGAATCCCAGCTAGACAGGCCTGAATGATGAATTTAGATTTCTGTTCTGAGTCTAGGTGTTTGTGTATTCGTCTTTGTATGTCTATGGCGCCCACGACACAAGAGAAAATCCTACTGCGAGGCCTTGAGTGTAGACAGTGTGTTTAAAAAAATACAGCATAGTAATAATTTAAATTATAATTTTAACGATTACATTTAAATTTCTGACGATCTAGTATTGGAAGTCCAATGTCAAATCTATATAATTCAAATAAACTGATGCTATAAAGATTTTTATTATGCTCCTTAGCCTACTAGCATCGATTCGGACTTCATCCACGAGACACATCTCGACTTGGAAGATGAGCCCTGGAGAAGAGACGTGGACCGTGGACCTATTGACCCAGAAGAAGTGCGAATCGAAAGAAATGGAAGAACAAGGAAGAGTGATCTCAGTAAAAAGGAAGAATCGATCAGAAGTAAGACCAGAGAGAGTGAAGAGAAGAAAGAGATACGTGATGCGTCTGTTAACGTGCCTGATACGAAGGAGTCTGGGTGTCAGACTAGAGAAAGTCTGTTCCAGACGGAAACTGCACCCAGTTCTGATGGTAAGGTCTATTTTTTTATTCACAGATCTTCGAAAATGATAATTCTCTCAGTATATGTATGTATGTACATTCCATTACTGTCCCACTGCTGGGCACGGGTCTTCTCTCTGAATGAGAGAGTTTTTAGGCCATAGTCCACCGCGCTGGCCAAGTGCGGATTGGTGGACTTCACACACCTCCGTGAACTTTTTTTTTTTAAAGAACTCTTGGGTGTGTAGGTTTCCTCACGATGTTTTCCTTCACCGAAAAGCAGTGATAATTAATTTCTAATACGCACATAAATCAGTGGTGCGTGCCTGGGTTTGAACCTCGGACCTCCCGATCGAGAGGGCAAGTTTCAACCATTAGGCTATCACTGCTCTTCTCTCTCTCTTTTCTCAGTAGTAATTATATAAGTTTGAAAATACAATACAAGCTCTTTATTCGCGGGCGCTACATTCCGCCAATATGCCGCGAATACAGAACGAATGCAACAATAAAAAATTGGAATCACTTAAAAAGATTCATAATAAGAAAAGAAATTTGTAAGATATCATAAAGATTTTCATAGTATTTATTGATTTACTGTAGCAAATCATTGAGACCGGTTTTAGTTTTACAGTAATTTTATGTTCTACTTCTAAAGGTGCAACTTAGTTTTATAAAATACTGGTAAATATTAGAGGGAACGCAGTATTTGAAATAGAAACCTTTCCCCTTGAGGAACTATAAAGTTATATACCATATAAAATAATAGACGTGGCAAGGAATCGTATAGTCTGCAAACTACGTGACATATAATCTATCTTACGTGAAGTTGGTCTCTGAGTCCTAAGCACTAAGTGGGAAACCCAGATAAATATGTCTCCCATAACACAATCTTCAGACCAAAACCACAGTAGACATATTAGACCAGTAGGGAAACTGCCTATAAGCGCTCTGTTATGTCTGGCCAATGTATGCCTATATGCCTACCCAGCCTTTTCCCCTTCTATCCCCTAAATCCTACTCAGCATTTATCCCTGTATAAAAAGGCCTTCCCAAGCGCCCACCTTTAGTCTACCACTTAACTTCAGCCGCGTGTAGCATAGTCTACCACACTTAATGTCGCGTATAGCATAGTCTATGACAAACGTATAGTGATTCCCTTCGCGAACGGCTGCCTACGGATCCCTTGTGTTTTATATAATTAAGTTGTGTCTTTTTCCTAAGTGAAATAAATAATCCTTTTTTAAAAAGTGACTTTTGAATCATCTTATAACAGCTCGAAAATGACACACTCACACAAACATCGCATCGACGAGGCCACTATGGTGTTTTCGCGGTGCTTCAGTAGCTTATAGGTATCCCTACTGGTCTAATATGTGTACTGTGCTAACACGGACTGCATTTCAGTATGCTAGGTAGAAAAAGTTGCGATGGTAACTACAAACGATCCTACTATCTTCATAGTCCAAATTTATGTTCCGGCATCAGCAATAAGATGTGACTATGGAAGATTAGAGCAGTGATAGCCTAATGGTTGATACTTGGCCTCTCAATCGAGAGGTCCGAGGTTCAAACCCAGGCACGCACCACTGATTTATGTGCGTATTAAACATTAATTATCACTGCTTTTCGGTGAAGGAAAACATCGTGAGGAAACCTACACACCCGAGAGTTCTTTAAAAAAAAAGAAGTTCTTGGAGGTGTGTGAAGTCCACCAATTCGCACTTGGCCAGCGCGGTGGACTATGGCCTAAAACTCTCTCATTCTCAGAGATGATCCGTGCCCAGCAGTGGGACAATAATGGGTTGACGACGATGGAAGATCGGCAAAAGTATCTGACCCAAGAAGGAACTCCTTCTAGTAGTCAGATACTTTTGCCAATCTTCCATAGTCACATCTTATTGCTCGTGACTGTACATTGTAATTTAGACCATCATGTTTCCGGTAATAATAAAGTTAAAACTTCATAACATAATTATGTCTATTGAAAATTTTCTATCGAACTTGTTTAGAAATACGATTATCCTTCAAAAATCCATCGGCTAGCCAATATTACGAAAGTGCCATCGGTTACACAAGCAACATTAAAACAACAATGGTTCAATGGTCCGTAACGTAGTATCACAAAACTACGAACTTGGCAAACGATATAGAATAGACAACTTCAGCAATAATTCATAGTCGGTTTTGTGATCGGAACGGCAGTTTGAACCGGCAAATATTGATGTCGATGTACTTCGAAAAGTATTCATGGTAGACTCGGAAATAGATAAACTTGGTAATACCGGGATTACTGATTTGGATTAGGGGTTTTATCGTTTTATTATTTAGTTTGTCTTGCGTCCCTTAATTTTTTCGAAGGTAGAACCAGTGTAGTTCGACCGGGGAAGTACCACCGCCACAATTATTTCTAGCGTGAAGCATTTATTGCGTTTCGATGGAGGGTGTGGTTGCCGGCACACATTTATATGAGGTGACCATCATAGTCCTCGCGAGTAGCGACACATCTGTGATTGACTTCAGATAGAACCCATGTTCTATATGAAGTTGATTACAGATGTTCATGAGTGGCAGTGACCACTTACCATCATGTAGACTGCATGCTCGTTTCCTACTTCAGTCAGATAAAAAAAAATTAGGACGCACTATTGATCAAAGGGGAATGTGGGGGGAATTCGGATAGCGGGTCAAACCAGATAATACCTATTTCAATGCTCCGCGTAAAGTTGTATCGACTCAACTAATGAAGCTAATATACGTGAAACTGGTTACACAATGCGGTAGCAAATAACGAAGAAGTAACATCATAATGCATGATTTTATTAACGAAAAATGAGTATACAGGTAAGTTATCTATATCAGTGGCGGATTTACCAGCAGGCTGAGTAGGCTGGAGCCTAGGGCGGCAAATTTTAAGGGGCGGCAAATTTAGTTCATAATTTTTTTATTTCGGTTTACAAATTAAAAAAAAAATTATTATACACACATAATACGAATTTCGAAAATTGGAGATAAAATTAAAATATTTAACAAAAATCGAAATATTCTCATATCCAGTGCTAATTAATAAATATTTCAACATCTCTGCATGAACAATTCCTAAACGCTTTACTAATTAATACATTACTGATTATGAACTTTTAGAATATCGCAATAGCGATTCGATATTATAATCGAAATTTAGTAATTTTTACATATATTCACTGATAACTGCTATAATTTTTTCTCCGTGTACCTAATAATTATGAGATCTGCTTACCCAATTCAATCTTGATATAATATCGATGGTCTAACCATGATTGCTGCAGCAAGTTTGCAACTTGTCAAATTCAATTTCAGAAAGTAATTTCTTTATGCGTAAAAAATACTGACTAAAATTGACTAATTTTTATTAAATAAAAAACTAGTTCAATATCTTATAGAGATCATATTAATCGAATAACTGATAGTTGAACGACTGTGACTTGACAATAAAAAAATTCCTTCCACAAAATATGAAGTGAGACAATTTGCTCATTAGAAAGTTGATACATTTTATCAGTTAATTATTTTATTTGTAGTAAGAAAAAGTTTTGAAAATCCAAATGAGCAGGCCTTTAGCGCTCATGTCGTACACGAATTATCTAAGTTAAATGTTTACATCAGTAGATTTGATAACTTTTTTGCAAAGCCAACTTTTTCAGAAAATGTCAATGGGAATGAATTAATTATAATAAGATAAAACAATACTCAGCTGCAATTTTTTATTCAACGGCTTCTCTCCAATTAAATAAGTATATTAAAAAAAAATTGAAGTGCAAAAATGATTTTTTCGAAAGTTATCGTGTTTACTGTGAACACGATCATCCAAAATCCATACGATATGGCATTAAAATTACTTCCTTTTAAATAAGAAATAATTAATCATAACCGAAAACATATTTTTTCTAAGCTCCGCGATTATTTTTCTTTCTGATAAGTTGCTTTTTAAATAATATTCATGTACATCATATTTGTTAGGTACGGTTCAATGTAAGAAAATATCGGATTTAGATTTTTAGGCAAGAATAGAGCATACCTACTACGCGCTTCGCACTTAAGGCATGCAATTGCGTAGTCGTATTTGTATTGTAACGCCAGAACAAACGACATGACGATTCGGTAATTTCTATATTTTTTCCTTAAAATAATGTTTTTTAATAATTCTTTGCTATAAAAATAACCAAGGATCTAACACGGTACCATAGTTCTCAATAATAATAACTATATGGGAAAAGTTGATGTAACGAGGATGATGGAGCACAAATTATAAAGTTGAAATTTCATTGATAGAAAATTGATACGATTGTGGACTAAGATATCAAAATTTAGAGGCGGCAAAAATTGAATAGCCTATGGGCGGCAAATCTATAAATCCGCCACTGATCTATATATAACATCATTATTGATTTCTTGTGCCTTTTTGTTAACTATTCGGGATACCCCTCGTTTCCATACTATTCTCTAGAAAAATAATACTACTATATTAAAAGGTTAGAACGAACATAGTTCGTGTGGAGAGATACAACCGCCACGCCTATTTATAGCGTGAAGCATTTCTTGCGTTTTGGTGAGTGTGGACGTCAGCCAAGAGTAGCAACGCACTTGTGATTGACTTCAGATTTAACTCCGGTTCCGTATGAAGTTGGTTCCAGGCGCTGATGGACGGCAGTGACCATTTACCATCGATCCATACCAACAGGTGGACTACATACTAGTTTGCTAGAATCTCATAAAAAGTCTATTACTAGAGGTTGCTTCTTACTTAAAGCATCGTTTCCATCATCTTCATTATCAACAATCTTCAAATCAACAATCACTACTATCACTATAACTTGCAGCGCAATTTCGAGGTTGAATAATCAGAACATCTATTATAAAAGCTTTAACCTTGCAGCAAAGAGCAAATTGCTGTAAGCGTAGCGGCTCATAGTCCTCAAATGAAGGATCATGGAGGAACGTATATTTATACGAGCGAATCTTTAGTAAATAAATGGCTTCGGGCTATTTAATATCGAACTGTACATGGACAAAATTCTAACTACATATTAAATACAATCAATAAAAAATGTACAGTAAAAATCAAATCAACCCGTTGAATTGTTTTTTAGTTGTGCAAACACAATTATAGCAAAATTGAATTTTCGTACAATGCTTTCGTAAAATTGCTTTCAAGTTGTATTTTCCACAAATGCTCTACCCAAAACATAGTTATCTTTACAACTAACAATTTGAAAGCAATTTTGTGAACAAATACATTATAATATTTGCATAGGAATAAAATAGCGAACAGTTATATTACAAACCTTATTATATTACGATAAAATTTTGAAAAGTTGTTCACTTTTACTTATATGTTTGACAAGCAATCTCGTGTTTTGACAGTGTTTACGGTACAAATTGCTTAAGCAACGTCGCATAAGTCGGTTGTAAAGCCATAAAGAACAACACCAAATACAGAATGAAATATGTTGCTCAAATATTTGTTTCTTGTTCAAACCTCAACTTGTAATTTATGCGTCTGAAGTTTCTTTAACGTAAACACGACTGACAGTATTTGGGCAAACGTTGGGCAAACAATTGTTATATTGATCAAATGGTTGGTAGTGCTTGTACGAATTCATGGCGACCAAACAGTTTAATCGATGATATGCGCATACAATCCATGCAGTCACTATCGTTGTAGAACCAGTGTAGTTCGGACCGTGAAGGTACCACAGCCATACTTATTTCTAGCGTGATGAAGCAGTTCTTGCGTTTCGGAGGGAGGGGTCTGACAGTATTTGGACAAACTTTGGGTAAACAACTGTTATATTGATCAAATGGTTGGTAGTGCTTATACGATTTCATGGCGACCAAACAGTTTAATCGATGATATGCGCATACAATCCATCCAGTCACTATCGTTGTAGAACCAGTGTAGTTCGGACCGTGAAGGTACCACAGCCATACTTATTTCTAGCGTGAAGCAGTTCTTACGTTTCGGAGGGAGGGTTTGGTTGCTGACACGACGATCTTAGACCTCGGGAGTAACAACGCATCTGTTAATGACTTCAGATAGAACCTAAGTTCTGTATGAGGTCGCTTGCAGATGTCAGTGACCACTTACCATAAGGTGAACTGCATGCTCATTCGCTATATTTGTTTCTTGTTCAATCTTCAGCTTGTAATTTATGCGTCTGAAGTTTCTGTAACTGACGTAAACACGACCAGCAATATTTGGGCAAACTTTGAGCAAACAACAATAAGGTCTACCGCGTTCATACAACTGTTGTGTCAAATAGCTTGTTTGTACTTACACGATTTCATGATGTCTAAATAATTTAATCGATAATACGCGAATGCAATCAATTAAGTCATTATATATCTCGTCAACCCATTATTGTCCCACTGCTGGGCACTGATCTTCTCTCAGAATAAGAGATTTTTAGGCCACAGTCTACCACGTTGGCCAAGTGCGAATTGGTAGACTTCACGCATCTCTAAGACCTTTTTTTTGTAAAGCACTCTCTGGTGTATAGGTTTCCTCACGATGTTTTTCTTCACTGAAAAGTAGTGATAATTAATACGTACACTAAGTTTCAACCATTAGGCTATCACTGATCTATTAGGTTAACTATATATATATTAAGAAAACTGACTTAACTACTGACATGTCAACGCACAAACTAATGTGATTTGAAACTTGAAATATTGAAAAAGTGAGCACTAAGAAAAGATTTTCTAAAATTTGCCCTTTAAAGGAATAAAGAATGAGAATGGGGGAAGATTGTATGAAAGTCCGCCAATTTTGATGTCTCTCAATAAAACATAGTATTTGGCTTTGTGGTTCAAGGTTTTGGTGATAGTTAACAAAACGGGGAGAGGAGGATGAAACCATTTGATCTCAAAAACGTAATAGATATATAATACACGTTGTCACCACCGCACACGACAGTGTGATGGTGACAGCGATGGCCTAACGTGGAGCTAAGAAATAAAGACTTATTGTTAAAAAAAAAATGTGTGCGTGTACTAGCGTACACTCGTAAGAAGTGAAACTTCTTTATGATGTTATTTTTCAAAAAATAATTTACTATATGCAACTTTACAGAAATTGGTTAAATAAAGTTAAATTAGATAAAGTTTAATAAAAGGCTTTTATTAAACTTTATCTAATAATCTAATCTATAATAATCTATCTAATATCACGCGTGGTAGGGATAAGAAAAAGATGGCGCGTAACGGAAAAAAAAAGATGGCGCGTAACAGAAAAAGATGGCGCGTAACGAAAAAATGTTACACTAAATTTTTTTCCAACCTCGATAAAGAAGTTTCACTTCAAAAAAGAAGAACTATTGTGACAAAAGGCACGGACGATCAGTCTGTGGAGTTTTTGTGTTATAATAAAAAAAAATAGATATATAATATTCATCATTCATATCATCGTTTTATGTACTAGTATTCTTGTTTTGCCTGTTGACCGATCCATGAAGAGTCGCGGATCGATTGTTTCATCGCGGCATCATACGAGTCAACTCGACAACCCATTAGTGTCCCACTGCTGGGCACGGGTCTTCTCGCAGAATGAGAGAGTTATAGACCATAGTCCACCGCGCTAGCCTACTGCGAATTAGTGGACTTCACACACCTCCGAGAATTTTTTTTTAAGAACTCTCGGGTGTGTAGGTTTCCTCACGATGTTTTCCTTCACCGAAAAGCAGTGATAATTAATTTCTAATACGCACATAAATCAGTCATGCGTGCCTGGGTTTGAACTTGCGACCTCCCGATTGAGAGGGCAAGTTTCAACCATTAGGCTATCACTGCTCTGCAACATACGTACTCGTATGTTGCAAAGAGCATTGAACAATCCGTTGATAGTTGTACAACTATTTATCAAAACGCGATCGATGTATGTTTTGTTCTTTTTGTTGAACATAAAACTACTACCTAGGTTTATGCGAATCTATGTACATTTCCATATATTTCAACGTACAAATAAATAGTTGTTCGACTAAAAGTTGTACATTTGCGCCAGGCGTTAGCCAGTTTTGTGGAAATTTCTAAACTGCAGGTTTAGAATTAATCCCTACATTTTAATATTTAAACGGGTACCCATTATATGCGTTTTTGAATTCTTTTTGTCGAAAATAAGTTTATTGTAATCACAAAAAGTTCAACGTAAGGATACAGTTAGTGTAGCGTGTGTCGTTAGTATGTAGTCGTTATGTGAAATTTAAGAAAAAAAAGAACTAGACGTAGGGTAGATTGGTTAATCTATCACTAGTGCTTGTCGACGGTTTCTTCCCGCCATCACACTTTCATCGTGACCATGGTCAATGCAACAAGGAAATATTGGCAAAAAGAAATCTGAAAGTATTCGCAATATCAGTAGTCTGATAAAAGTTTAATGTAGATAACCAGTAGAAGTATTATTAGCATGTATTCAAACAATGTCAGCGAAGAGAATAGCACTGACAATATTGCTGAAGTTTATTCTCAGCAAGATTCCAAGAACATGCAATATTTATAGCTCATATATGAGTCCTTAGAGAACCACTAGAGCGCTGCAAAACCCCGATGTCACATCTATTTCTATCGTTTTGAGTGCAGTAGTTCTATTTTCTGACTTGAACGATAGTTACGTGAAGAATTTTGCAACTGTTTCCTTTTTTTGTGACAGGGAGGAAACCTCAATAGGTACACTGAAGCTTTGGGAGAGACTCCGGGTTATGTGGGATTTTACCTACTAAAACCTCGACGGTGGCCTTCCTCTAAGCTTGCAGGGGACCCTGGGATCTCCAACGGAACGCGACGTTTCCCCCTAGCGCGGCGCCCCTTACGGGCTCATCTCTTGGGGGACGTATAATTGTCCTCCTGCACCTTCCGATGTACGACAACATGACGCCCGGGATTCTCGGGGTTGTTAACTGGGCAGTTAGAGCTCCCGCTCTAGCCGCCCGCAATCCCAGAAGCCCTCTTTCCTGATTTGTCCCCGATTGAACACTACCCCTTGACTACCTTAGTAGATAGTCGAAAAGTAGTGTTCGATATGTTTTCCTGCATTTACTGACCTTATTTAATTATGTCATTTTACATTAGTTTCTTGCAAAAATGTTCTACGGTTAATTTCAACATAAATTCGTATTTCCCAGGATCCGGGACTACAAATAGTAGAGGGTTCTCCACCTTCGGATACTCTGGAGCCACGATCGTAAGACCCTCACCACCTGCGCCGGCTACCAACACCTCGGAGATCACCATTGAATTGTTGAGACAGGTTACTCCTCACCCGGAGAAACCACGTAAGTAGACCAATGTATCAAAGCCATGAAGAAACTTTGCTGCTTATAAAAACCATCATTAGCTAGTGGCTCAGGTATTCCAGAAAAGATTTTTTCAAACCATAGTCCAAACTCCGACTCCCTTTCATTTGAAGCATGGAAGTAGCAACACATCTGTTATTGACTTCAGGTAGATCCCCAATTCTACCTATATGAAGTTGTTTACGTACACATTCTTATGCGCTGGATAACATTTGCCAAGGGCACTTCAACCTCGTTTGTCAATTCAATCTTTTAAAAATCGAAATCTTCATCTTGTCTTTAGATATACATAGTTTTTAAATCATTATTAGGGATTAGAATGCTTATAACTTTTCTTGTAGTTTTAAGGTTAAATAAGAAGATTTATTTTCTGACATAAAGTTGAACCAACAAACCTGCTAATCATAAGTGATGTACCTACTTAAAACTACTCAAAAATATATAAAATTATACAAGATCACCAAAGGACCAACTTAATCAACTGTAATGAGTTTCTATTTTGATAATATAATTGGAGATTGATTTAGAATCTTTAATTGTACCTATCGCAACGAAGTAAATATAAATCGAAATATAACAGGACAATAATACATTAATGATTTTACAGAAAAGAAACTGCCAGACCGTCGACCCATCAGCACAGAGACTACCCGGTCTGCGCCCGACGTCATCATAGTCTCCAAACCGATTCGCTGAGGATGACCTTTGGGGCCCCCTCCGTGGGCCCCAACTCCCCCCGACTCCTGGGGGTACGAGTACCCGAGAGAACCTCGAACTTGCCCCGAAGGTTCCTACCAACCCCATATCTGCCACTTGGATACCCTTTCCAAAAGTGTGTCCTTTGAAGACTGTGACGGGTACTATAGCAAATACTTTGATGAAGGTCCAAAGTTAATATATGATTATTGTTTGAAAAGTGATTTTGATTATAAGAAATCAAAGACGCTGCCAAGGAACTTGGGTTCCTCAGTAGATTGTAAGGGGAAAGTGTTTTCGAATAGAAGTGTGTGTTTCTATGACGTTGAGGAGCCGTGCACGCATCGCTGCCAGAAAACTTTCCTGGTCAAAGCCGACGTAGAACCCCCTAGATAACGAAGAGATTTGTCGTTTGATTTCTAGATTGTGATGTTAGTTACGCTTAATTGTTAGTGTACGAGTGCCTGGTATAAGCTAGATTTACTGATGTGAAGGTGGTAGAACCAGAGTAGTTCGACCGGGGAAGTACCACCGCCACACCTATTTCTAGCGTGAAGCTTCTTGCGTTTCGTAAAAGGGTGTGGTTGCTTGTACACTTTTTAATGCGAATATTGAGGAATGCGAGTCCTCGGGACTAGCAACGCATCTGTGACTGACTTTATATAGAATCCATGTTCTGTAGGAAGTTGATTACAGATGTACATGAGCGGTAGTGACCACTTACTTTCAGTCAGATAAAAAAGAGAACTTTTGCCAGGAACTATTTCGGGTAGGATATAACAAATTTTGTCGACCTTTCTTTCGACTTTGTATGACATCTTTTCACCCACTGACCGTATTTACTCAACTGGCTTACTGTTCTTTTCTTTTTAAATCCGCATAATGACCTGTCAGTGCTCACTGTTAAGTATTACTATACTCTGCTGGCCCGACGCTGGTTTGATGGATCGAGAAATAATTATGGAGAAACCCTTTCCCTATTATTTTTATGTTTCAAACTATCTGTGCGTATTAACACGGCAAAATACGCTCCAGTTATAAGGGAGAGACCCTTCTTCAGTAGTGGAATATAGAAAAGATTTTCTATCTTAAAAGTAAGTAAAACAACTACTGCTCCTGATAGTTGAAAAGGCGCATTAATATTTTTCGTAAGCGTAAAAAAGGCGCATTTGTATTGTTTTTTATTGGTCTATGTCGCACTGTGACATGTTTTATTCTGTTAAGTCCGTTTATCCAATTAAGGTATCCAATTAACACCCCCATCCACTTTTGTTACTAAAAAAAAACAGAATTTTCATAATTCTGTTTTTTTTAGTAACAAAAGTGGATGGGTTATTTTTATTTCTTGGTTAAATAATTTGAGAATATTGTTTTTGTTAAAGACATTTTAAAGACAATTAGCCTAATTGAGGCTATATGAGAACCAATTTTTAACTAAAAACTATTTCACTTTACTTATAAATTGCAAACCATTGATCGTAAATTCATTTAAAACCTTTTTCTCCGTCTTTTTGCTACATGTATCTAACTATCGGGAGCAGACAAGTTGTCAGAGAACGTACTTACCATACTTTTTTTTTAGAGACACCTATGATATTATGGTCAAAGTGACCAAACTTTTCGTGATATAGTTCAAAGGACTCTGAAAATATTAAAAGAATATAAAAAATGTATGTAACTTGAGTAACACACTAAATCTAGCTTATACACTAGGCTTAGCTGCACTAAACGATGCTGGCAGTTTTGCTCGGTAGATATTTTCGATTATTTGTGCAATCGTCTAAAGTTCACTGCCATTGTTTTAATGAAGACAAATTGTATGAAAAACATTGTAAATATAAAGTCCGCTATATTCTAAGAAGGCTTACGCACTAGCGGTTAACCGCGGGTGCGGAAGACCGCGCAACTGGCCGCTTTTCCAGTTTAATATGAAACCGCCCCAAAATTCAACCGCGGTGGTTTAAAATTTTGGGATGTACCGTTGGTTGGTGTTCTTGGGTAGTGTTGGTACCTAATTCTTATAATTATAATTCTGTGTGAAAAGTGATTTTTGTTTGTTTTGTTTTTCTAACAATTTTTAAGCCAAAATTGTTAGAAAAACAAAAAGACTAATATTATCGCGGAATTGACACATTTTAATACTTTAACGGGTACTCACGATGGGTCGAAATATCGGCAAAAAGAGTTCGAAGAGGATTCAAAAACCGCATATCGTGAATACCCGTTAAAGTATTGAAATGAAACAAAAAGACCTTCACTTTTCGGAACGTTTTCCTAAATCAAAATTTATCGGAAGGTCTAAGAGTTAAACAGATAGATCTGATGAAGATTTTTATAACAATTTTGACAATTAAAGAAGATTTGGCCAAAAATAAACTTATACTCTTTTTCATTATGAGCATTGTTATCATTACAAATAATAATTAGAGTTGTATACTGGAGGCACATGATTGTAACATTACATGTACTAATTACAGTAATATGGGTGAACTTGACATTCGATGTCTTATCTTGTCTCGTGTATAAAGGCGGATTTATATTTGTCTGACGTGTAGTGACGTGACGCATCAGAAGGGTATCGATTTCATACATTTAATATGGTAACTGATGAGACACAACAGAAGCCATCACAACACATTGCGCATTACTAGTATGAACGTCACCATAGTAAATGTATGAAACCGATACTCTTCTGATGCGTCACGTCACGACTAGGGATTGCAATCCGGAAAACCGGATCCGGTAATCCAGCGGATCCGGCACAAATTTACACAAACCGGATCCGGACCTCCACCGGATCCTGTGATTGTATATTTTGACAAAGGTTTCACATTACAAAAATAATTACCGTTAGAAATCGATCCTTTTTTACACTGTTTTAACCGTTCGATTAATGCCGCCGGATCCGGTCGGATCCGGCCGAATTGAAAATGAGGCCGGATTGCGATCCCTAGTCACGACGCGTCAGACAAATATAAATCCGCCTTAAGTCTGACGCAAAAATCTAGTAATGAAATAACAATACCGCATGTACCTAACAGAAAAATGTAATTATACCATTAACGATTGTCTTAATGACAGGAATGCATACATAACACGGCTATGTGATTTGATAATAAGTTCTAAACATTTTTTATTAAGTACCTATTAATGTTCTCCATATAAATTTTAATAGCAAAAACGACATAGGTAATTTGACATTTCTACGCCAACATTAGGCAACAGTCAGTTGTTCCTTCCACTTTAATCAACTAATCACCTATAAATTATGCTCCTTACTAACAAATAAATGATTATGATTATGATAATACTAGGCTCTTGCCCGCAGCTTCGCCCGCATGGTCAAAGGGAATTAACATTAGCATTTGATAGCGTGATTCAGAACTTGCAAATGAATTTTACTAACGCCATCTATTAACAACGTCTGGAACTACTAAATATGTATCAACTAACAAAACATCGATATCCTCATGGGAATCAGAGAGCGCGGTTAAATGTAGTCTATGTCACTCTCCGCCCTCCTATCTCCCAGCATATAAACCATATCATATAATAGCTATGTGGCGACGTAAAAGAGGAACAAACAAAGACACTTTCATATTTATAATATTTTAATGGGTTGCGGGAAAACATCACATACATGTCAATACATGTCACAAGAAATGAAGCAACATCTTTAATATTGCATAAGTTTCGCCGTTTCGCGAGAATCACCGCAAAATTCAAAATTCATCAAAATTTAAGATGCACTTTCTTGTAAAAAGGCCTAGAATTGAAAACTTGGTTCTATTATTTTCCACTACTTTATCTACTTTTAATAAAACAAAAGCCGGCAGTGAGTTGTATTGTGTTTGTCCTAGCGTTTCTTAAACGTAGACGTTTGTTGGACGTAAACGCGACGTAAACGCCATGACAATACCGCGTTCCGCAATAATTACAAAAAAAATTAAAACAAGAAACGTCATTTAAAGTGCGTTATGACAACAATTTGTTTAAGGCTTATAAACTCATTCAAAGTAGATAAATATAAAATTAAATAGTATGCAAATCTTTTATTTTCTTTACAATGAAATCGTACATTATTCATTATACAATACAATACTAATCGTATTCAAAAAGTCGCTGAAGCAAATAACATCGTCATTTTAGTTACACATTTTTGTTTCTTTCTTTTATTTTCTGATTGATTTTTTTTTTGTTCATGACCTTTACCTAAATTGTTATGCCTATTATAAAAAAAGACGATTGCACATAGATTTTTGATTTTAGAAAATATCATTTTTGGGAGATATTTGTGAGAATTTTAGAAAATTAGATTAATAAGCGATGTTTTTAAGTAAAATAACATTTCTACAATTTGTAATTTTAGTGTAATTTTTCGATAAATTGAAAGTTTTCTACGTCTTCCATGAAATTGTTTCTGTAAAAATGTATTTCTAAGGATTTCTGTAAATTGTAACATATGTTTGTAATAACTGAAAATACATTGTTTAAGTAATCATTCCTTGTATTAATTACTGGTTCTAGTATTTGTTACTATACATATCAAATTAATTATGTTTATTACCATATTTTATATTATTTTCTACTTCTATTAGTAAGATCCCCGAAAATAAAAAAACCCTTTATAAAAACAATAAACGCTGCAATAAAAAGGCATTAATTTGAATTAAATTAATAATTAATAAATATAATTAATGAAACAAAAAAAATGGTTTGGAAAATTAATTAAAGCACGTTTGAGATACGACGGAATCTTCTGAAAACCGATAAGTACTATTATAAGTATTTTTTTTATAGTTGGGCCTAACGATAAGGCAGACGGGTAATCTGATGGAAAGCAGCTACCGCCTATGGACATTCGCAACACCAGAGGAGTCGCTAATGCATCGCCTGAAGGAGAGCTCTTTTAACACCTTTCTTCAAGAGCCACATGTCGCAGCGCTCCGGGAATATCTCAGGAGAAAGTTCAATTCCGCACTTGGCTAGCGTCGTAGTCTACATACTTTTTATTCTAAGAGACCTGTGCCCAGTAGTGGGCAATAACGCGTAAATAAATAGTAAATAATGATGGTGATCTTCAGATTTCCTATCTTTTTTTTTTGTTCTCGAGGGGGAAACCTTCCAAAAGTACGCGACGCCGTGAGAGCGACGCAGGGTTATGTGGGATTTTTATCGCACTAAAACCCCTCGGTGGCCGTCCTAAGATTTTTTTTTATTTGACTGAAGTAGCTACTTACACCGTTTCCTACGTTACTTCCGTTCGTTTGACCATTTGCTATCAGGTGGACTGCATTCCACCTGATGGTAAATGGTCACTGCCGCTCATGGACATCTGTAATCAACTTCATACAGAACATGGGTTCTATCTGAAGTCAAACACAGATGCCTTGCTACTCCCGAGGACTATGATGGTCGCCTCATGTAAAAGTGTGCCGTCAACCACACCCTTCTATCGAATCGCAAGAAGTGCTTAACGCTAGAAATAGGTGTGGCGGTGTGACTTCACCGGTCGAACTACACTGGTTCTACCACCTAAATGAAACGGCTACAAAAAGGACTCCGGGATCTCCAAAGGAATGCAACCGGAATCCTCTTCAGGTTTCCTATCTAAGGTTCACTTATAGACCTTATAAATGGTAGTGTCCACTTACCGTCATGTGGACCCCATGCTCGTTTAAATCTTTCCAATATAAAAACGTCCCTATGGGTTATATAACGCTTTCTATACTTATAACCACTTGGCTTTTCTCCTGAGTCGTGACTGCTCAACACAGACTCAGGACTAAAATCAATATTTCTAATCTAGCCAGGATTCGAACCTAGAACCCACTGCCTCTTTGACCGGTATGAGTCCCGCTCCGCCACGTTGGTCGTCAAAATATTATTTTTTGCAATCCATTACATTCGGCCCGTTGTACCGTGCATCAGGCTTTACACTCGTTTTAATAAACAGTTCCTTATACCCGATATTTTAATTAGAACGGCAGTTTAAATAGATTTATGCTTCAAACACAATATAACTCTTTGAACATCGCAAGTAACTTGATTAACTTTTAAGCTGAGGAGTAGAAGTTATGTTATAAAATTATAATGTTGCGGGTGTAAAGAACAACAGTATTATAATGATTTTTAAATAAATATTTACTTTAATATTCGTAACAATTTCGAAATTCGTAGCAACTACTAACTTCTGACTCATCTATTTTCGGCTTACTTCATTTCACTTTATTTTGATTTGAATAACGAAAACAAAAGATAATAATAGATAGCTTTTAACACAGGCTATCAATTGTTATCATTTAAATAATATAAAATGGTAAAAGAACCTCACGTGGCAAAGTGGCATCTACCGTCCATGGACATATGCAATCAACGACCAAAATAAAATGACCTTACTAGAAGATTTTTAATTAACAATCAAGAAATTCCGTAACTGAAAAACCTAACACCCCCCACTCCGCCTACCATGTAGGCGCCGAGCGTTCGCTTATCGTGTACGAAGCTCGCACGGATCGAACGAGCTGCTCGGAAATTGAACGAATATGTAAGAATACGAATATATATTTACAATATTGAAGTAAAGTTAAATGACCACACATGAAGATCTATTTGTACGCTACGTCATACAGAACAAAAAATCTATATAACTCAATCACAGATGTGTTGCTATTCCCAAGGACTAAATGGCCGCCTCATATAAAATCGAGCCAGCAACTTTGTTGCCGGCTCACTGTAGCTCACAAACAGTCGCCGCATATGCCGCGTAAGCCGGCAGCCACGCTCTTCCGACGAAACAATTCAACTAGATGTGGCGATTAGTAATAATTATAACGAATGTCAGTATTTGTACATTCGGGAATGCGAATATTGTTTTTTGAAGTGAAACTTCTTTAGGCGCATGAGGGTAAAATTTTTACAGATGAAACACGCCAGTAGTCACGCCGGTGACTACCGGCGGTGCCAGTCATGCCGGTATGCAACGGAAGTGTCGGAAAAGAGAGAGAGAGTGATCGAGACCGATTGAGAGAGAGTAAAACAGGGCGAACGTAGCATGAGCAACTAGCCGTGGAGTGAGAGTAGGGAGCAAGCGAGTGAGAAAGATTGAGAGAAAAAGTGAGACAGAGCGAACGTCGTATCACGCCTTTTTCCCTTCCTCTTAATCTTGGAAATTTAAAGTTTTAGATTTGTATAAATATAAACAAGATTTATAAATTAGTTCGCCAAAGAAGTTTCACTTCTGACATGTGTACTTTGTACGCATGCATGTTTTTTTTTCAGTATTTTGGTATAATGGACCGAAGGATCTAGATTTGACGACCTTATTTTGGTCCTCAAACTGCAGTTAAATTTCAAGTTGGATAAATTTAGCGACCTTGTTTTGCGCCTTGAAATTCAATATTCTCAAAATATTCGCACGAATTTTTACTCCTACATTGGACAGACTAAGCGAGCCATATCCCAACGGATTAAAGAACACATCTGCACAGTCAAAAAACATGACCCGAAGAAATCTGCGGTAGCTGAACACATCCTTAATTCCAGATCTAACCACTGGATCGAACTGCATAAAGGTGATCTCCGCTGAGCGTCATTACTTTCCATCTTTAGTAAGAGAAGCTATAGAGATCAAAAAACATCCTAAAAACTTTAACAGAGAAGATGGTTTTAAACTAGGACAAGCGTGGAATCCGGTGGTTAGTTTATGTTAATCGCAAATAGTGCAAAGTGCGGTGCGTAAGGAAGTTAGTGTTGTGTGTCGTGATATGGAACCTAAAAAAGAAAAACGAACTAGACGTAGGGTAGATAGGTTAATTTACAACTAGTACTTGTCAACGGTTTCTCTCCGCCACCGCAGTTTGGCCGTGACCACAATCCATGCTGGGTCGATTTATACCAATATGAAATATATGGGTCGAAATATCGGCAAAAAGAATTCTATAAGAATTCATAAACCGCATATCGTGAGTACCCGTTAAGTATTAAAATTATTATTGTAAATTAATAAATGTGTAATTATTAAAATGTATCAATTCCGCGATAATACTAGTCTAAAATCATTTATTCGCAACAATTCTTGCGAATACCAATGTCTATACCTGGAGATGATACCTCCCTCGAACCACACTCGTTCGACCGCTATAAAACAATACTAAACATGTGCATTTCCCGTAAAACTTGAGCTGTAGATCCCAATTTTCATTGCGTTCACAATTACCTAACCAGATCTGTCTGCTTAATGTCGTGAAAATGTTTCCGTACGAACTCACCAAATAAGCGTTAAGATCTAGCTTCACCGGCGACGATAAGCGAGTGAAAAGTTCTGCAATATAGGTGAAGGAAGACTTGCCAGTTTGTATACACAATACTCACTTACACACACACACATACAAATACAATAAAATAGGAGATAAATATTGTTAAATTGATTAAATTATATATTTTGTTCATTATATTATTATGTCCTAAGTTAAATTTAGCTAATAACTACTGGCACAATCCTAATACAAACACTCGTTGCTTAAAAACGAGCTGTTAATCCCCTTATGATTGTACCTTGAGACGATAGAGAAAATAAATATTATTTTTGTTATACACTTGAGAAGCCGTGTTCGGTTATACCAACCCATTTTTTTTTTATAATTGAAGGAACACATTGAGTGCACCTATTGATAAGTGGTTACTGCTTACCCGGCTTATCTATAAGCAACTTCAGATAGAACAGAGCATAATTGTATCCCAATTCAGGTGGGTTAATATCATGCTACACACCAATGACTTTCCATTGTCTTAAAATATTATGTTGTGATGGTAAAAACACATTAGATTAAAATCAATCGGCTCTTACCTTAGACCCTGAAACAAGCCAAAAATACATGCAGTTTTTGGCACACGACAATTTTAAAATATAACTCCATCGAATTCCACGTTGTAATCTGAATTTAAAAACAAAAATATTTGTTACGATTTAATATTAATACATATAAGAAAACATGTCAAATACATATAAGAAAACACATCCATTTCGATTCAATCATAATTTGTAGCAAACTGCTTCCTATTTTCATGATCTTTTATAGTCTAACTTGCAAACAAACGTGTGTAAATACGCATCTTCTTTTATATAAAAATGAATGTTTGTCTGTATGTCCTCTATAGAAACGTAAACTATTCATTTGATTATATAATGATCATTAGCAAAGTTGTTAATCATGAACTCGCGAAGGTTTCTGGTGGTTTTTTTGTTTTTTTTTTTTGTGATGGCGTAGCAACGCGCGAACGGTACAGCTAGTCCTATATAAAATATATAATGCTAATGTTTTTAACTGGAACAGAAACCGTAGGTAGTGGCTGTGGCTGTTTACCATTAAGTGGTCAAGATCGTTTGCAACTTTTATTGTACAATTATATAATAATGCATTAATAAATTTAATAAATTTATCGCTGTGACTCGAACAATCAGACCACGGTTTTACCTAAACCTGTATTTCGTCGTATGAAGAAATTTAATGTCGCAAACATAAGCTGCTTGTCGTTAAATTTTATTTGTCGTGATATTTGAAACATAACGATATATGTATATTTTTTCCGATCTAATGATTTGGTAACATTTTCATGTAAAATCCTAAACTTAGTGTCCAAAAAGTATCATAATAATATTAATTTATAGGTATATGTTCTACCTATAATGAGTATTTGCAATATTAAATCATTTGAAGGTGGTAGAACCAGTTTAGTTCGACCGGGGAAGTACCACCGCCACACCTATTTCTAGCGTGAAGCATTTCTTGCGTTTCGATGGAAGGGTGTGGTTGCCGGCACATTTTTATATGAGGCGACCATCATAGTCCTCGGGAGTAGCAACGCATCTGTGATTGACTTCAGATAGAACATGTTATGTATGAAGTTGATTACAGATGTCTATGAGCGGCAGCGACCACTTACCATCAGGTGGACTCGTTTAATACTTCAGTCAGATAAAAAAAACAATGGTTCGATCAGGACGGTACCTATTTGTATCGTGAAGCAGTTCTTGCGTTTCCGTAGAAGTTTGTGATTGCTGGTATAAACGCATCTGTGATTGACTTGAGATTGGACCCTAGTTATAAACAAAGTTGCATACAGATTGACGGGCAGCAGTGACCACTACGGGTTGCTCCGTCAATCTCGAATAAAAAAAATAATGCCGGTTATAATACTTAACGGGTACTCACGATATGCAATTTATGAATTCTTGTAGAATCTTTTTGCCGATATTTCGACCCAGTTGCATGGATCGTGGTCACGGCCAAACTCACCGGCCGTGACCACGATCCATGCAACTGGGTCGAAATATCGGCAAAAAGAATTCTATAAGAATTCATAAACTGCATATCTTGAGTACCCGTTAAGTATTATAACGTATCAATTCCGTGATAATACAAGTCTAAAATCATATAATGCCGGTTAACTTACTTAAATATCTGACCTGCCTTAAGAGAAGACTATCTGTTTTTAGTAGCAACATTTTTGTGATCGGCTTCAGATAGAACCCCCATAGACATGATTAATGATATCCATGTGCGGCAGAGGGCAATTACCATCAGGTGGATTTCATGCTCGTTTGCTACTTCAATATATACGTAGATATATATACACCTTTTATACTGTGGAAGTAGCAAACGAGCATGCAGTCCACCTGATGGTAAGTGTCACAGCTACTCATAGCCGTTAGAAATTTAGCTATGTTACCATACTTTGCTTGTATTCGTGGGTTCTAGGTTCAATTCCCGGCCAAACAGAAACTTACATGATTATTTTAGTTTTGAGTTTTAAGTCTGTGTGTTAATGTGGTCGTTTTTATGTGAACATGTCTGTCTCGCGACACTGAAGAAAATCCTAGGTGGGTCTGAATGTAGATTGAGTCCTATGCTTATACAGTGCAAAGAAAAACCTTTATCTGACTGAAGTAGCAAAGGAGCATGCCGTCCACCTGCTGGTAAGTGGTCACTGCCGCCCATCTGTGAGCAACTTCACACAGAACATGGGTTCCACCTGAAGACAATCACAGATGCGTTGCTACTCCCGAGGACTACGATGGTCGGCTCATGTAAAAGTGCAATTACCTATTTAGTTATCAAACCGTAATATTTATATATTACAATTTTGTTGTATGTTGCTGAAGATAAATATTTGTTACAAATTAATTAATCCCCGTGTTAATATATTAGTAGATAATATTTCGGACAATTGAATGCAAAAACCACTCTAATGATAATGCTTTAAATCAAGTTCGAAACTATTGGTTTTATGATTATTTATTAAATCTTATTTACTATTTATAACAGTTCGCGTTTAAAAAACGTCAACATTTTTTTTTATATCTTTGTCATAAGCGGTTAATTTTTTTAAATACTAATTTGATGTGTTTGTAATGTACATAGTGTACAGGTTGTAATTTGTATGTTTATTGCTGACGACCCGCGAGGCGGTGGCGGTTACGGATACCGGACTGACGCGCAATGGGTCCCGGGTTCGATTCCCGGCCAGACAGGTATCTGAATGATAAGTTTAGTTACATGTTCTGGGTCTGGGTGTTTGCGTATTCGTCTTGCGTGTGTCCATGGTACCCACGACACAGGATAAAATTCTAGTGTGGGGCTATGAGTGTAGAAAGCGTATGTGTGTGTGTGTGTGTATTGTTAAATTTGTTGTTATTAATTAATATTAAAAGTAACTTTTCAAATTTTCGTCTCACTAATTTATTAGTTAGTGCCATATAACGTCAACATGCGCAGCGCTCTCCATAACGATCTGGCATGAACGGGGTTCCTGGGTTGAGTCCCGATAAGCAAACATATATTGATATAAACAAATAGGTATGTATATATTTCCAATTTCATTCTGGTTCTGGAAATTAATTAATTATCTTATCTGTGTGTTATAAGGAACAAAACGCCTTTTCAAGGTTTTATAATTTAATTAAATCTTTCTCTGTTTAAATGTTTTATTTTATTATATTACTGTTACTTTAAGTAATAATTTAAGTAAGTTATTTCGTTGAGTACATTGTACATTTTATTATATGTTAAGTTGCATTGAATAGTAAGCAGCAAATGGACATCTATAAATCAACCTCAGATAAAAACATTTTACCTCAGGTCGGTCATAGATGCGTTGCTACTCCTGAGAACTCGAACCTGAGAAGTCAGAACGCCTCAAATAAGTATGTCGTCCATACCACAAACTCCAGACCAAAAGAAAGCAGCGCTTAATATTGTTCCAAGGCAGAAATTGGTATGGCGGTGGTCTCCGCAGTCAAACCAAAAAAGCTTCTACTATAAAAAAAATGCATGCCATATATTTTTTCAAACGCGGATAACGCCGGAGTATCAGGTAGTACATGATATAAACCGTTTTCCTGATTTAATATGGATTTTCTAAAAATAGACTCGTTCATAATAACATGGCCGCTTAATACCCATTGAGTACCAAAGCCCTTATGGGCTTAGTTTCCAATATGAAAGGATATTTCATCTTTTGTACAGAACCTTTCGGGTTTTCGTATAGAAATAGCACAAAACAATGTTATGTAACTTTAGGGGTGTACAAATTTGGGAGTTGCCAAAAAACACAGGGGTGCTCAAAACCCCTTTTATTGTTCTTACAAGTAGGTAAATCAGTTATAGTTCATAGAGAAAGTAGTGAAACTGGAAACACAAAGCGAAGGTAGAACCAGCGTAGTTCGACTAGGGAAGTACCACCGCCACACCTATTTCGAGCGTGAAGCATTTCTTGCGGTTTAATGGAAGGGTGTGATTGCCGGCTCACTTATATATGAGGCGACTATCTTAGTCCTCTGGAGTAGCAACGCATCTGTAATTGACCCCAGATAGAAAATATGTTCTATATGAAGTTGGTTACAGATGTCCATGAGAGGAATGACCTTACCTTGAGGTGGAATGTATGCTCGTTAGCCACTTCAATCAGATAAATAGGTAAAAGATATGAGGTACCATACGTGTAGATAACATTCTGTTGATGCAAATTCGCAGGACTTTATTGTGACTTTTAAAAAACTTCTCTATAAAAACTCGGTATACAAAGTTTGGTCGTTCCAGAATGATCAGGCGCTTGTTTGTTGTTCTATTCATGCAACTTACAAAAATGTATGTATCAACCCTCAAAGAGTAAACTTCTACGGCTTTAAGAATAGTTTTAACATCAACAGTGTTAGATTGATTTAGGTCTTTTAAACTAAGCCAAAAGAGCTCCATGTAGTTTCTCGTTGTGAAGTTCCGCAAAGTTTATTTTAAAATAACCAACACGAGAGCATCTTCGCCGAAATTCTCTTTGTAAACTCATGTGTAACTTTTGAAGTATTACACAGCTGCGCTGCACTTTGCAGTTAAACTTTTTAACCGGCTTTCAAAGGAGGGAAATTGTTCTTATAATATGAATAGAAAACTTTAAAAATCGATATGCAGGCAATACAGCCGGTTGCAGACGGCTAGAGTGGGAGCTCGAACCGTTCGGTCAGGCAATCCCGGGAAGGACGGCGGTATGTGTGGTCGCATACCGTTGTAAAGACTAGACGGAGCGGTGGGCCCAGCCGCCCATCTGGGAGGAGCCCGATGGGGCAGCGCGCTCGAGGATTCCGGTTGAAGTCGTTTCGAGATCCCGGAGTCCTCCTTTTCAGCGCCGAGGACGGCCACAGGGAGGGTTTTAGTGCGGTAAAAATCCCACATAACCCTGCGTCACTCCCACGGCGTCGGGTACCTTTGGAAGGTTACCCCCTCGAAAACAAAAAAAAAAGGCAATACAGCCTCGCTATTTTTGTCTTTATTATCATCCACCCAGTATTTAGTATTGTCGAGTTCTCCCATTTTATTAGGAATACTTTACATAGTCTACTATGCTAACCAAGTTCACACATACATACATAAGTAGGTACAAGTTACATCCTGTTATTTGGATTCAGAAGGCGCAGGGCCGGTTGGAGTGGCGTTATTAAGGGGAGGTCTATGTCCAGCAGAGGACCTCAAAGGGCTGATGGATGGATGGATGATTTGAGAAAACTTTAAGCAATAGTCTACACTGCCTAAGTACGGATTCACACGCCTTTTAGAAGTAATGTTTTATAAATCTTTGACCCAAAGTCCAAGAAACATGCATCAAACATCAATCGCTTTTCTCTGCAAGCGTTGGGTATTAAAAACAAATGTTTGCGTCTTACGAGGTCACGAAATTTTGTCGCAAATTATAGCTACATAAGGTGCGAAAAGAGCTCTCCTTCAGAGCCGGCGATACATTGGCGACTCCTCTGGTGTTGCGAATGTCCATAGGCGACGGTGACTACTTTCCATCAGGTAGCCCGTCTGCCTCATCGCCAGGTTAAAGTATAAAAAAAAAAAAAAACGTAAGCCAAAATTTGCATAAGTGGGTTCATTGTAACAAGTAACTTTTAAATATCAAATATGTTGAAACCATATTTAAGTATAATGATTGAAGTAGCAAACGAGCGTGCAGTCCACCTGATGGTAAGTGGTCACTGCCGCCCATGGACATCTGTAAGCAACTTCATACAGAACGTAGGATTTATCTGAAGTCAAGCACAGATGCGTTGCTACTACCGAGGACTATGATGGTCATCTCATATAAAACTGTACCGGCAACCACACCCTTCCATCGAAACGCAAAAAAGGCTTGGACCAAGAATAGGTGGTGGTCGAGAGGATGGTACTTCCCCGATTGCACTACACTGGTTCTACAACCTATAAAAAACAATATAAACGTGCATTATTAATTTACAAATATAAGGGTTTTTACACGTATATACGAGTATAATATCATAAATACATGCTTTGAACGCTTATGAAAAATCTCTCCTCGCAAATAAATGCACGATAACAGGCAAATGCAGAGGTATGGTGGAGACGTTAAATCAGAGCCGCTGTGCAAAGTCGTAAACTGCACAGTGGCTGCACAGCGTGTAGCCTGTCTCACGAACGCCCGCTCAGCTTGTTAATCACTATGAAACTATTACACGATATTATTTAACATGATTTTTTGTTTAATGAAGTAGCAAACGTGCGTGTTACAGATAGTAAGATGTCAATCCCAAGTGCTTTACTGGTCCCGACGACTCGCCTCATATTAAAGTACACTCTTCTTCCGAAAGGCAAGAATTGCTTCGCGCGGATTGTGATACCTTCTCATCGAACTTCTATCTATTCTTCTATCTTCATCGTTCTACCACCTTTCATCTATCGTAAAGCTGTTATTGCGTTTCGGTGGAAAAGTGTGGTTGCTAGCTCAATAATAATCCTACCCTTCCTTAACTGCTGATGACCTCTGAAGACCCTGGGGTTGACCAAGATTTCACAGCTATTTGTATTGTGAAGCAATTCTATGTTTCATTGGGGGGTGTATATGCGGGCTTATTTAAGTAAGGGGCGACCATTTCAGTTCTCGGGACAAATCCCGTGGACTGAAAAAGTCGCGACTGTAACTGACTACAGATACGGAACCTCGGATCTATACTACTATGACCAAGTAGTCACAGCAAGATCTATAAGTACCGTCAGGTGGACTGCGTGCTCGTTTGCTACTTCAATATTGTATAGAGGTATGAAAATAGATAAAAAAGGGTAATAAAAGCGATGTAACACGAACAGCGCCTTCTTGTTCATAAACGTAGCATTCCTAAGTTGATTTTCTCGCGCACTTTACATTACTCATGTGAGCTTGAAATATGAGATAGAAATAAATTCTGAAAAGCGACATGAATAAATTACACATACAGAATAACTTACACGTGCAAGACCGTTTATAAAATCTGATCAATACCACTTTAGGGTACATTATTGTCCCACTGCTGGGCACACTGTCCCCAGAATGAGAGAGTTTAAGGCCATAGTCCACCGCGCTGGCCAACAGCGAATTGCTGCGCAATACCACATATGATATCCTAAAAGGGTTGCTTCTTAATAAAGTCAGAACTTATTCATAGTTGTGAGTTAATTAAAAAAGCTACTATTTTGGTTCGACTTCTGTGATACCAACACCGCAGCTAATAACAGGAGTATTATACTGCTGTATTTTGGTTTTCAGAGTATGGTAAGACGTACTTGTCCGAGGTAAGAGAGAAAATACGAGTATATCCAAGAGACGAATATATGTATGTGACAGCACGTGAAATACATTATAGATCGACATAAAGTATTATAAATAATTTAATATTGCAAATAACTACAAGTATTTGCAATATAACTTTATTTAGACAATTAAAATTAAATGCGGGTAGTACAAATACAGTAGATGACATCATCGCAATGGCCGCTCGTCAGTCGGTTGTCGGTAATCACGCGAGACGGTCGCGTTGTAATCTATCTTGTATTCAGTGTTGTGTTTTAATTTAAAGTGTAATAAAATCAAATAAGTAAGTGTTAGATATTATGAACGTATATTGACTCGCGTGGTGCAGCGGTTACCATACCGGCCTGACGCGCAATGGGTTTCGGGTCCGATTCCCGGCCAGACAGGTGTCTGAATGATGAGTTTAGATTCATGTTCTGGGTCTGGGTGTTTGTGTATTCGTCTTGTGTGTGTCTATGGTACCCACGACACAGGAAAAAATCCTAGTGTGGGGCTATGAGTGTATAAAACGTGGAGTTCCTGCTACGTCACAACCACAATGGGGAATAGCCTGGAGCGCTCCAAAAGGTTTTCTTTAGCTTCGGTACAGGTATGTACGTTATACAATTATTTGTTGTACATTGGACAATTATTTATTGATGTTTAAATATTATATCTAGTATTCTTGTTTAACCTAATTTAATTTATTAACTGGCCTCGAATACAAGTACACAAGCGAAAAGTCAGTATCACGATGGAATCTTTGTGTCGGAAAGAAGGGCTACGCAAAGCTGTATGTGGCTACTATGGTCCTCACAGAACAGTTTCTCTTCAAGACGACATTGCATAATTCTGCTCATAATTTGTGAAGTGAAACTTCTTTATCGGGGTTGGAAAAAATTTAGTGTAACATTTTTTCGTTACGCGCCATCTTTTTCTGTTACTCGCCATCTTTTTTTTCCGTTACGCGCCATCTTTTTCTTATCCCTACTACGCGTGATATTAGATAGATTATTATAGATTAGATTATTAGATAAAGTTTAATAAAAGCCTTTTATTAAACTTTATCTAATTTAACTTTATTTAACCAATTTCTGTAAAGTTGCATATAGTAAATTATTTTTTGAAAAATAACGTCATAAAGAAGTTTCACTTCTTACGAGTGTATGCTAGTACACGCACACATTTTTTTTTATATGTAAACCTTTCATGTGGAGCCAAAATTGACTTATCATTTCATTCCTTTTTTCTTTGCCATTGTATTCCAATAACGTAGTAAAAGAAATGCTTTTAAACCCAATACATACATTAAAACGGATAGACTTTCAAAGCCATATAAAACCGAAAATTCAATCTTCTTTGATCATAGGAGCCGTATTCCTTGCTCCCGACATTATATATAGCAGATTTCTTCGTTTAGCAATATATTTAAATAGAATAAGCCGAACTGCGTAGCGGAGAGGTTTTTTTTTTGAGGGGGAAACCTTCAAAAGGTACCCGACGCCGTGGGAGCGACGAAGGGTTATGTGGGATTTTACCGCACTAAATGGTGGCCGTCCTCAGCGCTGTCGCCCGGGACCCCAGAAGTCCCTTTTAGTCGCCTCTTACGACAGGCAGAGGATACCGTAGCCCTATTCTAATCCCGAAACTACAGGGACAGCGGAGCGGTTACCATACCGGTCTGAATTGCAGAGTCCCGTGTTCGATCCCCCGCTAGACAGATACCTAAATAGATTTAAATTACTGTTATGTGTCTGAGTATTCATGCATTAGTCTTTATGCGTCCATTTCACGTACAAAACGGAAACAAATCGATACTTTATACAATTTAAGTAGCAAAGGAGCACGTGTACCTGAGGGTATGTGGTCACTGACGCCCATGAACATCTTTTAGCGACTTCACATAAAACAGTGAATCTATGTTAAGTCAATCACAGATGCGTTGCTGCATCCATTTACGACAATGTTTGACTCATTAAAAAATGAGCCGGCACGAAACAACCACTGATACACACTAGAAATAGGTCTCGAAATTATCGTCTTACTGCTGGGCACGGGTATTCTCTCAGAATGAGAGAGTTTTAAGCCATAGTCCAGCGCGCTAGCCAAATGCGAATTTGTGGACTTCACACACCTCCGAGAACTTTTTTTAAAGTACTCTCGGTTGTGTAGGTTTCCTCACGATGTTTTCCTTTACCGAAAAGCAGCGATAATTAATTCCTAATACGCACATAATTTCAGAAAAATCATAGGTGCGTGCCTTTGTTTGAACCTAGGACCTCCCGAGCGGACAAGTTTCAACCATTAGGCTATCACTGCTCTGAAAAGAAATATCTCCACGGTCGATCATACACGTTTTACTACCAAGCGTGAAGCTATGTGTGTTTAAAAAATAATAATAACAAAATAATAATTACTCACTACTCCGTATTGCATTACACTCTAACGCCAGAACAACCATAAATCGAATTATTTCCGTGATTGCAAATGTATTTCAATTCGCAATGCTTACAATAAGCGTACAATATGTTCAGTACGTGCATTATGAACAGTGTGCGATTGTGCCTGCATTATTGTACGCGGTAATTTATATACGATCTTACTGTAGGTATTCTTTAATAAATGGAATGTTTTTTGTTGCCAGTTGTATAAATTCGCGAAGTTAATACCATTAATCATTTGTTACTTGTAATTCCTGGTCAACCCATGATTGTTTCACTGTTGGGCACGGGTCTTCTCTCAGAATGAGAGAGTTTAGACCATAGTCCACCGCGCTGGCCAAGTGCGAATTGGTGCGAACACTCCTCCAAGAACTTTTTTTAAAGTATGTACTGTCGGGTGTGTAGGTTTCTTACTGTAGTTATGTTTGAATAAAAGTAACACTTAGTTTCTAAATGTATTTGGATTATCAACGCTTCTATAACGTTACGTTGTTTTACAGCAAATTAAAATTTAAAGGTAATGCATGAATTTAGGTTGTTGGTTAAATTTGCATATAATAATATAAATTCTTGCGTATTAGTTGTAATAGTAACAATTGGCAATACATACAAATACCTCCGCCTTTAACTCATAGTAATGGCAACCGTTCAGCCTTTTTTGTGACCGGGAAGAAACCTTCAAAAGGTACACCAAAGCCTGGGGAGAGACTCCAAGTTATGTGGGATTTTTACCCACTAATACCTCCTCGGTGGCCTTCCTCGGCGCTTGTAGGGGACCTCGGGATCTCCAATGGAACGCATCGGTGTCCCCTAGCGCGGTGCCCCATACGGGCTCATCTCTTGGGGGACGTGTAGCCTAGGTACCTACTGAACTTGTATTTCGCCAACTTTTATACAGATACAAATAATCGTGTCGATTAACCTTAATGCAATGCATGTTTTATATGTCTATACGGTTTTGAATTTGGTTATTCCTTGTACGATTTTTTAACGCAGTTTTTTTTTAATAAATAGAGTGATCCAAGTGGAAGGTTTTTACGTATGTATGTACAACCCATTATTGTCCCACTGCTGGGCACGGGTCTTCTCTCTGAATGAGAGAGTTTTTAGGCCATAATCCACCGCGCTGGCCAAGTGCGGATTGGTGGACTTCACACACCTCCGAGAACTTTTTTTTTAAAGAACTCTCGGGTGTGTAGGTTTCCTCACGATGTTTTCCTTCACCGAAAAGCAGTGATAATTAATTTCTAATACGCACATAAATCAGTGGTGCGTGCCCGGGTTTGAACCTCGGACCTCCCGATCGAGAGGGCAAGTTTCAACCATTAGGCTATCACTGCTCTTTTACGTATAATACATGCATAATATAATGGAGGAACACTGATAATTTAAGATTCATAATTATTAGGCGGAACGAAGTTCACCGGGTCAGCTGGTACTAAATAAGTAAGAACCCTTATTAGTCAATCCATTACAATACGACTCCACTATCACCACCGCATCGCCTTTTTCTACCCAAAAACAGCAATTTAAAGCGTTATGTTCTTATTTTGTAACGCAAATCCTGGAACTTAGTCCTCAGGGTAATTTATGGTAAAGATGTGATCTTTAATTTATTTCAGGTAGAATACATTCCTGATTAGGGTTGATCACAAATGTCCATGAAAGGCATCGCCTACTATTTTTTTCTTATCTCGTTGAAATAGCAAACGAGCACGCAGTCCACCTGATGGTAAGTGGTCACTGCCGCCTATGGACATCTGTAAGCAACTTCATATAGAATATGGATTCTATCTGAAGTCAATCACAGATGCGTTGCTATCAGGCATACTGTTTGTTTGCATTATATATTGAAGTAGCAACTTCAATAGTATATAAAAATATAAATTCTTACTTTATTAATACGGAGAAGCACTAAAACTACACTTATTTAAATATACTTGGACGTACATTGCCTTCGTTTCGATAACGAGTAGATTCCGTACAAGTTCTAAGTCTTCTGAGTGAGGCTCTATCAGAAGCTTTTAAAAAGCTCGTAAAGCTTTAGTTATTCGCCACATAATAAAGCCTTATCTTGTAAACTTGTTCTACACGTTATATTTTACAATGTGGACTAGTATTACGTATTCGACACCAAATAAGATCGAATTTGAATAAAATATGACCTATCCCCCGCGGTTGCGCTGGTTTAAAAAAATGTTACGACATTTTAATTTTTAATAACTCGTGATAGATCTGATGAATTTTAATAAAACTTATTAGGGTTTTAATTTATGTTTAATGTAATTAGAAATACAAAAAAATCATCATCATTTTCTACATCTATAATAAAAAAGTGTGTCGGTAGTACGGGGAGGTATCACTGCCACGGATATTTTTATTCCTTATCGATTCTACTACATCTTAAATTTGCGAGTTTGTATAATAAGGTGACAAAACTCTCTGTAATTCGGCTCTTTTTTGTTCTCGAGTTTTTGGATGTTTCCCCAACCTTCAAAAGGTACCTGACGCCGTGAGAGCGACGCAGGGTTATGTGGGATTTTTACCGCACTAAAACGTCCCCGGTGGCCGTCCTCAACGCTACAAAGAGGACTCCGGGATCTCCAAAGGAACGCAACCGGAATTCTCTGAGCGCGTTGTCCCATCGGACTCCTCCCAGATGGGCGGCTGGGCCCCCGCTCCGTCCAGTCTTTACGATGGCATGCTACCACACATACCACCGTCCTTTCCGAGGTTGCCACGATGATGTGGGTAGACAAACCTCGACGCGTTCCAACTTAGTCCTCAGAGATGCAAATGCAAGTCCATAATCACAGGTCACTTACCATTAAGTGGTTACTGCATACTGGTTTGCTACTTCCATTAAAAAAGAAGACTAAACATTCAACCACAAATTACATTTAATTCATACATAAGAAGTGAGCATTCGCATGTCCGCATTGTATTTGAGTTAGACTAATATCCCTCTTTAAGATTTATTTCACTTCGCTAACGGCGGGGATAAAGATTTACAGAACAATCCAACAAAAGTGCTGTAAAAAGAAGATAGATTACACAAAAAGGCAGATAGCGCGCTAAATTCGAAATGAAGCCAAGAATTTTTACAAGCGTATAACTTGATTTATAGTATTTTTATATAATAGTAGCAAACGAGCATGCAATTCACTGATGGTAATGCCACTGCCCTCTCAATCGGGAGGTCCGAGGTTCAAACCCAGGCACGTACCATTGATTTATGTGCGTATTAGAAATTAATTATCACTGCTTTTCAGTGAAGGAAAATATCGTGAGGAAACCTACACACCCGAGAGTTCTTTAAACCAGGAAAGAGTCGGGCTCTTCCCTGGTAGAGGTGAAATGCCCAAGGGGCATCGTGTTCGGAGGACTCCGGCTGTGTTCCGTTGGAGATCCCGGAGTCCTCCACGCAGCGCTGAGGATGGCCACTTTGGGTTAGTGCGGTATGAATCCCACATAACCCGCGTCGCTCTCACGACGTCGGGTAACTTCTGAAGGTTTGAACCTTGACCTTGACCTTGTCCTTGACCTTGATAACAAAAAACTAGGTATAAAGTTGCAATGGCGGTACTTTTAGAATCGAACTACAGCAATTTATACCACCTCATACTAGGTACTTACTATTGTTATAAATTCATGTGATTTCGTGTTTATGAGATTGTAAGTGTGTTGTTACTTTCACATAACATTTTTTACATAGATAGTTTACTAGTATGATCTAGATTAATATATGGATATTCGTTATTGTGGTAAACATGTGTGTGTCTATGGTACCCACGGCACAGGAGAAAATCCAAGTGTGGGGCTATGAGTGTAGAAAGCGTGTTTTTTTTTAACATGATCGAAGCGCGCAGAGCCTTGTGGAAAAGCTAGTATCTAAAATATTATGTACTGTATGTATCGAATGTGGCACACGTACAGAAAAAAGGCAATTAATCAAAGTCTAGGCACGACAAAATAAATAATCGGTTTTATCATGCCTTAGAGAAATCAGACATATAATACAGTCCCTAGACAGACGAATATATCAATCAGGTATCTTATAAATAATGAATGAAATGAAATGTCTTTATTTATTATAGGCCTCCGGGGCACTTACAAATCGTCGGTTATTTATTTTTTACACTACTATTAGATCAGAACATGATCTCGACTGCAAATGAGCTTGCACTCTACTGAATTAAGTAAGTAAGTGGCCACTGCCGTCCCTGTAGTTCCGGGAGCTACGGTATTTCCTGCCTTTTGTAAGAGGCAATTAAAAGGGGCTTCCGGGGTTGCAGGCGGCTAGAGTGGGAACTCGAACCGTTCCGTCAGGCAATCCCGGGAAGGACGGCGGTATGTGTCGCATACCGTCGTAAAAACTAGACGAAGTGGTGGACCCAGTCGCCCATCTAGGAGGAGCCCGATGAGGCAAGGCGGTAAAATTTTTTTACACTACTATTATATCATAATACGATCTCAACTGCAAATTGGCTTGCATTCTACTGAATTAAATAAGCCATTGCCATCTATACATGTGTCGAAAGCCCTGGTTTGTATGTTTTCTATTACGCAAAAACGTAATTTATAACCTGAATTAACAGATAGGATATCATCGTCGTAGTACAGCTGAAGCGGGTGAAGCCACAAGCATAACCTAGTATCTATATATTAGTAGGTGAAGCAAAAATTTGCGATCCGTTTTTAAGATACTTGCCGCAGACGGAAGAGTATGAAAGTACGCATGGTTATAGTTTATGTACAGAAGGTTTACGCAATGCTAATATTTTTTCAAATAATGCATATAACATACATAAAATCAACTAAAAATACATAACACACACAACCGTGCATTTGCCACAAACACATACATACATAATAAACGAAATAGAACATTCAATGTCTTACTATGAAAACACATGACGTCAAAAATTACAGATGCCTTTGTCAAAATACCCGCTATTGCTTTTAAATGCAGCTTAGCTAATTATTAAACCTTTTGTTACCTTTAACGGGTGCGTTCAAAATAACTTGAAAATTGTAACAATTTATTTGATTATGATAAATATTCGTGCTACTTTGGACAATATGAAGTTTAGTTTTTTAATTTAAATTACGGTCGAATGTCAACCGTTGCGACGGGCGACTAGTTACAATAAATTCATGTTACCTAAATGATTGACCAAAAAATGTTGGACAACCAATAACCGCGAAATTATTCAGTCATCACACTCTAGAACCAATTTTAGACCTTATACAGCTAAAACAAGATCGACTTTTAAATACCATTTCCATAGACAAACTTTAGAGATACATAATTGTATTTGAAATTGGACTTTATATGGCATTAATAGAGTTCATTTTTGATCCAGTTGAAATGGCTTGAAGTTAAAAGATTTTTCCAATTGATGCATCGCTCCGGGTTGAGCGTTTCATGATTCAATACAATGCGCTTTGGGAGGATAGGCGCGTTAACGGCGCAGTAAGTTCTGTTTTCATCGGCAATTTAAAGACTAAACTAATATTCCTTTAACCTTTAAACTTTTAATATGGGGAGATACTACCGCCATACTTTTTCAACAGTGAAGCAATTACTGCGTTTTGGAGAAAGGGCTTTGTGTACCGGTTCTCTTTTATATGACCATCGTGATTTAATGACTTCAGATGGAGCTTTAGATATGTATGAAGTGACTTAGGGGTGTCCGTGGGTGGCAGTCTGCTCTGCCGCCCACGGACACTGCTCTTACCACCAGTAGTACTTCATGCCCATCTACTACTTCAATGTTATATAAATACATTAAAGTATTTAATAGGCACTGATAACCCTCGTGGCAGACACCATACCGACCAGACACGAAATGGGATTTACCAGACAACTAGATTGATTTCTAAATTATGAACTCAGTTTTCCGTTCTTGCTTTTGTGTTTTTGTCTTAGTGTATCCTTAACACCTACGATACAAGAGAAGATCTTAATGTGGACTTATGAGTTTAAACCTCATTTGTTTATAGAATGATGTAGATACGTGTCGTGCCACACAAAATAAGATTTTTACTAGGTGAAGTTTAGTTCGCCTACTATACAGGTATAGTTCGTCCATGAAGGTACCACCTACATCCATGCTACTCTCGAGGACTGACATGGTCCCATATAAAAGTGAACTATAAAAGTAAAGTTAACCATCACGCCCCTGCTCCGAACTGCTTCATGCTAGAAATTAATGATACGTATTTGCACCTAAATTTAACCAAATAACATACCCATTTGTTATTATTATTTTTTACTAAAAGTCGTCCTGCCGGCTTAAAAAGCATACTAGAGCAAGAGTACCAATAATGGTAGATTTATGAGTCAGCACAAACTGCGCTACGATACTGCTACGAGGTTCTACGAAATGCAATGACAACGATGACTACGTGCGTAGCGCTCTACGAACTGTGCACTTAGTACACTTAGTATGAGTTTATTGCGTTTCTTTTAAACAAGCATTGTTCTCGTTTTTGCTTATACATTGCAATACACATTGCATGCTTATGTTTTTATTTCGACCATAACTCGCAATGTACTTTGAAATGATGAGCGTAAGCAAGAACAATGCTTGCTTGTCGTATCACTTGTACGAGTTTATGGCTTTCCCTTAAAGCAGTCATTGTTTATGTATTCGCTCATAAAGTGTCGTAAGATGTAACTAAGGGATAAATCCAGTAGGACTTTGTCTTCTAGTGTAGCATCATCACCTTTTTTTTGTTATCGAGGGGGAAACCTTCAAAACGTACCTGACGCTGAGGGAGCAACGCCGGGTTATGTGGGATTTTTACCTCACTAAAACCACCCCGGTGGCCATCCTCAGCACTGCGTGGAGGACTCCGAGATCTCCAATGGAACACAACAATGCCCCCTTTGCGCTCTTCCTAGTGAGCATGGTACTCACTGCGCCTCCTGCTGTTTACGACAGCATGTGCACACATGCCGTCGTCCTGCACGGAGTCGCTTGGCTGGACGGTTCCAGCTCCCACTCTTACCGCCCGCAACCCCGGAAGCCCCTTTTAGTCGCCTCTTATGACAGGCAGGATACCGTAGCCCTATCTGATCTGATCTCGGAACTACAGGGATAATAGCATCATCACCTACTGCATGAAAAGCGGGAATTGTGGCAATAATATGAACTGGTAGCCTCACAAAAAAGATTGGTGATCTGATAAAGACAACGGGAATTGAATGCATTATAGTAAGGAACAATTATATCACCAAAAGGCTTTTATGGGTGGTTGATCTTTTCATAGCTTATTACCGAGTTCTGGATATATCCTACTTTTGAGTATGACAGTCTATTGATTTGAATTTTAGCCTCCTATGATAGGATAGAAAATTCAAATGTGTAAAGAAAAGGTTATGTCTCATACTTGGCATAGATACTTTACTGTGTATTGTATTGTCGAGCAGTGATAGCCTAATGGTTGAAACTTGCCCTCTCGATCGGGAAGTCCGAGGTTCAAACCCAGGCAATGTTCAATGATTTTCTAAATAATGTGCGTATTAGAAATTAATTATAACTGCTTTTCGGTGAAGGAAAACATCGTGAGGAAACCTACACACCCGAGAGTTCTTTAAAAAAAAGTTCTCGGAGGTGTGTGAAGTCCACCAATTCGCACTTAGCCAGCGTAGTGGACTTTGGCCTAAACTCTCTCATTCTGAGAAGAGACCCGTGCCCAGCGGTGGGACAATAAAGACGATAAGTATTGTATGTATACTGTGCACTATGTATATATATGTAGTTTGTGCTATATGCTGTATATGTACTTAAACTCTTCTCACTGTAACAGGAAGCTCATAGAACAGAAATGCGTTGACGTCAATGTTAATTAATTGAAGGATCAATATACAATTCAAATAACTAACTTCAATTGAATGCTCTACCGAAGGGAAATCGGTGTTGCCTTAGCTTTGATGTTGGCAGAACGCATTTATAGTATTTACTCAACAGTCTACACCTTACTCCCCGTTCCTGGGTACGGGTAAATATAATCTTCCAACGAAACTAAGTCTTCCTTTACCTCGGATTCAAAGGCCATGAAACACTCCTTTATAGAGTTCCGTTCCCAAACACAAATACGGGACCTATTACTAAGACTTTACTGTCCGTATGCCCGTCTGTCTGTCACCAAGCTGTATCTCATAAACCATGATAACTAAATAGTTGATATTAACACAGATGATGTATTTACGTTGCCGTTATAGCAACAAATCCCTAAAAACAAATAAATATTTAAGGGGGCTCTCATACAACAAACGTGATATTTTACGGTTTTTAAAAATAATGGTATGAAACCCTTTGTTCGCAAATCCGACTCGCACTTACCCGGTTTTTGATGTGACAACATTTTATGGAATTCGATGGAGCTGACTGCACGCACCAAAAAACATGACTCATGCGGCGTTACCTTGCTCTGAGGCGTTCCATTTAAGGCTTGAAGTGCAAGCAAGAGCGCGAAAGGAGCGACAAAGAGACTCAATCGGCCTCCGCGTTTGGACGTGCAACGTTCGACATCTATCTCTCCCCTACTTGAGTGAGCGATTCGTTCGCATGGACAGCTGCTAACCAAAAATGCAACCATTCCATCAGTATTTTCTTATGGCGTTGTCACGTCCAACTATCGTCCGTAAACCGACTTTACAGATAACCGATTTTTTTTAAGGAAATAATTAGAAAAGTAGGTAAATAAATAGAAGGGTGTATGGTTCGACCGGAGACGCATCGCTGCCACTCCAATTTCTAGCGTAAAGTAATTCCTGCGTGTCGGTGGAAGGGTGTAGTTACCGCTCACCTTTATATGAGGCTTTGGCAAAGGGAGATCTCCCGCCAGGCTAGGTGGTCATGCCTGTGGAGCGGCCGTGCTACGATAGTCGTTGTTCGGAACTTGTATATATGCAGGGTGTCGAGAATATTTCAGGTAAACAAAGACAAAGGGATACCGTTGGATTCCGAAAGCACAGGACCGGTTGGAGTGGTGTCATTAAGGGGAGGCCTATGTCCAGTAATGGACCTCAAAGGGCTAATGGATGGATGGATGGAGAATACTTCGATAGCGTGTTTCATAATATTAGTAGCGCCATCTCTTGACGAGTTGCGGTAGGTGGCCACAAGGCGATCATCTCAGTCCTCTGGAGCAGCAACTCATAAACCGTGGTCTTTAGATTGAACCTTTATTCTGAATTAAGTTGCTTACAGAAGTCAAGTCAGTTACCACTTATTTTCAGCTGGCCTGCAGGCTCGTTAGTTACTTTAACCTTATATAAAAAAAATCGTTTAGCATGAGCGTAAGCGATTAGCATAATAAACGTATGTATTCATATATTCAAAGGGCGCGTTTACAAAATTTAGTTTATCAACTATATAGTTGCTTACTTAGAGCAAAGAGAATTTACGTCCACATACTACATATTTTGGCGTAAAATAAGAAAGCGTTAAATAAATTAAATTAATATAAAAACCAAAATCCCAATTGTCTAAAAATATCAACTGAAACTGAAAAAGCAATCATTTTGAAGCAAGATTTTTTAATAATTTAACAAACATACTTATTCCGTGAATTTAATTTATAATAAATTAACAATGACTTGTTTAGTGAATATAATTAATAATAGTTTAATGATGTTACGTGAACATAATTTTAAATTATTTAACAATGTTACCTGTTTTATGAAATTAATTTTTAATAATTTAACAATATTACTTGTCTTCTGTATCTTTTGCAACTAGTACATCAGGATTTAAAATTTATTCAATAGCCACGTGATACTAGAACCAGTGAAGTTCGACCGGGGAAGTACCACCGCCACACCTATTTCTAGCGTGAAGCATTTCTTGCGTTTCGATAGAAGGGTGTGCTTGCCGGCACACTTTCACATGAGGCGACCATCATAGTCCTCAGGGGTAGCAACTTCACATGGAACCCATGTTCTGTATGTAGTTGAATACAGATGGCCATGGACGGCAGTGACTACTTACCATCAGGTGGACTGCATGCTCGTTTGCTACTTCAGTCAGTTAAAAAAAAATACGCTATTACTGACTTTTACCCGTCAGTACGAATTTATATTGTTCTCTAGGACACATGTGGTAAGCAATAAAAGATTTACGAGTCAACGTAAAACAAGAAGGATTCGGCCGTTGCAAGGCTCTTTACAACAATGTCCTGAAGTGGGTTCAATACTTAAGTATATTGCCTTCGATTTCCAATGCATAAACCATGATCAATTAGTTAATCATATATCTTACTTTAACTCATTTTGAAATAGTAAAAAGTTTGAATAAATATAATGAAAAGTGACAGATTATCTCTAGTGTAGCGAAGATTTTTAATACCGACTGTCTTACATGCGGTACAGGATAGAATTATTGTCCCACTGCTGAACTGCACGAGTCTTCTCTTAGAATGAGAGTTTTAGGCCACAGTACGCCGCGCTGGCCAAGTGCGGATTGGTGGACTTCACACATCTCCGAGAGCTTTTTTTTTAAAGAACTCTCGGGTGTGCAGGTTTCCTCACGATGTTTTCCTTGACCGAAAAGCAGTGATAAATAATTTCTAATATTAATTAATAATTACTGAATGACTGACTTACATACAAGTCACATATTTATTTAGGTGGTAGAATCAGTGTAGTTGACCGGGGTACCACGGTCACACCTTTTTAGCGTGAAACATTCCTTGCGTTTCGCTGGAAGGTGGTTGTTGCCAGCACAATGTAATATGAAGCGACGATCTTAGTTCTCGGAAGTAGCAACGCATCTGTGATTCATTTTACATAGAACCTATGTTCTATATGAAGTTGCTTTCAAATGTCCATGGACGGCAGTGACCACCACCAGCTGGACTGCATGCTCGTTTGCTTCTTCAACCTGATAAAATGACGACCTGCTCGATAAAAAAATATAAAAAAAACGTGCCGCGGTAAAGCTATTGCATAGCCTTTTTTAATAACTTATGCATTTATAGTTATTTATTTATTTATACCGTATTTTTTTCTTTTATATTATTTCAAGTATTTTTTCTTTCATACTTTAATACATTTTCTCACAAACAGCTGCTTACATAGTCAACCGATTTCCGAGCAGCTTGTCTCGTTCCATGCGAGCTTCGTACTGTCGTACCATATACAAACACGTTAAGCGAACGCTTGGCCGCGCTACGGTAGGCGGAGTGGGGTGTTAGGTTTTTTTCGTTACGGAATTTCTCGAATCGGTCGCCGCGCTCAAATCCTGCGATAAAAGCTATGCAATAGCTTAAACATTTATTAAGCATACTCGTAAATTCGCGTGGAATTGAGAATTTAGCGCATCGGACAATGCGCTATCCCACAGAGGATAGACAACTGGAGTAATGTAGACACATCTGCAATCCAAAAGGATTCCAAAAGGATACTCTGGATTCCAAAAGGATTCCAAAAGGATACTCTGTAAGTTCTAGCTACCAAGAAGCTAACCAGCGTACCATCTAACTTTAAATCATTTATCATTTATGCCAAAATTCCCAACTCCATGACCTATGTTACGTTCCAATCGATCCTCTCAAGTAGAATAACGGGAAAAATGCAGTCACACAAATCTTCCCGATATACACATTTCTTCGGATACCACGAATGTTAGCCGTATCCAGCATTCCCGAATGGCATATCTTTCCGATCCTGAGGGAAATTCAGGCGAATTCAACAGTACATGTTTATAGCAATATAACTGACTGCGAACCAATACCCGGATATAAAATATTGGTGCAGTTTGTATTCTTTAAATTTAAAATAATTTTGAGCATATACATAGGTGATAACAATGTCGGTCACCGAAAACAGATATTTTTTAATAAAAATAGACTTAGAAATTTGACAGAAAATATATGTTTTATGAGTCTTTTCCTTTTTCGTCTATGCTTTGGGGGGAATTGCGGTCAGAAACCCTCTGTCATATACAGGCCCATGTATTAAACAAAATTCCCATTCACACGTATCGCAACCACAACCTTGTGGGGTTCAACTCTGTCAATGGATTAAGCAGAAATAGGTGTGACCTATTTCTGCTTAATCCATCCATCAGCCCTTTGATGTCCACTGCTGGATGTAGGCCTCCCCTAACTGGTGCCACTCCAACCGGACCTGTGCTCTCTATTTCCAAGGTTTCCCGCTGTCTTCTTCAGGTCAAAGGTCCACCTGGTGGGGGAGCGACCTGTACTCCTTTAGCCTAAACTTCTGCTTAATAAATTGTGTTAATAACCACTCATAAGTACTGCTGTGTTTTGATCTAAAGGGTTTGTTAAGGAAGTCATACTTACCCGATGCGTTCTAAGGTCCTCAGAAGTAGCAACATTATTGTGGCCAACTTATCTGAGGTAGATCACAAATATTCGTGGACAATAGTGGCCACCTATCATCAAGTGAACTGCATGCTCGTTTCCTGCCTCAATGTTATTAAACCTCAATGTTAATAAAAAATATTTATAGCTTGCTGCAGTTCTTTGTACCTACGTTTGTAGGTATGGAGGCTACCTGCAGCGTTGGCCAATTCTTTCAATTCGTTGAAAATGTAGTCGACATTAGAATGATACACGCGTCACATTATGGGATACTTGAGGTGGGCAAAGGATCAAACGAGTGACTTATTATTTGCAGAGGACTGGATTGAAATGCTTTGTATACCTTTTTTTTTTTTGTTTTCGAGAGGGAAACCTTAAAAAGTACCCGACGCCGTGGGAGCAACGCCGGGTTATGTGGGATTTTTACCTCAATAAGATGGCCATCCTCAACGCTGCGTGGAGGACTCCGGGATCTCCAGTGGAACACAACCGGAGTCCTCCGAGCGCGATGCCCCATTCGACGTGCGGCCAGACATGCCGTCGTCCTACCCGAGCTCGCTTGTCTAGACGGATCGAGCTGGCACTCTTACAGCCCGCAACCCCGGAAGCCCCTTTTAGTCGCCTCTTACGATAGGCAGGGGATAGCCCTATCCTGGTCCCGAAACTACAGGGACCAAAATATTGAACGCTTCACGATTTTGCGTATCATCCTAGCGCAGTGGCCATGCTAATCTTCTCTGTATCGTTCTGATTTTAGTATATGTACTGCCGAAGCAAGTACATGCCTTGTATACCTAAGTCTTTAAAGCACACCCTTCAAACCGTTCACGAACTACTAAGCTGCTTAAACCATAATGAGTTTAAAAGCATTTCAAACCAAACACTACTTTCTGCAGTACATTGAAGAAAACTGGTATTTTTAGTCATAAAAATAAAATGTCACGTCGTTTTGTGCAGAGTAAACTTTGTTCTGTCGTTTTGTGTCACTTCGTCGCGGCGTTGGACGGCTTAAATGTTTAACAGCTTAGCTTAAATGGGTTTTGTAAATGTGTAAAAGTTTTAAGCCGGTTGCTTCTTGTAGCGCGAAATAGTGAGTTATATGACAATGTAGGTCACACGTAAATTGTTATTTACGTTTAGTGTGCAAAACAATACCTTTCTTTATAACATTAAAGCAGGAAACGAGCGTGGAGACTTGATGGTAAGTGGTAGTGGATTTAAAGGTGGTAGAACCAGTGTAGTTCGACCGGGGAGGTACCACCGCCACATCTATTTCTAACGTCAAGCATTCCTTGCGTTTCGATGGAAGGGTGTAAATACCGGCACACTTTTATATGAGGTGACCATCCTAGTCCTCGGGAGTAGCAACGCATCTGTGATTGACTTCAGATAGAATTTATGATCTATGTGAAATTGCTTACAGATTTTTATGGGCGGTAGAACCACTTACCATCTGGTGGACTGCATGCTCGTTTGCTACTTCAGTATTATAAAAAAAAGTGGTCACTGCCGCCCATGGACATCTTATAAGCCACTTTATATAGGACAGGGGTTGTATTTGAAATCACTCTCAAATGCGTTGGTACTCCCCGTTTAGATCGCTTCGAATGAAAATCAACTGAAATTCACACTCTTAAACGAAGCGCTAGAACTGCTTCACGGTAAATAACTGTGGCGGTAGTACCACCGATCGTGTCACACTCGTACCACCACCTCGTACTACCTCAGGTCCTCAGGTCAACAGGTGGTAGAACCAGTGTAGTTCGACCGGAGAGGTACCACCGCCACACCTATTTCTAGCATGAAGCACTTTTTGCGTCTCGATGGAAGCGTGTGGTTGCCGGTACACTTTATATGAGGCGACCATCTTAGTCCTCGGAAGTAGCAACACATCTGTGATTGACTTCAGATAGAACCCATGTTCTGTATGAAGTTGATTACAGATGTCCATGGGCGGCAGTGACCACTTACCATCAGGTGGACTGCATGCTCGTTTGCTACTTCAGTAAAATAAAAAAAAAAAAACCTTGATAAAAGTGAACGAAGGTCGGCTATTTGACCCGGCGAACTTCGTTCCGCCTAAAAGTCAAAAATCTAAAATTATCAGTGTGTCTTGACTATATCTATACTTATAAATAAAATTGAAGTGTCTGTTTGTAATATCAAAATAACAGCTTTTTATCAATTGCATATGAAAGTATACATGATACTGATAACAAAACAACAATCAGTAAAATTTTTGTCTGTCTGTCTGTCTGTCTGTCTGTCTGTCTGTCTGTCTGTTTGTTTGGGGTAATCTCCGAAACCGCTGGGCCGATTTTATCGGGATTTTCACTATTAGATAGCTAATTTTACAGTGCGTAACTTAGGCTACTTTTATTTTAGAAAAATAATTAGGGTACTTCGGAAAAACACAAAAACCTTCAAAAAATACCTCCGCTTTATGCAGATTAAATGATAACTTAGGTTCAGTCGATATGGTTTACATGAAACTTGGAGTGAACCTTGAGTATCTAGAATAACATAATATTATAAAAAAGTTGACCTTCAACTCCTCAACCCTCATGATGCAGGGGTACTGCCCGCCTAAGCCGCAAGAGCTACTTATTTTCTGCTTTCAAATAAGGCATAACGTTTTAGAGCAAAAAGAAATGGTGAAAAATTTGACCTTCAACTCCTCAACCTTCATGATGCAGGGGCACTGCCTGCCTAAACCGCAAGAGCTCCTCATTTTCTGCTTTCCAATTTGTTATAACGTTTTTGAGCTAAAACAAATAGTGAAAAATTTGACCCTCAACCCCTCAACCTTCATGATGTAGAGGTATTGCCTGCCTTAACCGTAAAAGTTAGATTTTTTTTACTTACAAATATTTAAGGAGGTTTGTAAGCAGAAACAAATGATGTAAAAATTGACCTTTACCTCCCTATGATTCGAGGATACATCGTTAACCCATTATTGTCTCACTGCCGTGCACGGGTCTTCTCTCGGAATTAGAAAATTTTAGGCCATAGTCCACCGCGCTGGCCAAGTGCGAATTGGTGGACTTCACATACCTCCCAGAACTTTTTTTAACGAATTCTCGGGAGTGTGGGTTTCCTCACAATGTTTTCCTTCACCGAAAAGCAGTGATAATTAATTTCTACTGCGCACATAAAACAGTGGTGCGTGCCTGGGTTTGTACCTCGGACCGATTAAGAGGGCAAGTTTCAAGTTTCACTGCTCTTGATTCGAGGATACCTACTGCATATTCTACAGAAGTTGGCCATTAGGTGCTTTCATCCATACAAATAAATGTAATTTAAATGTCTTTTGAATATGAGAATTCTACTTTTTACTAAATTAATATGGAAATGGATATTCCGTTTTTTAATTCACAATCTACCTTTTTGTAATAAATCTACTTCGTACAAACAAATTTATACCTACAAACAACAAAGAAAATATAATTAATTCGATTTATCTTCGTAGTATTTCGTAGAAGTAAACAATATTCACGATTATAACTATAGATACACCTACACAGGCAGACACATCACGATGCTGCCGCGACCGAGCATTCTCAACTTTCAAGCGTTTTTAGAAAGATTTACTTTGTGTATTGTTTTAATAAGGGATAACAGATGTCGCTGGATGTATCCTGAGTTACGTCAAGGGCTAATTCTAGAAGTTTGTAGGTATATAAAAGTGAGTGAATTATTTTGAGTTCAAATTCGATTACGTTGGATTCAATTGGTACGATTTGTTTACAATAGGGACTTTGTAACATATCACTATTAATTATATGCAGGTAATATTATATTTTTTTCTTAACGTAATGATATACCTACTCAACTGAGTTCGAAAAGGAGGAGGATCAATTCGATTGGTATATTTCTTTTGTGTGTGTACATCGATTTTTCGGCCAACTGAGGAAGTATTTTCTTTCATTCAATGGAGTTTACTTGCAGTTTGATACTATTATCATCATTCATAACTTCAGAACTATGTGAGATTGCGATGGAGCATCATATAAGATATTTTGGCATATGTACCTATCTATGTAGAATTGAAACGAAGATAACTTAAGTCATCGACTTACATGGATTACTAATAAGAGCTGTTAATAATTGTAACAATATGCTGTACAATGTGTACAAGTACCTACTGGTATTAATAAATATTTAAGGGGGGGGACTTTCATGTGACAAATGTTATCTATTTACTCAATATTAATAAAAAACAACAGGTAGAGCTTGAAATATTCAAGGAATTTTCAATCAAACAAATGGGGCTTTTTGCCGTTTTGTTTATAAATAATGGTACGGAACGCTTCGTGCGCGAGTCCGCTTCGAAGTTGCTAAGTTGCTATCAGTCCTACCGAAAAAATGTTGTTTAGTTAAAAAATTTGTAGGTATAAAATTGGATACGTAGGTATATGTCATGTGTCCCTGTAGTTCCGGGATTAGAATAGGGCTACGGCATCCCCTACCTGTCGTAAGAGGCGACTAAAAGGGGCTTCCGGGGTTGCAGACGGCTAGAGTGGGAGCTCGAACCGTTCGGTCAGGTAATCCCGGGAAGGACGGCGGTATGTGTGGTCGCATATCGTCGTAAAGACTAGACGGAGCGGTGGGCCCAGCCGCCCATCTGGGAGGAGCCCGACAGGACAACGCACACGGAGGATTCCGGTTGAATTTTCGAGATCCCGGAGTCCTCCTTTTAGCACCGAGGACGGCCACCGGGGGGGTTTTAGTGCGGTAAAAATCCCACATGACCCTGCGTCGCTCCCGCGGCGTCGGGTACCTTTTGAAGGTTTCCCCCTCGAGAACAAAAAAAAAAGGTATATGTCATGTATTTTTAAAACGCGGGCGAAGCTGCGGGTTTCAGCTAGTTATATATAAAAACCTTCCCGTTGAATCACTCTATCTATTAAAAAAAACTGCATTAAAATCCGTAGCGTAGTTTTAAAGATCTAAGCGTACATGAGGACAGACAGCGAGAAGCGACTTTGTTTTAGTGTAGTGATTTATTTTTACCTTGTGCTAAGATAGAGTACGAAATAAGGAGTCCTCGAAAGTCGAAAAAAACAGAAAATTTCCCTCTGTTTAAAGATTTATATTTTCTCTGCTACACTAAGGGGTTCCGTATACGAGAAACTGGCTGGCAAACAAAACAAACAATATTTTAGTAATCTTGTTACGGATGTTTGTAAAAGTTATATTAACTTGTCATGTTTCAGATGAATTTGACCCAGTTGCCCGATTGAGAAAGAAATTTGGAATACACTTCAGTACTTGAAGTACATTCGCTTACTATAATATGTCGATAAAAAAAAATAATAATACTGTTCTTAATGGACGACCGCGTGGCGGAGCGGTTGCCATGTCGGTTTGACGCGCAATGGGTCCCGGGTTCGATTCCCGATCAGACAGGTATCTGAACGATAAGTTTAGATTCATGTTCTGGGTCTTGGTGTTTGTGTATTCGTCTTGTGTGTGTCCATGGTACCCACGACATAGAAAAAAATCCTAGTGTTTGGCTATGAGTGTAGAAAGCGTGTAGAAAGCGTTATCCAAAGTGTAGCATTATAGGACGTTAAGAACAACAACGATTATTTAAAAACATTTCCATATAAACACATATTTTATAACAATTTATATCTTAATCTGGGTGCATAGTTTAGTTTCAATTACGTGTCCATTCCGTCAGATATCGGATGACGGTGTCATCTCGACGCAACACGGAACGGCTCTCACATCTATTAGCTTTGTACGCGCTAGTCTCCGCAGTAATGTTACATCTTAACTAAAAGATAAATTAAATTTCTTTTGAATATTTATTAAATAAGGTGTATCATAGTACGCTTCTACGGTGTTATGTTTTATTTTGTTTTTTATGATAATAAAGTAGCAAACGAGCGTGCCGTCAGACAATTACAAAAACGTATGTTACTATTTTGTTAAATACGTTTTTCAGCATCATAAAATATTTTATAACTTCTGTATTAATATATTTCGTAACTGTACCACAGATTTTTCTCTTTCTAGTTTAAGTCAAATCATTTCCGTATACGCACTTATTTTATATCAATGTATGTCTTAGTCTAGATGCACAGTTTAGTTTCAACTACGTGTCCATTCCGTCAGATATCGGATTACGGTGTCATCTCGACGCAACACGGAACGGCTCTCACATCTATTAGCTTTGAACGCGATAGTCTCCGCAGTAATGTAATATATCTTTATTACATCCTAACTAAAAGATAAATGTACATTTCTTTTGAATATTTATTACATAAGGTATTTCATTGAAAGCTTTGTTTTTTGTCCGATTAGGGTGATGTTTTTCGAACATATGTGTGTCCAATTTTGCACTGTAGCCCAAACGGCTTGATGGATTGCGACACATAACATAATTAGTTGAATCCCGCAGCTTCGCCCGCGTTTACAAAAATCTATTGTCCCGTGGCAATAAGATATTTTTCTACGGTAAAAAGTAGCCTATATGTTAATCCAGAGTATCAGCTAACTCCTTACCAAATTTTATAGAAATCGCTCCAGCTATTTACACGTAAAGAAGTAACAAACATACACACTCACAAACTTTCGCCTTTATAATATTAGTATATTAGTATGATATTGGAATTGTCTCTATTTGCATAGTGACAAGGACATACTATAAAAAAGGGACCTGTAAATGACAAAAAACTGGCAGAGGAACAAATTTATTATTATCATGACAACGTGGGTATCCAATTAAAGCTAGCAAATAGACAATCACAAAAATGTTTGTTCCTATTTTTTTAAATACCCACTACTACGGTTTTCAGCACCTTAAAATATTTTATAATTTCTGTATTAATATATTTCGTAACTGTACCTCAGATTTAACTCTTTCTAGTTGCAGCAGCCGGGATTTTTGTTTTTGTATTTCTAAAAATCATTTCCGTATACCCACTTATTTTATATCCATGTACGTCTTAGTCTAGGTGCACAGTTTAGTTTCAATTACGTGTCCATTACGTCAGATATCGGATTACGGTGTCATCTCGACGCAACACGTACGTTTCATTGTACGCTTCTACGGTGTTATCTTTTGTTTTGCTTTTTATAATAATGAAGTAGCAAACGAGCATGCAGTCCACCTGATGGTAAGTGGTCACTGCCTCATATAAAGTGTGCCGGCAACCACACCCTGCCATCGAAACGCAAGGAATGCTTCACGTTAGAAATAGGTATCATCATTCAGATACCTGTCTGGCCGGGAATCAAACCCGGGACCCATTGCGCGTCAGACCGGTATGGTAACTGCTCCGCCACGCGGGTCGTCAAATCTAGTATCTAAGTAATAGCTTACTGGGTCATTTAGTTTCAAATATGTAACGGCCATCCAATATCAGATTACGGTTTCATATCGACTTAACATGAAACCGTTCTCAGAACTGTTAATTTGAAACGTGCTGTTATTAACAGTATATACAGTAACATGATTAAACTTTAAATATATACTAACTGAACGCCCGCGACAAAATAAATCGATGTATCGATTGTCCCGTATGAATAAGATATTTTGTCACAGTAAAGTAGCCTATATGTTAATCCAGAGTGTTAGCTAATTCCCTACCAAATTTTACGAAAATCGCTTCAGTCGTTTAGACGTGAAGAGTTAACAAACATACTTACTCACAAACTTTGGCCTTTATAATATTATAGTATGAAAAGTATGATGATACCAGTGTCTTAGTCCGCGAGAGTAGTAACGCGTCTATTATTAACTTCAGATTTAAATCTCGTTCTATATGAAGTTATTTACAAATATCCATGGGCCAGTCACCACAGACCATAATGATTGTACTCCAATTGAATAAAACATACACTGCCCATACAAAGACCGGCACATCTAACGGTACTCATTTAATTACAGTCCCAGCAGAATACATACGAAACCTTTAAGATACAGTCATGTTATCCACGGTAACATTCATCGTTATATCTCAGCGATGTCGTTAACGTTAAACGATAATAATGGACGGGGCGAGACGTCTCCAGACGGTCAGTTGTTAAATAAAAAAACATGCGTGCGTACAAAGTACACATGTCAGAAGTGAAACTTCTTTGGCGAACTGATTTATAAATCTTGTTTATATTTATACAAATCTAAAACTTTAAATTTCCAAGATTAAGAGGAAGGGAAAAAGGCGTGATACGACGTTCGCTCTGTGTCACTTTTTCTCTCAATTTTTCTCACTCGCTTGCTCCCTACTCTCACTCCACGGCTAGTTGCTCATGCTACGTTCGCCCTGTCTTACTCTCTCTCAATCGGTCTCGATCACGCTCTCTCTCTTTTCCGACACTTCCGTTGCATACCGGCTTGACGTTTCATATGTAAAAATTTTACCCTCATGCGCCTAAAGAAGTTTCACTTCAATAAAATATAATCTGTAATCAAATAGAACTATTTGAGCTTACAGATGTCCATGGGCGTAAGTGATAGCTTACAATCAGATGGACTGCAAGCTTGTTTGCCACTTCAATCAGATAAAAAAAACATATCAGCACTTGACACTTATTATCAATGAACCCATCGATTAACAGATAGTTGAAGTTAAAAATTCACTCACCTTTATCTTGAAAAATCCTACAGAGTAACTTCCAGAAGCATTTTTACAATCTCCCTATATTTCTTCCAAACTTATAAACGAGTCGTTCCAAACGCCGTAAATCTGAGAGGTTCTTATAACAAAATCTGTAGAGGCCGGATATTTATCGTCACGTGGGCGAGCTTAATTGTACGGATAGATTAGACAGGCCGAGTGCTACCAATCTCAGTTAGGCGAAAGTGTTGGGTCCTCATGATTTTATGGTGATAAATTATAATCGGAGGAATTGAAACGTGTAAGGCGAATAATTTTGCATTATATAATTTGTACTAATACTAGCTTATCCCTCGATTCCTCCCACTTTTATTTCATTTACTACCGTCATGAGTATTGCTTGTCTTAATCAAGGTCTTTGTTCTCTAGGGAAAAACTTCAAAAGGCACCTTAAGCGAGTGACAGCCACGCCGAATTACGTGAGGTTTTTAATGCAGTAAAACAGCTCAGATGCGGTTCTCGACGCTGCGAAGAGAATTCCGGGACGTCCGAGGGAACGCAAGCGGACGTTTGAGCACTGCTCTATCGGGCTCTACCCAGGTGAGTACCTCTTCCATATTATGTAATTTTTCATGGGATCGGTTTTAAGCAAACTTCAGCAAAGATATAAACTGCAGCGAGATTTTTTTATAATCCGAAGGCCGCAAAATATTCAATTTAAGCGTCGTTCGCTTGCGTTGCTAGCATAAGCATTTAGCGCGTCCGATTTCTACCAAGAGGTTTCATTTGCATTTAAAAATGTAATAAAAATGAATCTGCTTTTATTACCCGAATGCGTAATTTATAATTATTGATACAGGTGATGGATTTCATTAAATAAATACATTCAGTTTTCATTTGATTCGATTAAAATATATAGACAATTATACATACAAATATTATAATATTTTATTTATACCAATACCCAGTCATCCATACCATGTTTTTTGCAAATATATCCAATGTAACGCTGGACTTTCCTTTTCCATATATTATAATTTTAATTATAATGTCGATATAAATCAAGTCGATTAACAGAATTCTAAATTCAAGACATTTAAATCACAAAGAAATTCACATTCCCAAGGTATGAGCCTTTCAACTAAATTTATAATGGGTATACATTATAACATTTTCTGTGCTATCGGAATACATTAATAACATAGATACCGACTATACAATGATAAATATTTGAACGAAATTGCTAACTAACTCACATTATGTTCGAATAAACAATGCGTTGGATCCTTTCCGCTAGAACTTCATAGCGGAGGACCGGATAAGGGTACTATTGGGCTATCTTCTTTTCACCCGATTGCGTAAGAAAGAGGTTAATTTTTCGAGCGTATGTGTGTTTGTATGTACCTATGTCCATTACTTTACCACACGCTACACGGCTAAAAATGTAATACATAATATATCGTTTGAATCGACGCAGTTTTAAGAGAGACATGACTCTAAGCACAGGCACCAAATTGCAAAATTTATATTATTTTGCAATTTGGCGCCTGCGATCAGAAAAAAGATGGGGTAAGGTACCTTTTTATATAATCATAAAATATGGGTATCAAATGAAATTTATTAAGTAAATCATTACAAATATACCGATATATAGCCTTCAATTAAAACCTAAAAAGTTTGTAAATTAAGCAAACTGTTACAAAACCATAAAACTCTTTTTATGGTTTTGTAACAGTTTATTTGATTCGTTTTTGAGCAGTCTGCTTTTGGTTTTAATAATTCAACTATGTAGCTTTATGTCCAAAGACTATTCGGTCGTAACGTCGTGTCGTCTGCTGTAAAAACTGGCATTTCGCCACTTTTTTACGACGTGTCTATGTCTGCATTCAGTGACGTTGGTGGAAAAACAGTAAAAACTAATATGATTTTTGCGATCGCGTCCAACTCATAAAACTTTATGACTTGCGACTCGTGTTTATTGAGCGTAAGCGTTATGGTTTTTGTTATCATAAAGTATCCTACTGGTCACAGAAGTCTTTATAGAGGAACAAAGCTAAGTTAAAGAAGAAAAATGTAGGCCAAGAAGAATTCTGGAATCATTATATATTTTATAAATAAAATATTAATGATAAGTATACAAATTGTACTCGAGTTCTGATCAATTAGATCGTTGTCGTCAACCCGTTATTGTCCCACTGCTGGGCACTGGATCTTCTTTCAGAATGAGAGAGTTATAGGCCATAGTCCACTGCGCTGCCCACGTGCAAATTGGTAGACGTTTTAAGATTAAGGTAATATATATTTTTTGTAGATCTTTACAAATATATACATCGTATTTCAACTCTATTGCTGATCAAATACAGATTGGTAGTATTTAAATAATTTGAATACATTACATATTTTTACGGCGCACTAAAAAATAACTATTTTAGTTTGAATTATGTGAGGACCAAATTCACCTTTCAAATCGGAACACAGCAACTGTGCAATATTGGTGTCATAAGGTCTTAGCAGTATTGAGCCTAGCTATAGGCTTTGTAAGTTAACTTGTGCGTCTATTTTTTGTCACAATACATCCGCTCCAATAGAGCAGTGATAGCCTAATGGTTGAAACTTGCTTTCTCGATCCCAGGCACGCACCAACCATAGTTCACCGCGCTGTCCAAGTGCGAATTGGTGGACTTCACACATCTCCGAGAACTTTTTTTAAAGAACTCTCGGGTATGTAGGTTTCCTCACGATGTTTTCCTTCACCGAAAGCGATGATAATTAATGTCTAATACGCACATAATTTCAGTAAAATCAGTAGTGCGTGGGTTTGAACCTCGTACCTCCCGATCGAGAGGGCAAGTTTCAACCATTAGGCTATCACTACTCAACTAAGCTGACGGGAGATTATCTTCTGAGAAACTAAACTAAGGGTTTTGCCATTATAAAATCTCATTACATATCACTTCTTCAACAGATATATAGTTGCAAAATAACCAACAGTCATTTAAAACCGACCTTTTACTTACTCTTCCGACCATTTCTCTAACTGGGACATCACCACGTAATGGCTAATGAAATAACCACATAAATATCAGTGACCTGCTACATTGCGAGCGAGGATGAGATAATGACTTTCAAACCAAAAATATTAAATATACTACTATATTAAATACTAGCAAAAATAATGCGACTTCGTTCGCGCAGACTATAATAAAGATAGCCTATATTACTCAGGAATAATGTAGCATTCTAATGGTGAAAGAATTTTTAAAATCGGTTCAGTAGTTTTTAAGTCATAACAAACATACAAAAATACTAAGTTTTCCTCTGTATTATCTAATATATAAAATTCTCGTCTCACAGTTTTTGTTGCCATACTCCTCCGAAATGGCTGACCGATTTTTACCAAATTTTATATGCTTATTCAGTAGGTCTGAGAATCAGCCAACATCTATTTTTCATACCCCTTAAAAATGTTAAGAGTGGACAACCCCTTTTTTATTTTTTATATGGCAAAACAACGTTTGTCGGGACAGCTAGTATTAGTATAGATGCTACTGCATAGAAATTAAATTCAACTAGTTTATTCATAATAAAATTATATCAGTCTAATGTACATTTTTCGGTTTCAAATGCAATTAATTTTACTCCTCGAATAGAGTATATATATACTGTCTTAAAGAAAATATTAAATCATGCCAAAATAGACATGCGGTGGAAATAATGCTCATTTCGATCATAACGTAAATGAATCTCTAAGTGTATACGAGTGAGAATAACAGTCGTCGAGTGTGATTAATATGATCAAAATATAATTAAACATGAGTCTGAAATAATAAGTTCAGACTATTTACCAAAACGTTTACGTAGGTGTAATTTTACGCTGCAAGTCTGACTTAGCCAAATATAAAGTTTTCCACTAAGCCAAACCACCTCAATCAGTTACGTAATTATATTTAACTATCACGTTGACTATTGACGTTATGTGTTTTCATAGTAAGACACGATCTATTTCGTTTATGTATTTATTTGTGTCAAATGCAAGGTAGTGTTTGTAACGTGTTTTAGTTGATTTTATGCATTATTTAAAAAATGAATTAGTATTGAGCACTCTACATTAACTATGTATAACCGTGCGTAATTCTCAGTCTGAGGGAAGTATCTTAAAAAGGGATCACAAGTTCTTGCCTTACGTATTAATATAATTATGTATAGATGTGTGACAAAGAGTAAGAAAGAAATTTCTGTGTCCTTGGCACGACTTATTTACGTTACCTCAAACGATTACCATTTAGGTATAGCTCGCTTATGTTAGCTTAGCTTGGTCAGTGCGACAGGTACCTAACCAGACCCTAAAGCTGTATACACAACAGACAATTCCTCAGGCCATTACACATTGCCTGTGTACACACGGATTTAGGTATTATTGTTTTATTGCCAATTTTAGAGGCAGTAAGCGGGGTGAAGGAATAAAATGAGTGTTATCTGTATTTCTTTGGCTACATTAAATTCTAATGGCGTTCGTTATTTCTGAAGCTTATTTCATTTTATGAGTAGTAAACATAGTTTTGATTTAATATGATTTATTGGATACTAGACGACCCGGCGAACTTAGTTCCGCCCAGAAGTTAAAAATCTAAAATTATCAGTGTTCCTGCACTATATTATACATGTATTATACATAAAAACCTTTTTCTTTTTGCGTAGCTCTGTCTATTAAAAAAACTGCATTAAAATCCGTAGCATAGTTTTAAACATCTAATCATACATAGAGACAGCGCGACTTTGTTTTATACTATGTTGACATTGTTGCTTGTAATGGAGAATATCATCATACTTCATATCATACTTAATATTATAAAGGTGAAAGTTTGTGAGTGTGTATGTTTGTTACTTCTTCGCGTCTAAACGGCTGGAGCGATTTTCATAATATTTGGTAGGGAGTAAGTTGATTCTCTGGATTAACATATAGGCTACTTTTTACTGTGGGAAAACGTCTTATTTCCACGGGACAATCGATTTTAGTTAACGCGGGCAAAGCTACGGGATTTAACTAGTAAAATATAAAACATGAAAAAAGAAAATATGTAGATATCCGTTGATAGAAGCCGTTGTTATTAAAGTTATTATTTAAATAATAATTACTATTTTAAGCAAATAAGATGTCCATTGATAGAAGCAGTTGTTATTAACGCAATCGGTTTTTAAATAACAATTGAATAATAATAGTTTAAGCAAATAAAAAGTTTGCGATCATCCAATATAAGGTAGCAATTATGCACTTCAATAATTACGGATCTGGCGTTTCTCCGAACCACCAAGCCAATATCAAGATCCCTATTCTAGTAGCATAGAGCCTACTAGCATGACTACGATCGATTAAAATCTGTTGTAGAATCATACGTTATCGTCAAGTAATCCATTCCTGGCGCATTGCCATAGAACGTGAAAATTCTGTGTTCAATGAAGCGTTTGCCGATGCTTCCGAATAAAGAATACGGAATATGCTTTGCTGAGGTCTCTATAAATGATTCCTTTGTCTATACGAATTGTAATAAAGTTATTTTTACTAGATTATTATCGCGTCTACTATTGTAGTATCTTATGTGTTAACATAGGTCATTAAATATTGTCCTTGTAGTTCCGGGACCAGAATAGGGCTACGGTATCTCCTGCCTGTCATAAGAGGCAACTAAAAAGGGAATACTTGGGTAGCGGGCGCCTAGTGTGGGAGCTCGAGCCGTCCAGTTAGTTATCTTCCCCGAGAAGGGCAGCGGCGTGAGTACCTGCTTGACGTAGGTAGTAGATACGGAAGGTGTAGGGAGACAGGAGATTCATAAGAATTGAGCCAGTGAGAGGCACCGCGCTAATGGTATGGAGCCTATTAGTAGGTATGACTATAATCGATTAAAATCTGTTGTAGAATCATACGTTATCGTCAAGTAATCTATTCCTGGCGCATTGCCATGGAACGTGAAAATTCTGTGTTCAATGAAGTGTTTGCCGATGCTTCCGAATCATAAAGAATACGGAATATTCTTTGCAGAGGTCTCTATAAAGGATTCCTTTGTCTATACGAATTGTAATAAAGTTATTTTTACTAGGTTATTATCGCGTCTACTATTGCAGTATCTTATGCGTTTATCTGGGTCATTACATATTGTCCCTGTAGTTCCGGGACCAGAATAGGGCTACGGTATCCCTTGCCTGTCGTAAAAGGCGACTAAAAGGGGACTACTGGGGTCGCAGGCGGCTAGAGTGGGAGTTCGAACCGTCCAGTCAGCTTCCCCGAGAAGGGCAGCGGCGTGACAAACTGCATGACGTGCATCGGAAGGTGTAGGGAGACAGGAGATTCATAAGAGACGAGCCCGTGAGAGGCGCCGCGCTAATAGTATGGAGCCTACTAATAGGTATGACTATAATCGATTAAAATCTGTTGTAGAATCATACAGTACAGATCTGGCGTTTTTCCGAACCACCAAGCCAATATCAAGATCCCTATTCTGGTAGCATAGAGCCCCACATCGCGTATGGCGCCTTGCCAGGGATTATTCAAACTTTAGGTAGCTTTGTCTTTAAAAAGAATATTGATATAACGTAAAAATTGGCGAAACTTTTGCGTAGAAGCCTTTATCTTTCCAATTTAACCATATCGTAATATGCCTCGTATGACATTAAATTTATTTATTTGACGACGCGTGGCACAGCGGTTACCATACCGGTCTGATACGCAGTGGGTCTCGGGTTCGATTCTCGGCCAGACAGGTATCTCAATGATGAGTTTAGATTCTTATTCTGGGTCTGGGTGTTTCGTGTTTCGTCCCTGTAGTTCCGGGATCAGAATAGGGCTACGGTATCCTCTGCCTGTCGTAAGAGGCGACTAAAAGGGGCTTCCGGGGTTGCGGGCGGCTAGAGTGGGAGCTTGAACCGTCCAGCCAGGCGATCCCGGGAAGGACGGCGGTATGTGTGGTCGCATATCGTCGTATAGACTAGACGGAGCGGTGGGCCCAGCCGCCCATCTGGGAGGAGCCCGATGGGGCAACACGCTTAGAGGATTCCGGTGGTGTTTGTTGGAGATCCCTGAGTCCTCTTTTTAGCGCCGAGGATGGCCACCGGGGGGGTTTTAGTGCGGTAAAAATCCCACATAACCCTTCGCCGCTCCCACGGCGTCGGGTACCTTTTGAAGGTTTCCCCCTCGAAAACAAAAAAAAAAAAAAAGGGTCTGGGTGTTTGTGTATTCGTCTTTGTGTGTGTCCATGGTACCTACGACACAGGAGAAAATCCTACTGTGGGGCTACAAAAAAAAAAGAAAAAAGAAAATAATAGTTGACCTGGCGAACTTCGTTCCGCCTAAAAGTAAGAAATCTAAAATTATCAGTGTTCTTGCACTATATTATGCATGTATTTTATTTCATGGTGATCTGAAATATAATTGAGTTTACAGTGTAGTAATCTTGTCCACACTCCGCCGGCACCGCGATTGTTTAGCCTAATTAAAAAAGTTTTTTTTTTTACGGCCAAACACCATACGTCATCTATGGACACTGGCAACACCGAATTCTCACTTCTTTTTCGCGCTTTTATGGCATCGCGCAATATTTTTTTTCAAAGTTTTGTAAAATGTGTAAAACTAAGCAAAACTTATGGAAAAATAGAAGAAAATGGAAATGACAAAGAAAAGCCAGGACGGAATAGTGGAAATCGCAGGAGCAGCACTCTACAAAGCAATTTCTCAGACCGCAGGATTCATTGGTTATGTTTCAACAAAAAGGTATGTAAGAAAATAATGATTTACTGTAATAGTAACAATACATAAGTGTGAACAATATAATAAACAATAACTTAAAAACCCGTACTTCAAGTTACAAATTCTGTAAGCAGACTTGGAACTGTAACGTCAGAACTAATAAAGTACTCACTCGATATTTTGTGTCAATTTGTTGACACAATATTTTGCTAATATTCAATAATGAATAAAATGCAATATACTTAACTTAATATGCAACAAATATTTTTATATATTACGCACCAGAGTCATAAAATACGAGGTGCTCGTATCAATTCGACAAAAAATAGTGCTATGAATATAATATAGGTAGGTACCTAAAGTGATATTGTTTTCAGGCATAAGGAGCATGCAAGTTGTAATATTGTTTTCAGGTAGCAAATGTGTTAAAACACTGCTCACCATAACCATTGAGTACGAGATACTCGTGTGTTGCATTGCCAACACTAAATGGTTTTCATATTTACCATTAAGCACGAGATGCTTGCGCTAACATATCTATGTGGCAAATGGTGAATATGTAACGCACCTGGACCGTCGAGTACGGGATACTCTTAGTGTTACATTGTTGACACTAAACGGTTCTCTCATTCGCCATTGGGTACGAGATACCAGTGTTAACATTTTTATGTGACAAATGGCTTGAATGCTTACTTTACTCTAACTGTACAAGCAATCACACAGCACAAGGAAAGGTTTGCTATCCATGGATGACCCACACCATGCTATACCTAATGGAACATTAAACTAGCTCTGTCATGCTTACATTATTAAGTAACCATTAAGAGAGTCAGAAAGCCTTCATGATGCCATTGCAAAACAAAAACATGTGGCTACTGTCAAAAGAGATAAATAAAAGTTTATCCACATCGGGGACATTGGTACCTATACTATATGGAAAACTTTCAACCATCTGAGATCTCTAAAATTGGCCAACTTGTGGGTAGCAACTGTACAAGTGATATACTGTAATGGAATATTTAGTACAAGTATAAAATAACAATAAATGGGGTTTAATTTTATACATAAAAATAGTTATTCTATAACAGGTGTATTAACTTCAAAGCAAACGTAACTTAGAATATAACAATCTTAACGAGGCTCACCGGACAGCATTAATGTTATATTCATGCAACAGAATCATTCTGGAAGTCTGATATCTGCATTACTATTCTACAATTGCTTGGAACTTAATTTTTACTTCATTAAATAACTTTACAAAGCATATTTAAACATGGAAGTGATATATTGTAATACTATTGCATTCATATTACCTGTAATAGTAGTTGTGCTAGTGTGTAAAAATGAATAAATATTGGTTGATATTGACCTATACATAAATATAAAGCAATATACTTTTCTGATACTTTTGAGTTACATCTACTGTGTTAAAAATTGAACTGGAAAGTGATAAAACATATTCTAATTTATAAAATTTGCATTTACAATACAACAAAGTTTAGTTCAATGAAACTCATCAGAAGTATTTACCTGTGACAGGTAAGGGTATTTAAAATAAAACCACTAACATTAACCATTCCAGAAAGAAGATATTTGGTTAACAACAGAATAAACAACATTTTATATGTATCAGGTGACCGGGCTATGTACAAAATTATTCTTTTTGCAGCAATATAAAGTGAAGTTAATGCTATTTTTTCAGATTTCTGACTGTAGTAGGTTGTGTTATCTATTTTGTAGTATCCCTACCACAGCATTGGTTCTGCAGAATAAATTAGGTCATAGATGGGACTACAGTTACCTCTACCTAATCTGATCTACCAGTAAGTTCAAGCAGGCACATTCATTGGGCTTATCAATGGATATGCTATCCATGTAGATGGGTTTCATGGAATTTAATTTTTACTGACTTACATGTACATGTCACAAAGATAAAACTTTGCAGTTATATAAAGTTGGATTTCGTACATTAAACCAAAATCTATATCAGTACTTCAGTACAGTCTTAAGGGTCCTAAGGGTGCAAAGAGAAATATTAATGACAGTTACCTATATCATATAAGTACCCATATTGCAAATAACCTTAGCATTGGGTTCGAAGTAAAATCAAGTTAGAAGTATTTAATTGGAACAAACCATTTAAAGTTAATTAACTCCATAAATACCTACAATGTAATAGTTGACAGTGGAAATTACCTCTGGAGACTGTCCTGGGAGACAAAAGACTGTCATAATTATTATAAAATTTCAAATGACACCATCATCTAGTTCTGGAGCATATAATTAACTTACATAAATTAAATAGTTAATTCCAATAATGAAAATATATGCTTACACCTATTGTACTCAGATTTAGACTGTCATACCTTCATATTTAATGGTCAGGAATAATCACAGGGCTGGAAACTCAGTCTTATAACTTATGGGATAAGTTTAACATCTGCAAATAATCCCTACTTACATCATTGTAAAACATAATTATGATAATAACATGATGTATAATTCCACCAGCATCACAAGTATATAGAAATTAAATATACAAATCTCATACCATCTCTAGTAAACTAATTTTAATTTCAAATTAACAGTTTAACAATTCATTTAGCAATATTGGTTACAGATAATACATATCAATACATTTATCGTATATTTAGGCACTTGTCATCAAATTAGCATATTATGTAACAGACCATTAACTCTGACATACAAATAGGGCAATCTTATGAAGATACCCAGTCTCTTAAATTTTAGTTTGAGCAAAAATAATAATAATATAAAAATAAAAAAAATGAAAAATGAAAAAACAAATCTGCTTTGTTTGCTAGCAAAACTTAAGTTACGGAACATTATTTGCATTACAAACTCACATCAAGCATGTATGTGATTATAATACAATAATAATAATGTTATTACATTTCTGTATATTGGTCCAGTGATTACCTAAATATTTTGCAGAGGCACAGAGTTTGAACACTAGGTGTCTGTATGAGATTTAAAACAAGAGAACAAATATGATGTCAGTGTATTTAGTAAACAAATCAAACACTGGTGGAATTTACAGAGGAAATTATAATAATTATACATATTGATATTTCAACATCACTACATCTTATTATTTTCCAGGAAAATAGTGCTACATCGCTTTATTCATATGGATTCATAAGATGTGAAACTTCTTCGGACTGGAATATGGGAAAATATATGTCAAGATATAAAGGAATGATCTGCATTAATACAAAAATGATAAACATGAAGAATATATAAGTAACAACTTTATTATTGTCAGTCATTATGTATGTAACTATTGAAGAGCAATGGATTCCTGTCTTCAGGGATCCTAATAGACTATAAAAGTCATACCCCATGTAAGTAAAACTGTTTAACTAAATCACCATGCAGTACTGAATGACCTCATGAGAGTTAAAACAATTCAGTACTATGGGGACTGAAAATATTATATACATTAAGAATGATTAAGAATGATAATACAACTAACATCTAATACATATTACTGAAAGGTATGAATATTTTATTAACACTACAGCTGGAACTTATTATGCGCCTCACTGAGGCTTGATACACATTATAATCATGTGGATACACTATTTGAATCTCTACATATTTAAGTTAATATTGCCAAAATATAACCAACATATGTACAAGTAAGACTACATAAGTTCAGCATATAACAAATTGGTTATTAAGCATTAAGAATCCTTTACTATATAAACAAATATATATTATTCTACCTATTCATAAATAATCAAGGAGTGTATCAATAAGCACTAAGACCAGCTTTGTAAAAGATAACTTTAGATCATTCATTTTGTATATGTATAAGATAGTATAGGAATTATACTTACTAGCAATGAATTTAGACAGTTATAATAAACTATTATCTGTACACATATGGATAATACTTTTATATTCTTAGTATACAGCCATATAATAAGTAATTTAAATTTACATTGTAGTTCATACATACTTACCAGATCTAATTTGATCTGAATAGTTCGGAAGTGCTGTAATAAATTATGACATATTTTTTTTGATATATACTGCAGGATAGGTTCTTATTGAGATCAACTTGATCACATTAATTACTATTAATGTGTCAAATAATATTGTACTAAGCTTGTTCTATATTAAATTATTTACATAGTTGTATAAATATATTATGACATTATTTATAAAATTTATGTAATGCAGTTATTTTTCTTTTTCTATTTTTAATAAAGAAAGGAAAACAATATTATGTAGACAAGGAAATTATCCATTAAATTCAATTCTATTTACAAATGTTGTATAATGCATTATGATTATGCTATCACATTTGTTTCATCAAAATTTGTGGACGTTAAGACATAAGCCTAGAGCACTAAACATTCCTAAATTAATCATTATTACTGCCTTTCGCAGTATTAAATTAAACCATTTTTTTTAGTAAAGCACATAATGATTGTCATCATTGGCATTCACTATGTCTAGTTATTATATTGTAAATATTTAATGTGAGTTTCCCTATTATGGAATTTAGAATATCTTTTACCCATAAGATACCGTAGCAATAAATGTTTAATTATTTGAATTAGTTTAATTCCATTAAATATATATATTGTTGCAGCAGACTCTAAACATCTACACTGTAAACTCAATTATATTTCAGATCACCATGAAATAAAATTGAGAATTAGACGAGCGTACCTGTAAGTGAAGTCTGATTCTAATTTTATGAATGGTGATCTGAAATATAATCACCCACCCACCCAAATCGAATAAATCGATACCCAAACTGCAACAATAAAACATATTATAATTCATAACTGATTATTATGTAATATAACTCAATAACATTATTAAATCATATAATTCAACAGTAAACAGTAAAGTGTCTCCTTGATGAGGAAATGGATATCATCAAGGATAGCAAGGGGAAATAATACTCTCTAAAGCAAGTGAGAATTCGGTGTTGCCAGTGTCCATAGATGACGTATGGTGTTTGGCCGTAAAAAAAAAACTTTTTTAATTAGGCTAAACAATCGCGGTGCCGGCGGAGTGTGGACAAGATTACTACACTGTAAACTCAATTATATTTCAGATCACCATTCATAAAATTAGAATCAGACTTCACTTACAGGTAAGCTCGTCTAATTCTCAATTATACATAAAAACCTTCCTCTTGAATCACTCTATTAAAACAACTGCATTAAAATCCATAGCGAAGTTTTAAAGATCTAAGCATACATAGGGACAGAGAGCGCAAAAAGGCTTTGTTTTATAGGTACTATGTAGTAATAGTAGTAACTAGTTATCCATCGCAAGGGTTGAAATTCGACCGTAATCGAGCTTAAAAACTAAACTTAATATTATTATCCAAACTAGCACGAATATTTCTCAAATTGAAATAAATTGTAATAATTTTCAAGTTATTTGGAACCAGGTGCGTTCATAGGTAAAAAGAGGTTGAATTAGCAAAGCTGCATTTAAAAGCAATAGCGGATATTTTGACAAAGACATCTGACATTTTTGACGTTATGTGTTTTCATAGTAAGACCACAGTACAAATATGTAGTAAAACATTGAATGCTCTATTTCGTTTACTATGTATGTGTTTGTTTGAAATGCAAGGTAGTATGTTTAATGTGTTTTAGTTGATTTTATGTATATTTTATGCATTATTTGAAAAAAATATTTCCAATGTCCTTTATATTAATTTTACTATATAGTTGATAATTAACCGTGCTTAATTTCATACTCCTCCGCCTGCGGCAAGTATAAGATACTTGATACCATCGAATCATAAATTTTTGTTTCACGTATTAATATAATAATAATGAACATCTTACACTCTTTCTCTGTATAATCTATAACCGCGCCAAATTTCATATACCCTGGTCCGCAAAATTTTCTTAAAAAGGGAACCCAAGTTCCAATCCAACCCAAGTTGCTTCACGTATTCTACGAAAATCTATAATATTATTTTCATAATAACACATTCAAAAGACGATAATGCATTTATACAAAACGCTGAAAATAGACATAATTTTGAAATTCCAAACATATTTGAGCGAATCCTAATCGTAATATACGCATACTGTTAACATTACCTTAACGGCAGACAATAAAATATGGCTCTGCATTCAGGATCACATTCAACGACATTATTGATAGTATAGAAAGCTGTAGAACTTTCCTTATTTCTTCCCTGTCTTGTTTGAGCAGTGTTCGAAACAGTGCAAATCGAAAAGCGGGTAGCGTTTCGCTTGTTAATTTGGAAAGTAAATATAAATTTAATATTACGGATATATTTACTAATAATACTAATATACTAATACTAATACTAATACTAATACTAATACTAATACTAATACTAATACTAATACTAATACTAATACTAATACTAATACTAATACTGATACTAAAACAGTAATTACTAATACTAATATTATAAAGGCGAAAGTTTGTGAGGGTGTATGTTTGTTACTTCTTCACGTCTAAACGGCTGGAGCGATTTTCATAAAATTTGGTAGGGAGTTAGCTGACACTCTGGATTAACATATAGGCTACTTTTTACTATGGGAAAATATCTTACTAACACGGGACAATCGATACATCGATTTTTTTTTTTGACGCGGGCAAAGCTGTGGAGTTCAGCTAGTAAAAAATAATTCTACCAATAAATTCAGTTTAATTCATCAGCTTTTGAACTTCACGGCTAAACGCAAGCATCCCGTCAGGAGTTTTTTGTTGAGAAGTTGCACCTGGCATTCGTATTGTTAACTCCAGGTGTTGATATTACATATGAAGACCCATCTCCAGTATTTAGTCCCTCAATTTCCTTCTACAGTATCGACAGGAAGAGAGGAAGTGGTGTTGTCCAAAACCACACGGAACCATAATTTTAATTCACTACTAAAATACATTCATGTAACTATATTCATTTTAAGCCCATTTTTAACGGACTTGCCAAAGGAAATAGGTACTATTACTAAGTACTGTGCTTGCTCTAAACCAATATGTATTTAAATTATTTTTTACTTTTTGTGGCATGATAGTCAGTTGTATATTTTGTTTAATTTTTTTTTCTAGAAATTAATGTAGCGGTTAGGTTAACTAGTCACGTATGTAAAGAACAGTGTCGTTATAGTTGACGTTTTGATGAATCAAGTCACATTAAGTTGGCCTTCTATTCTTCTTTTTGAAGTGAAACTTCTTTATCGGGGTTGGAAAAAAATTTAGTGTAACATTTTTTCGTTACGCGCCATCTTTTTCCGTTACGCGCCATCTTTTTCTGTTACGCGCCATCTTTTTTTTTCCGTTACGCGCCATCTTTTTCTTATCCCTACCACGCGTGATATTAGATAGATTATTATAGATTAGATTATTAGATAAAGTTTAATAAAAGCCTTTTATTAAACTTTATCTAATTTAACTTTATTTAACCAATTTCTGTAAAGTTGCATATAGTAAATTATTTTTTGAAAAATAACGTCATAAAGAAGTTTCACTTCTTACGAGTGTACGCTAGTACACGCACACATTTTTTCCTATAATCCGTACGTGTTCATTTTACCACATAAAATAGTAATGTCGAATAGTAAGAAAGATCAAAAGACCAATTTACATTTTGGCCTGACCGGACTTACTTTATATCCGACCTGTGACTCTTTCACAGGTCAGACTATATAGTCAGAGCTTACGTGCGTCAGTCTAAGCTTAAGCCGTTTGATTATTGACGTGAAATCCTCGATAAATTGATTAAAAATTCGATCTTCAGTAACTAATCGGCAAAGTGCGAGTACTCTTGACTGGTTCTGTACTACAAAATATTTTGGACTAATATTATCACGGAATTGATACATTTTAATACTCACGATATGCGGCAAAAAGAATTCTAAAATAAATATCGGCAAAAAGAATTCGAAGAATTTCAAAACCGGATATCGTGAGTACCCGTTATGTAATCCATCCATCCATCCATCCATCAGCATTTGAAAGTCTACTGCTGGACATAGGCCTCCCCTAATCTGCGTTACTTCGACCGGTCCTGAGCCATCTGAATCACGTTATGTAGTAAAATGTACAAAATATTTATTTTCTTCTTCTAGTATAAATATATTATTATCTTAGAATATTACAATTTTAAATTATTTTAGAATGCCTTAAATTGTGACTGGAAATATATAGAACGACCATCGATCATCCATTTTTTCTCTTAATTTAAATATTGATTGTAACGTGATCATAGTTACGCAGTGACATACTCGCTTTTTAAAAATTCCAATTGTCTATGTATTACGGTATATTCCAAAACTTTAAAACTAGATTTAATTAAACACGTATCACCCTCTACATACGAGCATTTCGAAAACCGCTTTTACGATCTGTTTGTAATTTTGTTGTATGTATTGTATTGTACGTATGATAGTTTTGAAGCCAATTGATGTTGGTGTTTTTTGTTTGTAAAATCTTTTTTATACGATTGAAGTAGGAAACGAGCATGCAGTCCACCTGATGTTAAGTGATCACTGCTGCCCATGGACATCTATAAGTAACTTCATATACAACATGGGTTTCTATCTGAAGTCAATCAAAGATGCGTTGCTACTTCCGAGGATTAAGATGGTCACCTCACATAAAAGTGTGCCGGCAACTACACCCTTCCATCGAAACGCAAAAACTGCTTCACTTTAAAAAAAATGTGTGCGTGTACTAGCGTACACTCATAAGAAGTGAAACTTCTTTATGACGTTATTTTTCAAAAAATAATTTACTATATGCAACTTTACAGAAATTGGTTAAATAAAGTTAAATTAGATAAAGTTTAATAAAAGGCTTTTATTAAACTTTATCTAATAATCTAATCTATAATAATCTATCTAATATCACGCGTGGTAGGGATAAGAAAAAGATGGCGCGTAACGGAATAAAAAAGATGGCGCGTAACGTAACGTAACGTAAAAATGTTACACTAAATTTAAAAACAACCCCGATAAAGAAGTTTCACTTCAATAGGTGTGGCGGTGATACTTCCCCGGTCGTCCATAATATCGTTGTAAATCCGCCACCTCATAAGCATTAGTTTGAATAGATCTTTATTCCATTTTATATCAGTGTATCCCCACTGCCAGCGGAACCCATCTTATTGATGGCGTCGTATCATGAGGTTTGTTTACAGTTTTTATTCTCCCAACCGAGAAGTCGTAAGGCAATTGTGAATGGACTGCAAAATGCAGGCTTCCGTAATTTTGCGAGGTAAAATATTGTTCGCCATGAATCGCGCTTATTTGCAAGTCGTTTTTGGTGTTTATGGCTTCTGTTTAGGGTCTATTATTTAATACTAATCGTCGCCTGATGGTCGAAACTCGACCTAAATTTCAATAAAAAAATATTTATAGTACTGTAGTATTAAGCTTAAGGAATTCTATCTAAAGACAATTTCTGGTGCGTTGCTTCTCCCGAGGACTATGATGGTCGCCTCATGTGAAAGTGTGCCGGCAACCACACCCTTCCATCGAAACGCAAGAAATGCTTCACGCTAGAAATAGCAGTAACCTTCAGGAAAAAATCAATGCTATCAGTTTCTTTGGAGTTTATATTGGAGCTAACTTTCATTACCATGTAAAAAAAATGATTGTAATTATATAAAAAAAATGGATATAAATAAGAAAAAAGACAAACCCGCTGAGTTTCTTGCCGGATCTTCTCAGTTGAGGTCGTATTCCGATCCGGTGGTAGTGTAAGAAAAAAAATGTAACTGACAATTCGTAAGTGTCACCGTAGGCCTATACAAAATAAAGACATTTCATTTCATTTCTATATTATAAATATGCAAAAACAACATTTTAAAAATGCACAGCGGTTTGTCAGTGATAAATGAACAACGGTTAGCGAGGTAACGATATAGTGGAACGAAATATTTTATTATATTTATTGGCGTAATCTGCAAAAAGGCGCTCATCCGCGTCGATTGGCGTGATTGATGATGCATTCACCCTGATTCGCTTTTTTATTTGCCACATTTCATGTTTGTGGTGTATTGTACGCGAGCGAAAGATTTTTGGGTTAAAGTTAAAAAGAAGTTAAAAAGAATTTACAAGCTTTCTATTAACTTGCCACGTACATGAGTAGCAAGTTAATAGAAATAATAATTCAAGAAACAGCAGAACTAGATCTGAGTAAATCTGAAAAGTCTCGCAACAAGCTTAATTACATCATATAATATTGTACAATGCGACAAATTGATGGGTTAGAGTACTACAAATATTTATTTATTTATTTATTTATTTATTTATTTATTTATTTATTTATTTATTTATTGCATAATACACACATAACTTATTTTATATAGCAAGAAATATGTGATGCCCTGGTAGGGCGTCGCAAAGCTAGAGGAAGCAATAAATATTAAAATCAATCCAAATACATTAATAATACAATAAAATTTAACAGTTGCTATTATAATTATATATCACTAATAAGTACATTATTTTAATTTAACGTTTCATAGTAATTAAATAATACAACATAACAAGCAATAATAGTAAATACAAAACATAATATGTTTTTCTTTTCATTGCATTGAAACAAAAGCTTTTTTTTTATTACCTATATTATTATTTTTTTCACTTGGTTGTACTGTTTAAGCTGCATTCTGTTTTCAGGTTTTTGAGTGTCCGGTTTTAGTAATGCGAATATTATGGTACATTTAGACTAATGTAGCCATGGACAAGATTTTTTAGTTCAATAAAAAATATTGTAATCTAATAAAAGTTCAGTACATTTCGTTTCTGGTCGTGCTTCGTATGCTAAGCATGCTCGTATCAGCAGAAGTCGTTCTGTCGGTATAATTTCGAAGTATGCTATTGTTATAAAAACTGATTTTGACAATATTTTTCATAGAATCTCTTAGAAGGAGATGACTATAGTAGGTTTTTAATCCGAAGCCAGGTATCCTTAGAGGAAGGCCGAAGCGTCGATAATGGCATATGCATAATAATTTCCAAATATCGCACACCTAGATCTAAAGGGAGCTAACTCAAAAATCTGTGTATTTGAGTTATGGTCACCATTTAATTTCCTGAACGGATACCTATCTAGCAATAGAACAGATTTAAAAATAAGTGCAAAGCTGCCTTTGCACTTATATTTAAATCTGTTCTATTGCTAGATAGGTATCCGTTCAGGAAATTAAATGGTGACCATAACTCAAATACACAGATTTTTGAGTTAGCTCCCTTTAGATCTAGGTGTGCGATATGATGATGTGCGAAAAATGCATTAATCAAATGATTTTAATTTCTTAATGCAACGAAATGTATATGTCCGCTTAGATACAAATTAATGTCCAAAGCATATAATTCATAGGCAAATAAATAATAATATTGAATAAGGAAAAAATTAATGACATACAATCATTCAATAAATTCATATTAAATTATTCAATAACTAGCTCTTACCCGCGGCTTCGCCCGTACGGTTGAAGGGAATTAACATACGAATTGATAGCGTGATTCAGAACTTGCAAATTAATTTTACTAACGCCATCTATTAAGATACCGAGAAAACACCGGTATACTCATGGGAATGTGAGAGCGCGGTAAAAAGTAGGCTACGTCACTCTCCACCCTCCTATCTCGCAGCATATAAACCATATCATATAATAGCTATGTGGCGACGTGAAAGAGGAACAAACAAACACACTTTCACATTTATAATATTAGTATGGATTAGTATGGATATAAGAAAAATAATTAAAATTGATCGGTATTCGCTTATCACTTAGTAGTGTAACAAGTTGATTACGGAAAATTCGGTGCCATTGTTACGAAATTTTCTAGACAATTTCCCGGGTGCTATTATAAAGACGCAATTTGGACGCAAGTTGTATTAAATATTTTGTAATTTTACAGACGATTAACTCCTTAAGTTTCTTTATAAATTCGTTCGCGAAGTTTTAAGGAGTTCGTTAAATATTGTCCTGCAACTGTTCAAAGTTAAGCTATAAGCTTGTACATCAACCGTTCTTTACTAAGATATCTCATTTGAGACCTTCTGAATGTTTTAAACATTTTCAACGGCATTACAACTCTTCGAAAAGAACATATCTTATCTCTGAAAAACTTTGTGAATGCTATAAACATTATCAGATGTACCACCGTCACAGTTATATCTAGCGTAATGCAGTTAATGCGTTTCGGTGGAAAGGTGTGGTTCGACTCACTTTTATATGAGGTGACCAACTTATTCCTCTTATCTCAGTTCTGACAGAACTTCTGTTCTGTGTGAAGTTACAGATATCCATGGACGGCGGTAAACACTTATCATCTGATGGAATGCATGACCGTTTCCTACTTCAATCTATTAAAAAACTAGTTGACTCGGCAAACTTCGTTCCGCCTAAAAGCTATAATTTAAAATTATCAGTGTTTTTCTACTATTTTATACATATTTTTACGCCTAAAAGTCACAAATCTAAGTGGATCTCTCAGTGGTTATACATAAAAACCTTCCTCTTGAATCACTGTATCTATTAATAAAACTGCATTAAAATCCGTAGCGTAGTTTTAAAGATCTAAACATACATAGGGACAGACATCGAGAAGCGAAGTTTTATACTATCTATTAAAAATATCATCCTACATGGAATTTTCCCATGTTATTAGTATTTTTATGTGTTTGGCTAGATGAAACCCCAAGGCACGACTTGTGTAAATAAATAAGTAAGCTTTAGACAACATTGTAGAACATTTTACGCTTCGTCACTACATGATAAAAGCAAGTGAGTAAAGAGTTTACTTAAGTTACTCGTTCCTAACAACACTTTTAACACTCTACAATTAAAGTTTTACAAAGTATGTTAGCTATAAACACTTGGAAGTTTAACTAAATGACTAAAGCCATTGCGAGAACTTTATCTAAAGGTTAAGTGTTTAAAGGGTGTATTAGGGTATGTCGTGCCACAACCCGTAAGCGATAACTTTACGTTTGCTGCACAGAGAGACCCCACTCGTTCACATCTTTCGATTTGACTTACAAATTCACTTCAATCTCTTTATAATAATAATAATTTTTTTTTTTGCTTAGAGTAAGGTTTTTTACAAATTGGTCTTATGGTTAAATATGTTCAACCTCTTATTCTACCCATAAGGCATGCAAATATGTCATTGATATATTGAAGTTTAAATTTAAAATTATTCTCAGTTAATTACCATTTCATCGTTCAAAAAAGTCAATAAAATAAATATATTTTTACATGTCAATCTCTCTAATTTCTAGTCGTAATATATCAATGTCAATTAAATCATTATATTTTTATATGTCAATCTCCCTTATTTTAAATAATCATCTATACAATAAAAAGATTTAATTAGTAACCATCTTGTCAATTAATTTTTAATAATAATAATAATAATAATCTCTTTATTTGTGAATACAGATTTGTAAGATTTAGATGTTTAACAAGGAAAGTGCTCTATATTCAGCCCATATGGGCATAGCATTTTAAACTCATTATATGTCAATTGTTTTGCGGAATCAGGTAATTTATTATAATTTTTTACAGCCATATAGTATACATTCTTTTGATAAAGTCTTAATTAATAGTGGAGTACAACGAGATTATTTGGGTATCATGTGGGTCTGTTCGTATTGTCTGACTTCTTTTTAAAATATTCTGGATATCTGTGTGTTAACAAACAGATATCCCTAATATAAATGTAAAGTTAATATTTTGTTTTTTTGAACAAAGGTTTACAACTTTCTCTTGCTTTCTATTATAATGGGGGGTGGCCGATATCCCCACTTAAATATATTAGCTTATGTGGAAACGTACCGGATTTCTTCGTTGTGTTTAGTACAGCAAATAAGCATGAAACTGTAATGTAATACTGAAGTCACTGAAGACATGTACATTTGCACCCCAATATCCCCGATCTCAATAAACTGACCTCAAATCAGCCTAGTTCTATCTGAGTTCGATCGTAAAGGTGTTATTAGTACTCTCAGTAACTCCCAAGTGTGTAGGTTTTCTCGCAATGTTTTTCATCGTAAAGAAGGAACATTTTTTTTTATCTGACTGAAGTAGCAAACGAACATGTAGCCCACCTGATGATAACTTGATAAGTGGCCACTGCCGCCCATGGACATCTGTAATGTTCATACAGAACATGGGTTCCATCTGAAGTCAATCACAGATGCGTTGCTACTCCCGAGGACTATAATGATCGCCTCATATAAAAGTGTGCCGGCAACCACACCCTTCTATCGAAACGTAAGAACTGCTTCACGCTAGAAATAGGTGTGGCGGTGGTACTTCCCGGTCGAACTACACTGATTCTACCTTGAGAAAATAATTTTAATACGCAAAAAAAACACGGTGATTTGAACCTCGGACCCAGCATTGTGTAGCATTTTACCATTAGGCTATTACTGTTTTAATTCAACTCGCAGTTGCCGTTTTTGTGGATCAACAAAATACAAAACCAAATTTAATTTTACTCTGTGAACTCAACCGTTTCACTGCTCGTAAATTTTATTCATAAATGCAGATAAAAATCCCATGTTTTATGTGTCGCAGTTTATATCTTATTTATTTATTTAAAGCTTAATAAAATAAAACTCAACCAGTCTGTTAGCAGTTATTTATTAAAATGAAAAATTTTTGGAATACATTTTTTATAAGTATAACGGGTAACAGTTGTCGGTGTGACTGGGTCAAAAAGAATGATTTTTAAACGTAGGTATTTATTTGTGTATGTATGTCCATTTCTTTGGTCCACGCTATAGCCTATATGACTGTACGATTTGCGACAACTGACGTGAATAGAGAAAACAAAGCCACCCGCGGTCACCCATCCAGCCTTCAACCGCACCCAGCGTTACTTGACTTTGCCGATTGTATCTTTTTATGGCTGACAATGCGTTAAAGATGCCGGACATCTCTAAAAATATTACATATATTTCATTTTGTAGACCTTTTCGACTTCAATATTAGTATAGCTCTTTGTCAAAATGATCATAAGACAGAGAATCCATAGCATAAAAGAGTCCAATAAAAATCGCTTGCAAAGCCTAGTATTAAAAATGATTGTAAAATTTTTCATCGAACAAACCTTCAGAGCGGGTGTATAATTTTATGAAAAGCCAATCACCATAGTGCTCTTTTTATATACATTGGTGCGGACGCCCGCAGCGATATTTTTATAATGATTTTTGGAACTGTAACTATCGGTTACCTGTATACCCATCATAGTCCACGGGAGTAGCAACGCATCTGTGGTTGACTTCAGATGGAACCCATGTTCTGTATGAAGTTGATTACAGATGTCCATGGGCGGCAGTGACCACTTACCATCAGGTGGACTGCATGCTCGTTTGCTACTTCAGTCAGATAAAGAAAAAAAAAAACCGGCTGTTCGAATGCTGCTGCATGTCGGTGCAAACGACGACCATCCACGGTGAGAAACTAAATCGACGTTAAGTGGCGATGGTCAAGTATAATTGACGAAAACCAGCAATGGATGCTGACGAACGATGACAAATGCTGACAACCGATGAAGTTAAGGACTAAAAGCGGCATTAACAACTGTTACAAACCAACAAGTAGCTTGCCTGGGGACACTACTGTTAAACTCGTGACTACATTAGTTATAAACATCAATAAGAATCTATATAATGATTGTATTTAAATTGATCGTGCTATGTTATTATAAATATCATAAATCAATAGAAGTCACATCATAAATAAATGGTTATATAAATAAATATTATAAATGCATATATTTAATTTTATATAATGTAATAGATTAATAGTAATGTTTTTGTCTCTGTGACGGTTTCCTTAACGCCTGCCATTTTTAGTATAAAAGGGAGGGTATTATCGTAATATGGATCATTCTAATAATTCGCAAGTGTAAGACGTTACTCTGTCCGAATGTATTCTGAAATTGTATACGTGTAAAATCGTGAGAATATAACGATGTTGTACATAATGTGTCGTTTACTTTGGCCATCCAATTCTACTTCTGTAACACAACGTTGATAGACGACAGACGACGATGACCGACGTAAGGCGATGACGATCGATGACAGACGACGACACTTAACGACTGCTCGATGACAAAAAGCGGCGAAGATGATGATGTAATTATATAAAATGATTGTAATTATATAAAAAATGGATATAAATAAGAAAAAAGACAAACCCGCTGAGTTTCTTGCCGGATCTTCTCAGTTGAGGTCTTATTCCGATCCGGTGGTAGTGTAAGAAAAAAAAATGTAACTGACAATTTGTAAGTGCCCCCGTAGGCCTATACAAAATAAAGACATTTCATTTCAAAATTCGCAACTCACTCCGACAAAAACTAAGTCACGTGCATTCCCTACCCACTTTATCAGATGTTATACGGATATATATATACATATCTTATTAGTTGGTGAGACGTTACTTCAATCTTAATTAATCTCAAAACATAAGCGCCAAACCTGCCGCGCATACTAAAGAGTACATAATTAGTAACATACAAGCATATTGGATGTAAAACAAACTCAGTAGCTTCCGGATCCGGTATCGGCAATAGTTATCTTGCTGGGGAACTGGCGTTATATCACACCGAAGTGTAATGGAATTTTTTGATGGACTTTAAACGGAATCTGTATTCTGTGTTGCTTACAGATGTCTATGTGTGGTGGGGCAAGCTGGTTGTAGCAGGGCGTTGCCCAATATGAATATCACCTTTATTGTGATGTTTAACGGTGCATATACTAAACTAGACGTGATACTTATCGTAAACTACTTACACATACGTTATCTATCTTAATCATAATACGTGCTATATGTTATAACACTCTATTGTCACATCTCATATGTCCACTTGCCATCAGGTGGAATACACGCTCGTTGGCATCATTGCATTATTGCAAGTACTACTTTCTGCTAATTCGCAGTTGACCAGTACGGACTATAGCCTAAAACTGTCTCAGTCTCTCTCATTCTGAGAGAAGAACCGTGCTAAGCTACAATGGGTTAACGACAAATTCTACTTTCACAATACTACATAAAACTAAATTACACGACGGTGTAACAGGAGAACGCCTCAGTTATAAATCTGCAACGAGACAGCTTCGTTATGCGGGAATTTCTTTTATTGAAAACTACCCGCGAATTCCGCTACCATATTTTATACTTTACTTGTTGCAATGATATATACGACACGTTTTTATAAGGGAAAGAATCGGTATTCATGGCCATTTTATTGTTTTCTTTTATGAAATTCGTAGTTATCTAAAATGCAATCCATCTGATGGTAAGTGGTCACTGCTGCTCATATAGGACATAGTTTCGTCATCGTGATCCAGCGAAATACGCTTACCACCGATTTCGGGACTATGTACTAAGTACTGAGTGTGTTAAGCAACATTGGTTTATACTAGACTAGCTGACCCGGCAGACTTCGTTCCGCTTAAAAGTCAAAAAACTAAAATTAACATTGTTCCTCCACTATATTATGCATGTATTATAAATAAAAACCTTCCTCTTGAGTTGCTCTATCTATTGAAAAAACTGCATTAAAATCCGTAGCGTACTTTTAAAGATATAAGCTTGTAAGTTTAGGTAAAAGGAGCACAGGCCCCCTCACCTGGTGGACCGATGACCTGAAGAAGATAGCGGCCAACCGTTGGATTCAGAAGGCACAGGACCGTTTGGCGTCATTTAAGGAAGGCCTATGTCCAGCAGTGGACCTCAAAGGGCTGATCGATGGATGGAAGCATACATAGAGGCAGACAGCGAGAAGCGACTTTGTTTTATACTTTGTAGTGATACACATAGGTGAAACCGCCCCGACCGAACTGTTCTGGCATTAACACCTAAGCGCGAGAACATTATTAGGAGTAAAACTGAGTTTAAGTGTACAGAAACTATGCATATTACAAGCTTAATATAAGCTTACAGAGCTAACAGTGCAGCCACATCTGTTTACATAGCGAAGGATTAACAGCTTCATATTAATTAAGAGTATTAGCTCGGAGTTCGTTAAGAAAATTAACTGCGTTAACTTTGAGCGCTTGTTACTTGAACTTCCTAAATAAAGGAACTGTGTTAAATCTTTTAAATATTTTTTTATACGATTGAAGTAGCAAACGAGCATGCAGTCAACCTGATGGTAAGTGGTCACTGCCGCCCATGAACATCTGTAAGCGACTTTAAAGGTAAAAAAATACATATTTTTAAAACAAGCTTTTATTTCAGTGCACTGAAAAGAAAACAAATAAGTTTTGTAGTTTTCAAACCCATTCTGTTGCATGGTAAAATTTTCTATCATAGAAAAGCTTGTCGCGAGAATTATATTTTCTTATATTTAGTTGTCCAGGGCGCAATGCTCTTTCATTTGATACCTATATTGGGTGGGTTGGACTAAAATCTGTAATCTTCAATTTTTTTAAGGCGGCCAACTTGGATTAGATTTTTTCCTAGTGTATCGTTTTCTATAAACTAAGCCTTTTCATTTGATACCCATATTGGATAGGTTGTGCGAAAGTATATAATCTCGTTTTTTTACGGCGCCATCTTGGATTTAAATATTTTTCGTGGTTTATGTGTTCTACAAATTATACCCTTTCATTTGATATCTACCTATATTGGGTGCAAGATACAAATATATGTAAACTTCCATTTTTTTGATGGCGGCCATCTTAAATTTGATTTTTTCCGTAGTGTGTTGTATTCTATTAAATAAGCCCTTTCATTTTATACCCATATCGGATAAGTTGTACGAAAGTATATAATCTTGCTTTTTTACGGCAGTCATCTTGGATATGAATACTTTTCGTGGTTTATGTGTTCTAGAAATTAAGTTCTTCCATTTGATACCCATATTGGGTATGTTGTACAAATATTTGTAGTCTATCATATTTTTTATGGCAGCCATCTTGAATTTGTTTTTTTTTTCATATTGTGCTGTATTGAACGCTATTAAACCATATCATTTGATACCCATATAAGGTGGGTTGTACAAAAATATGTAATCTGCCTTCGTATTTCTAAAAATATCTACTTTCGTATTTATATATTTTTAACATAACCTCAAAATTTACGTTAAAAATTAAAAAAAACAAGTTCTTGGTTTTTCTTTTTGGCTGTTTAAAACATTTTATTTAAATATAATATAACCTATCTAAAACTTATACATATAACCTGTACAAATAATTATTATTAGAATAATTATTTGTATAGGTTATATGTATATTATAATAATATGTATATTATTATAATATATGTATATTATAATAATATAAGTAATAATTATTATTAGAAAAAAAAGAACATTAAATATAAAAAACTTCATCAAAATTGTGACCTTTGGGAAGCGTGCCCAAAACGCTGGCGACATTACCTCGTTGGATAGCTATGCTAATCCTTTGGCCAAGGTAAGCGCCAGCCTTTTGGTCATTGGTGCACTCAGTTCTTGGTTTTTATATTTATCTTTTAAAAAATATGTTTCTGGGTTGTGTAGGGAACCCTAAATATAATATAAACAAATTAGAAATACTTCATATTTTATAGTGAATACTTATAAGCTTCTCAGAAACAGGTAAACTTGTTCAGATAGTTAGCAGCGAAGTTAGTAGCAAAGATAGTTGCTCTGTAGTGTTCTGGTCACTTTTACAGGAATTCAACTGCAGTGCACCTTCAGAATAGTTGAACTGTACCGATTCTCTCTCACGACTTCGTATTGAAAACCTTACTACACTTAGAATTTAATTATATACCAAATCAAATGCTGTTTTTATAAGAGGGACTATTCTTAGTTTTTTTTTAAAAAGTGTTTTTGTGCAAAATATTTTAGAGTAAAAGTAACTTTTTATGGTGTTATACGAATTTTTATTCTTTATCAATACTTTGGTCCCAAAGATGGGCACAGGTTATATTCCTCTACTATAGTGCAAAATAGTAGGTACATACGTTTAAGTACTACTTAAAATGACAACGCGTAGCGGAGCGGGTTCGATTCCCGGCCAGACTGAATGAAAAGTGTCTGAATGATAAGTTTAGATTAATGTTCTGGGTCAGGGTGTTTGTGTATTCGTCTTGTGTGTGTCCATGGTACCCACGACACATTAGAAATTCCTAGTGTGGTATGAATGTCCCCCTCGCAGGGATCTCCACATTGTCGTGGTGAGGGGGCTCAGTAACCGTGGCTGGGGGCGCCGCGGTGAAGCCAAGAGAGATCCCAGGGAGGGGACGCTCCGAGCGGGCTTGGCTGAGGGCCCGCTCCGGACGCATCCGAGGGGGCTGTGGAGGTCGGTGTTTTCTGGCCTCTGCTCGCCAGGAGGGGTCGCGGGAGGAGAGGTGTCTCGGTGTGTCGTTGCCGTGCACCCTATCTCCCGCGACCGAACGGGGGCGCACCGTCAGATGCGTTGGCGGTGGGGCCGCAGAGGAAGAGGAGATGCGGTGTGTCGTTGCCGTCCTCCCTATCCTCTGCGGCCGTTTGGTGGTTTGCGGCGGAACCAAAGAACGGATCCGCCGCTGGGTGTGGTTGGTCGATGCCTGTAGGGATGCCTTGCGGGTGTCAGCTTGCCATGCCCACGGCCCCTGGGTGGCGGTCTCGGGGTTGGACCGTCACCCTGCGGATGGGGCCTTGGAGGTAAGGCGCGCCTTTGTGTTTTCTGGCGCGCCTTGCTGTTGGAGGGGAGCTTTATGCTCCACGCGAGGAGGGGCTGCGGGAGCGGCCAGGCACCGGCGGGTTCGCGGATGACTGCGAAAGCTTACCCGTGTTCCCGCCGTACGGTGCGAGGAGAAAACACAGTGGGGGTTTAGCCGGTAAGAGTCCGGCATAACCCAGCTGCCGCCCCGGGTGGCTGGGTATCCATGAGGATTACCCACTTAAAAAAAAAAAAAAAGTGTGGTATGAATGTAGAAAGTTAAAAAAACTTAAGAAGTGTAAAAAAAGTAATTAACGTGATAGTTTCAAGTACGCCTATTTTAAGGATGTATTTTCCGTCACGGCTTAAGTATGTAATAAATTATAACTTAAATTAAAATACAAAATAAAGCTAAGGACGAAAGTGGCTTTGAACTTGGAATATAACACTGCGACAGCTACACGAGAAACAAAATTCATTCTCGTAAAGCTTTACTTCTTAATTCAAGCTTATATTATTAGGGTTCTGCACCCAAAAGGTAAAAACAAGAACCTATTTCTAAGATTCCCTTGCCCGTCTGTCCGTCTGTCTGCTCCTTTAGTCTGTATCTCATAAACCGTTATAGCTACACAGTTGAAGTTTTCACAAATGATGTATTTCTTTTGCTCCTATTATAACATATAGACTTAAAACAGAATACTTAATATGAGCGTATTGCATTTATGTGGGGCTCCCACAACAACAAACATGTTTTTGTCGTTATTTATCGATAATGGTACGGAACCCTTCGTGCATGAGTTCGACTCGCATCTAGCCGGTTTTATGATTAACCTTGTAATTCGTTAGTGTGCAACGATTAAATGTAGCGAATAAATGTTAAACCAGGTAAACCCAACCGATTGAACTGAAATATAATACACATGGTTGCTTTGAAAGAAGAAAGATAGAAAGAAATACAAAGAAAGAATTATAATTTATCATACAGCATACAAAAAACATAGAGAAGCAAAATTTCTTTGAATAACAAAGCCAAAAGGCTTTGGATGACTAAGATAATTAGCTTAGTGACGTCATTCTAAATACAATATGGCGGGGGCCCAAGATGGCGTCCCAATTATTTTTAATCCTCTTCCGTGACGGATATCAAATGAAAAAAAGTAGCCTATATGTTAATCCAGAGTGTCAGCCAACTCCCTACCAAATTTTATGAAAATTGCTCCAGCCGTTTAGACGTGATGAAGTAACAAACACTCACAAACTTTCGCCTTTATAATATTAGTATGAGTATGATTTTTAAAATTTGCTATAAACCTGTCATTTCAGCTTTACAATTCCTTCAAATGAAAACGTGTGACGCTAGTACCTTGTCGTAACCGAGATACAAGTATTCAAGGATGTTCGCGTCGTGCGAGCATATTGCATTTTCCGATTCAGCTGGCGAAAGGTCGATTTTGATATTTTACGCTTGCCAAAACAACTTGATAGTAATCTAGGGGTGGCAGTTGCGTTTAGTTATTTTTTGATTCTTTTTCTGTACACACGCACGCAAGCACGTTTTCTACACTCATAGCCCCACACTAGGATTTTCTCCTGTGTCGTGGGTACCATGGACACACACAAGACGAATACACAAACACCCAGACCCAGAACTTGAATCTAAACTCATCATTCAGATACCTGTCTGGCCGGGAATCGAACCCGGGACCCATTGCGCGTCAGACTGGTATGGTAACCGCTCCGCCACGCGGGTCGTCGTATATACGTCTATACGTCGTACGCGGGGTGTACGTACCCATTATGTACCCATTTGTCGTACCAGAAACTTCCGAAAATACATTCCCTACAGAAAAAGTTGTAGTAAATTACTACATCTATATATTAATACGTGAAGCGAAAACTTGGGTTCCGTTTTTAAGAAACTTGCGGCGGGTGGAGGAGTATAAATTTTTGCACGGTTATAGTTTATGTACAGAAGGAGTACGAAATCCATTTTTTTATATTGCATAAAACATAGAGCAGTGATAGCCTAATGGTTGAAACTTGCCCTCTCGATCGGGAGGTCCGAGGTTAAAACCCAGGCACGCACCTATGATTTATGTGCGTATTAGAAATTAATTATCACTGCTTTTCGGTGAAGGAAAACATCGTGAGGAAACCTACACACCCGAGAGTCCTTAAAAAAAAAAAACATGCGTACGTACAAAGTACACATGTCAGAAGTGAAACTTCTTTGGCGAACTAATTTATAAATCTTTTATATTTATACAAATCTAAAACTTTAAATTTCCAAGATTAAGAGGAAGGGAAAAAGGCGTGATACGACGTTCGCTCTGTCTCACTTTTTCTCTCAATCTTTCTCACTCGCTTGCTCCCTACTCTCACTCCACGGCTATTTGCTCATGCTACGTTCGCCCTGTCTTACTCTCTCTCAATCGGTCTCGATCACTCTCTCTCTCTTTTCCGACACTTCCGTTGCATACCGGCGTGACGTTTCATCTGTAAAAATTTTACCCTCATGCGCCTAAAGAAGTTTCACTTCAAAAAGTTCTCGGAGGTGTGTGAAGTCCACCAATTCGCACTTGGCCAGCGCGGTGCACTATGGCCTAAACTCTCTCATTCTGGGAGAAGACCCGTGCCCAGCAGTGGGCCAATAATGGGTTGATGCGATGCGATAAAACATACAAACCAACAAAAATCGCATAACACGCACTACCGTGCATTTGACACAAATACACATATAATAAACGAAATAAACATAATGTCTTCTATGAAAACATGTAACGTCAAAAATGTCAGATGTCTTCGTCAATATACCTACCCATTATTGCTTTTAAATGCAGCTTAGTTAACTGAATCTCTTTTTACCTTTCGAGTGTATTTGAAAACTTGCAATTTAATAAAATTTAATTGAGTTTGAGAAATATTCACGCTACTTTGGACAATATTAAGTTTATTTTTTGAGTCGAATTACGGTCGAATTTCGACCGTTGCGACGGGTGACTAGTACTAATGAAATCTTATTAATGTTAGAAATGCAAAATCTTGTGAAAATGTATCTACCTATATTTGTTAAATATTATTGAAAGTATTTGACCAAATCTGCCATAAATATATTTTGTTCAGTAAAGTCCTAAAAACCAGTTGTGCTGGTTTTAATGAGCTTCCACTTCTTGTATGTTTAATCGAGGCCACTCGCTGTACAAACTAAGTCTGGTTAATTACATATGGAAAGTCAATGACTGGCACGACGATATGTAAAGCCTGCGAATCCGTAAGGGCAGAGTGAATAGCCAACCCTTATCATAATGAAAAGGGATTCATGCGCAATTGTTAACTTTATAATATTTTTTTGGTTAAATTAATACTAATTATAAATAAAGTATATAATAAGATATTAAAATGTAACTTATAATGGCATTATAATATGAATGCAGGGAATATGTATGTTTTAAAAAGCTGACAGCTGTCAGAAAGAGAGAAAATTTGGTTTGACAGTATGGTAATTTTTGGCGGGAAACGGAAAAAGAGGATTACTAAAAGACAAAAAGTTATAAAATTAGTTTCATTGAGTTATTGCAACCTATCTAACAGTACAGCACAGGCAAATCTTTTATTATTGTTATTAGTTCAGAAGTGATATTTACTCACGTAAATCGCACGGCATAAAGGTAATATAATAGACGTTTCTGGAATACCGGTAAGTTTTTTTGTTCAATACTCTTAGTTATTTTGTGTTCATAGATAAATTTGATTTTGAATGCTGAAACTGAAATTATATGATGAAAAATAAATACTAGAATGTCTAGTTCGAGGCGTTCTTTGTTATAATTATGATAAGGTTAATAATGTTTAGAAAAAAAAAGAAGAGTAACAACCAGAGTCAGACTTATATAGGTGTCCATAACTACATACTCTTAATTCATGGTGTTGATATTATTATAAAAGTCACATTAGTTTTTTTTCAATAAAACATATTTAATAATATTGTCATAGATATTATATTATTACATAATGGAATACAAAACTACTTTGTTCAACGGAGGGGCAATGGATGTCTCTGTTAATGATTACTTCAAAGTATTTATATAGATTAAGACAAACCATGGACAGAGTGGTCACCTTACTGGTCTGACGTGCAGTGGGTTATGGGTTGGATTCCCGTCTGGACGTGTGTTTGAGTGATGGGTTTGAATTTCTGTTCTGGATGTTTGTGACAGTATATTAATTGCATATAAAACTTTCAATCTATAATGTCTCAGTATTCTCATATTACTATAATATTGATACGTTCCATTAAATGCAATTGGCATATGCCATATATCTAATTAGCATATGGCATAACGGCATGGTCTGTTTTTTAGGGGTATATTTACATACATAGTTTTATTGTATGATATGAAGTAGAGATGGCAATAACAAATGAAAATATTTATTGGCTAACTGTTAAATGATAAATATTTTTATTGATATTTTTATTGGCTGAAAATGTTAGTTGATATTTTTATTAAAGTAGGTACGAGTTTTGCTGAAGTTGAATATTTTGTTAATTGATGTAACTTACGATACAGATTACAGTATGCCAATAAAAAAAAATTAAAATGTTAAAATTATCGTTTAATTCGAATGACTAAAAATATCACAGACAATAATTATTATGTAAACATCAATATTGTACTGTATTTTTAGTGCAATAGAACATAGAATTGAATGAGTTGAGTGACTATTTTCTATGGCTAACGTCAACGGACTTGGGTCAGCAGGCCATAGGCGACGTGCGAGGCAAGTTGGAAAATGTTCCCTAGAGGTTAACGAATAATATGGTTGTTTAAAACTATTAGTTAAATTTATTGGTTTCTGGTTGTATTCGTCATCTTTAATATGAAGTGTAATGGGAATATAGAAAGCAACTTTATTTTTATCTTATTGACATCATATCAAATATAAAGTTAATTTACTTTACAACGCATGCAATGCAACTAGCATTAATTTATGTTATATTTAAAAAAAAACAGAGAGAAATATAAACAATTTTTGGTATTTTAATAAAAATTATGATGATATTTATTACTTAAGGCTGGAAGAAGGGGTTTAATAGTGATTTATTATGAATATGAGGATATTTGCAATGGCTTATTGTATATTTTGTATGTTAACAAGTGTTTACCTTCAAATATGGGCTATTTGAAAATAAGTTAAAATCAATATATGTTTACAGGTGCTAAACATTGTCATACTCTTTACTTCTCCTTGTATCTTGTGTTTGTCGAGAACTTCTGTAAACATGACTACACATAAATCTAGTATGATATTTACTGACAATGACGGAGACAAAACAGATAATATGGGATTTCTGGAAGTGGCTGCAGTGCCGATGAGTGCATGCGTTGCTTCGCTTGGATGGAGGCCGTAGCTCCTTGTGCGGGCAAGCGGTAACCACATAACATGACTTGGATGGAGGCCGTAGCTCCTTGTGCGGGCAAGCGGTAACCACATGACATGACTTGGATGGAGGCCGTAGCTCCTTGTGCGGGCAAGCGGTAACCACATGACATGACTTGGATGGAGGCCGTAGCTCCTTGTGCGGGCAAGCGGTAACCACATGACATGACTTGGATGGAGGCCGTAGCTCCTTGTGCGGGCAAGCGGTAACCACATGACATGACTTGGATGGAGGCCGTAGCTCCTTGTGCGGGCAAGCGGTAACCACACATGATTTGGGTGGAGGCCGTAGCTCCTTGTGCGGGCAAGCGGTAACCACACATGATTTGGGTGGAGGCCGTAGCTCCTTGTGCGGGCAAGCGGTAACCACACTTGATTTGGGTGGAGGCCGTAGCTCCTTGTGCGGGCAAGCGGTAACCACACATGATTTGGGTGGAGGCCGTAGCTCCTTGTGCGGGCAAGCGGTAACCACACTTGATTTGGGTGGAGGCCGTAGCTCCTTGTGCGGGCAAGCGGTAACCACACATGATTTGGGTGGAGGCCGTAGCTCCTTGTGCGGGCAAGCGGTAACCACACATGATTTGGGTGGAGGCCGTAGCTCCTTGTGCGGGCAAGCGGTAACCACACATGATTTGGGTGGAGGCCGTAGCTCCTTGTGCGGGCAAGCGGTAACCACACTTGATTTGGGTGGAGGCCGTAGCTCCTTGTGCGGGCAAGCGGTAACCACACATGATTTGGGTGGAGGCCGTAGCTCCTTGTGCGGGCAAGCGGTAACCACACTTGATTTGGGTGGAGGCCGTAGCTCCTTGTGCGGGCAAGCGGTAACCACATCACATGCTTTGGATGGAGGCCGTAGCTCCTTGTGCGGGCAAGCGGTAACCACATCACATAACTTGGATAGAGGCCGTAGCTCCTTGTACGGGCAAGCGGCAACCACATCGCTTGACTTGGATGAAGGCCGTAGCTCCTTGTGCGGGCAAGCGGCAACCACATCGCATGAGTTAGATGAAGGCCGTAGCTCCTCGTGCGGGCAAGCGGTAATCACATCACATAACTTGGATAGAGGCCGTAGCTCCTTATGCGGGCAAGCGGTAACCACATCGCATGAGTTAGATGAAGGCCGTAGCTCCTTGTGCGGGCAAGCGGCAACCACATCGATTGACTTGGATGAAGTTAAAGGTCGAAGCTACTTGTGCGTGAAAACACAATGCGCATTAAAACCTTTTTTGATAGAGCAAAATTGACGATTTCGCATGATATGAGACGGATTTGTGTAAAATAAATAATTGAAAGACCTAATTTTATCTTCAAAGAACTCACTTGATTGATACTAATTTGATAATTTGTTAAATAAATTTATGTAATTCTTCTTAATTGTCAAAGTAATTAACCAATTGGTTAGGTATATGTATGTATAATAGGCATGGATCAAGTGTTATAAGTATGAAGTGAAATGTATATATTTGTCCTTATTTACGTATGACGTAAATATTGTGTAGAAAAGAGACAAATACAAGGTAATTTTGACAGTGATGTCACATCATCGACATTTTCGCGTCGATATTAAACATGTATTTAGTTTTATTAGTCGTATATGTCGTAGTATCTATATATTAATACGAGAAGCAGGGGCTTGTGAAGCATTTTAAAGTAATATGCGGCGGACGGATTAATGTGGAACTTTGCACGGTTGTGGTGGCAGCATAGGATCGACTGAGAGCACATTGCACACACTGTGCATTTGTGCATTTGTGCATGTGTATTTGTCACAAACACATAAATAATAGCTGAGCGGGGTAGAGTATTCGATGTCTTGCTATGAAGGCGCACGGGCTCAGAGGTGTCAGTGTTTTTGTCGAGATACCGATACCTATATTAAAATCGTCCCACTACATAGAAAGTTAATATAATTTAAAATCATGCGCAGTGGAGTTTTGTGGTCCATCGAACTGGTAATGTACTTTTGAGCCGGCTTAACGTGTAATTTAATGGAATGTTATTTTGCAGGCTATCGACAATATACAGAAATAAATTATGTCGATAGGTAGATATAGCAAAATTAAAAAAATGCAAAATCAATATTACGTATTTTAGAATATGGAAATCCATATGGCAGAGTTTTAGAACAATTGCCATTTATTATATATTTCGGTAAGGTCAATAGTAGTGAAAGTCTTGTGCAAGCCTATAATTTAAGCACATAGATGCAAATAATTTACTCGTGTACTACTAATGTAAGATCATTTTATGTAATTAGTTGGTATGCCTTAATAAATCAATTAAAAAAACAACAACGAGCAGCAAGCGTTATCGGGGAATGTTAACGCTTTGACAGAGTCAAGATGTTATTGTCCGAGCTGGCGGCGGTGACTTCTCTGTGGCATCTTTTGGTATTGTCTACGTCTCGTTACTATATTTGTATTTAAGTGCCTAGTGTTAAAAGTACCTAATTGATACTAAATCTTTCGGAAGATTTATATTCGCCTGCATTTCGCCAAAACAAAATGTCTAACGATGAAGAAACTCAGCTTGACCGGCGTCTGGCATTCACGGTCCGATATATATATTAATGACTATCCATGTACTCGTAGTTCGGGCGACAAAATGATATTATTTGCAGACGATTCTATTCTACTTTGGAGTCCAGTTCGATCTATTAATGTACCGAATCCATTTGACTTTAATTTGCTCATTATTGGGAAATCCAGACTAATTGTAAAATTATTATTCGACCACTAGTATTGCGCAGGACATGACTTAAAAGGAATTTGTAAGAGGGTTACTACTTTTTGTAATGAGCCATTATAATGTCCCACTTCGAATGAGGCGAAGCGTAGTTCAGCAGTACATTGAAACATAAGTTACAATGTAAATATAATATGAGATTTGATTGTATGTTACCATAATCAAAACAGTCGCCTAGATATGCGTCTCGATTTCGCTCGCAACCGCGACGCATTGCCCTGCTATCGACAACACTATCGATCACCAATTTTACATCACTAGTAACGTATCAACAAAACGTGAAATAACAAAATTAAGTTGCCAGCTGAAGAATATTGCGGTTTGAATGGAACTTTTGAGTTTATTAGCATTAATGAGGACAAAATGTATCCAAAGTGACACGTTTGTTTATTAAAAAGAGACAGACATATTTAGTTTCACTCACACTTTGAGAAATTCTAATTGACATAAAAGAGCAAGCTATAGAGTGCTCGATTTCTACTTTTTCTATTCTTCTATGTATTATTCTTATTCTAAGGTTAGGTACGTACAAAATGTGCATTTATGAGGATTTTGACTGCTAAAGTTACAAAATTTTAAGTTCTAAAGCTTCTATAAACAATATACTAATTGAAGTTATGTTGATGATGAAGAATGAGGACATTCTTATATTGTTAGGATGGCCGAAGTAGGTTTCAATCCTTACTTTTTGGTTATGTTTTTTTTTTCTAATTAAATATAAGTGATAATATTTTGTGTTATTCTGGGCACATTTACTTCAATTGTAATTATCCTAATTTAAATTATAGTTTGTAATAATAATATATTACGATAAAGTGATATTAATCTCATTCCTGTAACACCTAACATAACTATCAGTGTTTTGTGTCTGGGTCAGACACAGTGTCAGAATGGCCGACTGTTAACTTTATAATATTTTTTTGGTTAAATTAATACTAATTATAAATAAAGTATATAATAAGATATTAAAATGTAACTTATAATGGCATTATAATATGAATGCAGGGAATATGTATGTTTTAAAAAGCTGACAGCTGTCAGAAAGAGAGAAAATTTGGTTTGACAGTATGGTAATTTTTGGCGGGAAACGGAAAAAGAGGATTACTAAAAGACAAAAAGTTATAAAATTAGTTTCATTGAGTTATTGCAACCTATCTAACAGTACAGCACAGGCAAATCTTTTATTATTGTTATTACAATAAAGATGACGCGGTTGAAGATGATTATGGTAAGACTAATGTTGATTTATAAGTTTAGAGCCAAGAACATGAGAATTAGCATACATAATCTGTCAAAATTTACACATCGGAATGTCGCGTAAGTGAGTTATCAACCTCACACATACAGCACAGATCACAACAGGACACGGAGGGTTCAAAGCTTACCTGTACCGTTTCAAACTGTCACAAGACCTTGCCTGTCCGTGCGATCATCTAACTCCCCAAGATGTGGTACATATTCTGACAGAATGCCCAAGGTTCGCGATAAAACGAATGCTATGCGAGGCAAAAATTGAAAAAAATATTCATAAGGATAATATCCATGAAATAATGGATGACGACACTCGTAGACCAATATTCCTAGATTTCGCTCAAATAATTGTAAAAACAGTGCTGAAAGAAAATAACTCCATAGTACCAAATTACTAATAATGAAAAAAAAAAAAAAGGAAAACAGAATATAACAGTTTTAAGGTTGTTGCATTATCAATAGCAACAGTTTATTACAGTACAATGGAAAAAAAAAAAAACCTCACACATACATAAAAATCTTATACATATAAAAATAACTTATTTATGTCATTAAATAGTAACCGAACTACGCTCATCTCATGGCAAGTGCTCACTGTTATGACACTGCATCTCTAACAAGTCCCTATAGAATAGAGGTTCTACTTGAAATCTATCATACACGCATTGCCATTCCTGAGATTATTATACTTTATACTAATATTAAGGGGAAAGTTTGTGAGTGTGTGTATGTTTGTTACTTCTTCACGTGTAAACGGTTGGAGAGATTTTCATAAAATTTGGTAGAGAGTTAGCAGATACTCTGAATTAACATATAGGCTACTTTTTACTGTGGGAAAATATCTTATTCCTACGGGACAATCGATTTTTGTTAACGCGGGCGAATCTACGATATTCAACTATTCATATATAATTATGTACCTAAGTCAGTTGGTATCCACACCCTTCCAACAAAGCGCAAGAACAGCTCTACGCTAGAACGTATATATAGGATTACACCTGGGAGGTACGCAAAACCTATTACTAGCGTGAAGCGCTTCTTATATTTCGATGGAAGAGTGTGATTGCCGGTTCACCATCGGATGGACTGTATGCTCATTTGCTACTTCAATCATAAAAAAGATAAAACTATACTGGTTCTACCACATATTGGATTGTGCTAAATTGCAAATTATCTATTAATACGTGAAGCAAAAACTTGTGGTGCATTTTAAGTAATATGCCGCGGACGGATTAGTATGAAATTTTACACGGTTATAGTGGACGTAGAGTGCAGAATGTTAATATATTTTTTCAAATAATGCATATGTCATACATAAAATCAACCAAAACATTACACACACTACCGTGCATTTGTCACAAACACATAAATAATAAACGAAACTAAACATTCAATATATAAAAACACAGAACATCAAAAATGTCAGATGTCTTTGTCAATATACCCGTTAATGATTTTAAAAGCAGCTTTGTCACTTAAACCTCTTTTTTAAATTCCGGGTGTATTAAAATAATTTGAAAATTAATAAAAATTGAATTTAGGAAATACTTTGGACAAATCAAGTTTAGTTTTTGAGTTGAATACGGTCGAATTTCGACCGAAGACGGGTGACTAGTTTTTGTAATGATGTCCATAATATAAAAGTCAGCGAGACATCCCTACACAATTTCCTGATTTTTATGCTAACGTATGCGACCCTTTGTATATTTTGTCAAAGAAACCTTCGGTGAGTCTCGAGACGAACCGAAATGAATAAAAAAAATTTTAAACAAAAAATACAACCGACTTCCATGCCACATAAAAGTAAAAAATAATTTAAATACATGTTGGTTTAGAGCAAACACAGTTCTTAGTACATAGTCCCGAAGTCGGCGCTTACCATATTTTGCTGGATCATGACGAAACTACATGTATCTTATATGAGCGCCGACTTCGGGACTATGTACTAAGAACTGTGTTTGCTCTAAACCAACATGTATTTAAATTATTTTTTACTTTTATGTGGCATGGAAGTCGGTTGTATTTTTTGTTTAAAATTTTTTTTTTCACCCTTTTCAGTCACGATAAAATCAGTTATGGCTGTTGCTAGTCGTCCGCTAACCGGATGAATAAAATTAATTATTCGTCCGATTTTCGGATGAATAAAATTATGTGCTGACGTCATCATATAAAAATAGACTTCTTTGACACAACCGGTCGGGGGCGCTACCGCGCCCCCTCCCTTAGATTCTGAATTGGAAAAATCTGTTCGAACCTAACCTAACCGAATAAAACAACTTTTTCTGAGTAAACATTTATTTAAAGAATAGACCTATAATTATCAATATTTAAAGTAGAAAAAGTAATATAAACCTTATAACTAAGAGTATAATTCAACTGATACTGATAAAAATAACCCATCCAATTTAAAAAGGTTGGTAGTACTCTTGCATCTTTCAGGTAATTGTATTCAAAGTGGAATTTTTGATCATAATTATATCCTCTCCGAAACTCATTGTTGGTATTGTGAACAACAACATTATGTATACGTAAGCACAATATGGCCGATGCCTACGGTTTAAACTTGAAGGACCCCAGCATTATCAGGGTTGAGGAGTTGAAGATCAAAATTATCATGTCATATCTTTGCTTAGTAATCTCATTACATATACGTAAGCACCATATGGCCGATGCTTATGGTTTAAACTTGCAGTACCCTGCATCATCAGGGTTGAGGAGTTGAAGGTCAATTTTCTTATCATACGTCTTTGCTTTGTAAATATATTACATATCCATAAGTATCAAATGGCCAACGCCTATGGTTTAAGCCTGAAGTACCCCTGCATCATCAGGGCCGAAGAGTTGAAGGTCAAAATTATCATGTCATATCTTTTCTATGTAATCTCATCGCATGCACGTAAGCAACAGATCCCCAACTTCTATGGCTTGGGCTTACAGTACCCTGCATCATCAGGGTTGAGGAGTTGAAGGTCAACTTTTTTATCATACGTCTTCGCTTTGTAAATATATTACATACCCATAAGCATCAAATGGCCAACGCTTATAGTTTAAGCCTGAAGTACCCCTGCATCATCAGAGTTGAGGAGTTGAAGGTCAAATTTTTCATCTTATATCTTTGCTTAGTAATCTTATCAGATATACGTAGCGATCATGTAGCTAACGCCTATAGTTTAAGCTTGAAGCACCCCAGCATCATCAGGATTGAGGAGTTGAAGGTCCAATTTTCCACCGTATACAACCATGTTTCTAATGTTTTACCTTACATTTTTTTAAATATCATTTTGAATGCGTAAGATTGAAATAGCTAAGTTTTATGGCTTAGGCATTCAATACCCCTGCATCATCAGGATTGAGGAGTTGAAGGTCCAATTTTTCGTCGTATACCTTTGCTTAGCAATGTTATTACAAATCCGTGAGCAACAAATGTCTAACGTTTATGGTTTAAGCCTGCAGTACCCCTGCGTCATCAGGGTTGAGGAGTTGAAGGTCAAATTTGTCATCGTACATCTTTGCCTTGCTATCCTATTATATATCCGTAAGCACTAAATGGCCATCACCTACGGCTTGGGCTTACAGCACCCTGCATCATCAGGGTTGAGGAGTTGAAGGTCATTTTTTTATAATATGTCTTTGCTTAGTATTGTTATAACATACCCATAAGCACCAAATGGTCAACCCCTATAGTTTAGGCTTGAGGCACCCCTGCATCATCAGGATTGAGGAGTTGAAGGTCAAATTTTCATCACATGTCTCTGCTTAGTAGTCTTGTTACATATATGTAAGCACCAAATAGCTAATGTTATAGTTTAGGATAGCTGTAACCCTGCATCATCAGGATCGAAGAGTTGAAGGTCAAATTTTTCGTCAACCTATATAAGCATAGATATATAATACATATTCCAAGTTTTATAAGAATCGATTCGGCAGAAGCAGAGTTATCTCAAATTATCTAAAAAACTTGAGGAGTGGTGGTGGTTTCCACCCCATAACTCAAAGAGTTAAGCATCACAGCATACCCATGTCCAAGAGAAAAAGTTGCGTGACAAAATTTCCTATCAAATGAAAGAAAGAAAATGGAAATCGGTTTATAAACACCCAAGTTATTCAAGATTTTAAGAAACCGACATTTTCCAATTTTCCGGGAAAACCGCCGGAAGGTTTTCATTTTCCTCAATATGGGACTGCCTGTGAAACTAGTCGCATACAATGTCGTATGAATCGTGTCGGTAGGTCGACGATTTCTAGCCATTTCGCCCGAACATACATAAAAAAAAAAAAAAAAAAAAAAAAAAAAAAAAAAAAAAAAATATACGTGACGAATAGATAACCTCTTTCCTTTGGGAAGTCGGTTAAAAACGTGTTACTACACTATAATTTAAATTTCATTACTGTCACACAGCTGGGAGAAAGGTTGAAGTAATATGGTAGTCACACTTACCCGAAACATTCCAACTAAGTCCTCAGGGGTTGCTACCCTTGAGGACGCATCTGCAGTCAACAGGTAATATTCCAATATTTTTTAATTGATTACAGTTGTCGCTAGGAAGTGGCTTCAACCCATTATTGTTCCAACTGCTGGGCACTGTTTAGGTCATAGTGCTGGATAAGTGCGAATTGGTGGACTTCACACACCTTTGGGAACTTTTTTTTAAAGAGCTCTCGGGTGTGCAGGTTTCGTTGTTTTCCTTTACCGAAAAGCAGTGATAATTAATTTCTAATACGCACATAAGTTTAAAAAAATCAGTGGTGCGTACCTGGGTTTGAATCTTGAACCTCCCGATCAAGAGGGCATGTTTCAACCATTAGGCTATCACTGCTCAAGATCCGACCGGGGAAGTACCTCCGCCACACCTATTTGATTTTGAAGCGGTATTTGTTTTGCAAAACATTAACGTGTGAACTTATTACAATAATATTACATGCACAAATATCAAATGTATTCCGTCCCTATTTAGGTCTTTTAAAACGGAGGTTAGACAAAAGAGGCTTTGCCTCTTCTGGGTTCGACTAAGTGGCTATTTACGAGTAGGCCCACCATACATCTTGATGTTACAACAGTATGCGGTAACACATGTCTTCGTCCTTCTCAGGTTCCCTGCCTGGACCGTTCAAGCTCCCTCTTTAACCACCCGCAACCCTGGCAGTCGCCCAACCCTTTTTAGTCGCCTCTTATGACAGAGAGGGTATACTTTAACTCTGTTCTTCTTTCAAAGCTATAAGACAGACAAGACAGGCTACAAACTACTACTACTTGCTATATTTATAAATCGTATCGATGTACTAGTATAATAAAGAATTACATTCACTATTTACCTTACATTTTCTCCTTATAAGGTGTTTTAGCATATTAACCCGAGCTTGCAACTCCACATTTCAGACGAATACATCAGTTCCAAAAGGAAATTAAACAGCTAAATTGGAGCGCACACGCGGTTACATTAGGCGCGTGTTATATAATCTGTGGTACAAGTCAAAAGAGAAAGCTTTTACTTTCTTAAAGGCTTATTTGTGAGAGCCCTTACTGTCTAAAAGTCTAACTTGCATATTTGTCAACGTTTCTTTTTTTGTTACATTGAAGTAGCAAACGATCATGCGATCCATCTGGTGGTTAGTGGTCACTACCGCCCATGGACATCTGCAAGATACTTCATATAGAACAGGGGTTCTATTTGAAGTCAATCAAAGTTGCGTTGCTACTCTTGAGGACTAAGATAATCGCCTCATATAAAAGTGGACCGGCAACCACACCATTCCACCTAAACGCAAAAACTGCATAACGGTAGAAATAAGTAGGTGTGACGTGCCTCCCAGGTCAAATTAGACACCTTGCGATAGCGTGGACTTGTACTTGTGTTTTGTTGCCTTTAAATTACTTCTTAACATTATATTTATTCTTTTATTCCCCACTTATCGGCATCCTTGAAGGTCTACTTCCGAATATCTCCTATAGTCCAGAGGGTATATATGTTAAAAGGCTTTTTGGCGCTCCTAGAATCCCGCACAAAGAGAACGAAAAGACTAAACTCTCAAATTCCGATAAATTAAGTAAAATAGTACTTGAACTTTTAATAATTTTTTAGAGAACTCTGCTTCTTATTTGACTTAAATATACTTTTTTCTGCACAGTAAAGACATTTTTATGATATTTTTTCCGTATGAAATGGTTAAGTCTAACTGATTGAATAAAACATCAAAATCTGAACCACTTCGCCTATTAGTTAGTTGCATACTCCCTTTATGAGTTGCGAGAAGTTACGCCACCTTGTACTTATTATATACAACAAGTAAATCTCCCAAAATATTTCCATTACAGCAGTGGAAAACGCTATAGCTTATGAATCGTGTCAAATCACGCCACGTCTTACGTTGTTTAACCATCTTTAGTGGATTAACTCCATTTAAAAGGATATTGAGAATTCTCGAGTTATTTATTTTCTGAATACATTTTGTACAGAAGTTTGTACAAAATGTGTTCAGAATTTTAGACGATCGTGGAAATCTTAAAGTTGTACTGCGTACTATATTTATAGTAATATTAATTATGTGTTACAATTTTTTCATCGTGGGCCTTTAGTAGGGCGACTTTTAAGATACGTAACTTTAACCTTTCACTGTTTTTTTGTGTGCATTTCATGATCGCTTACATGCGAAGAATCCATGGGCGGAAAAATCACCGGGCGTGCGAGGAATCCACGGGCGGAAAAATCGCGATAAAAACCGAAATATCAGAATTGGAACAGTCCAGGGAAAGTATACAATGTATGCAGGGAAGTTAATCGTACTTGGATTGAGTGACATGAGATGGAAAGGAAAGGGCCACAACAATGTAGACAATGACCATATTCTATACTATTCAGGATCAGGTGAGTCTTCCTACTTACATGGTGTAGGAGTGGTAATTAACACCAAAAGGCTCAAGACCGCAACCGAATTCGTTTCTCTATCCAGGAGGACCATGATCTTTGAATTGCAGGTTAAACCAAGAATCATCCATCAACCATCAACTCACATCAACAACCAAGAAACCATCACCTTGACGAAAGCTTATGTGCCTATTAAAGACTCGTCTTACGAAGACATCGATGAATTCTACAAAGAAGTACAACAACTTCTGAAGATAACTAAAAAGCACGAAATTAATATCTTGATGAGGGAGTTTAATGCCAAAATAGGAAAAGGTGAATTTCAGGTAGTTGTGGGAAAACACGGATTAGGCAAGAGAAACGATAGGGGTTATCTAGTAGGCCAATTTTGCCAAGACAATGACATAGCGGTCATGAATACTTTTTTCCAACTGCCGCCAAGACGACTATATACCTGGACGTCAGCAAAACACACACGTGAGCATATAATGCGGAATCAGATAGATTTCACTACGATCAACAATCGTTTTAAGAATTCCTTTAAAAGCGTTAGGACCTACCCTGGTGCTGATGTTAGAACTGATCATAACTCAGTAAACGGTGTCTTATCTTGTCAGCTAAAGAGCATCAAAAAGAGGAATAACTTTGTTAAATTTAATATAAGAAATCTAGCTGATATTGATTTAAGAGACAAAGTGACAAAAAAGATGAAAGATTGGGCACTTAACTTAAAACAGCAATTTCCAAAATTCATTAAAAAAGTTGGTTTGATCTCAAGAACATACTGTCAAAAGTAAATCACCCATATCTCAAAGTATCATTCGCTCCAAAGCAAATGTAGATGACAAAAAAGATTTTTATGCTGATGGAACGATGTAGACTTTACAAAAACGTTGATGTCACCAAGTATAACAACCTGGAACATCCGATAAAAAGAGAGGTTCTATGCTCGTGTCTAGTGGTACTCTGAAAAGTACAAAAATATCGAGGAATTATTTGAGAGAGACATGAAAGAAATAAGATCTATGATTGGCACTGTTGGACGGACCAATGGACTTGTGTATGATATGAGTTTTCCAGTTTTTGACATCTAGAAGAAAAATCTGATGTGGGAACATTAATACATTTAAAACCACTGACAATTTTAAAACCGACTGACACATTAGAATGCCATTCAATATTATAGCAGGAGATATAGAATGCCCTAAAAAGAGCTCAAAATCAGTAAATCGTTAGGTTAGGTTAGGTTGGCATACATATCTAAGTGCTAAAATGATTACTGGAAGATAACATCGACGGGATAGTGGAGTTGATGAATCTGGTGTACGCAACAGGATAATAGTCCAAAGACTGGCTGCTGTCAACATTTGTTACGTTCTCGAAAAAGTCAAATGTTAAGAAATGTCAAGATTACAGACCCATTAGCCTTATGAACCAGTTATCAAAACTATTACTTAGCATTATACATGACCGCCTTAAAGTTGGAGTTGGATACATAAAATCATTTACACTAATATCAGAAAGGTTTTATGGGCATAATAATACAGACAACAATGTTCCGTTAAATGTGCATTATTTACATAGTAAGTGATTTACAAGGTACTAGACCTTACTTACCTACACCACGAAATTGAAAATTTGTAATTTTCAAATAAAAATTCTTAAAGTTTTTGAAATATTCTTGGTGTCTCTTGCGTTTTACACCAGGAACATCAAGAATACTTCCTAGTGTCGAAAAAAACAATCACAATTTTTAATCGACTTCAAATATACAAAAAGAGCACTAACTCTTCCCTTAGATTCAATTTTCCACAAAAAAAAATAATAATATATTTTCATGAGATATTTTTCCATAAGCTTGCCTTATTATGTAATAGGTAAGCCATTTTAATCGCTCCCATATCGCACGCGTTTCCAATAAAACAGGCCGACACTTGGCGCGATGCCCGCGAGCGATCGGATTATCTTAGCTTAACTTTAATTAGCAATCTGACTGGCGTTATTACAGACGTGACCCGTGGTTTTACTTTATCCGGCTTGAATCTATATGGAATAATGTAATTAATATTTGCGTTAAAATTAGCTATATAATTTCTTTTGGCAATTATAAAGTGCTCATTGAGTATGCAGTCCATGTATAAATACATGAATGAAGGAATGAACAAAATTTTTATTCGGGTCTGTTACAACACATAAAAAAACAAATAAAAATAGAAACAAATAAACACAAAAAAGAAAAAAACAAAAACATGTCACAACATGTAAAGTTACGTTTAATGATGTTAGGGTATTTTTACAGATGCTTTGGATGACTTGTGGATGGTAAAGGCAGTCAAGGGTTCCAAATCCCCTCCAAGAAATAAATGAAGAAGAACTTGTTCTTGAGCTTCAAGAAAGCGACAAAGATTTAGTAATAAGAATAATGATCCTTATTTTGTCATCTACACATCAAGCCTCATAATAAATTAAAGAGCCTTAAGTAAATATCTGTAACAATTTCACATTATTATCTTTATACCTTTAGGTGCCACAACCCGAATTGAACTACGGTCTCCTCTGCTTGTCGTGAAAGCCGACTAAAAGTGAATTCCAGTATTGCAAGCGACGCCCCTGTTCCGGGATTAGCATAGGGCTACGACAACCGCTGCCGTTCGTAAAAGGCGACTAAAAGAGGCTTCCGGGGTTGCAGGCGGCTAGGGTGGAAGCTCGAATCGTTCGGTATGCAAGGTCGCATACCGTCATAAAGACTAGACGGAGCGGTGGGCCCAGCCGCCCATCTGGGAGAAGGCCGATGTGGCAACGCGCTCAGAGGAATCCGGTTGCCTTCCTTTGGAGATGCCGGAGTTCTCTTTGTAGCACCGAGGACGGCCAACGGAGGGGTTTTAGTGCGGTAAAAATGCCACATAACGCTGTGTCGCTCCCACGGCGTCAGGTACCTTTTGAAGGTTTCTCCCTCGAGAAGAAAAAAAAAGGATTGCAAGCGACAACAATAGGAACCGAACTCGTACCGTCTGAGCACCGACTTCGACGAAGAACGACGATATGTGTAGCCATATACCATCATAATGAAATGAAATGTAATGAAATATCTTTATTTTATCTACGGGGGCACTTACAACTTGTCAGTTACATTTTTTCTTACACTACCACCGGATCGGAATACGACCTCAACTTAGAAGATCCGGCAAGAAACTCAGCGAGTTTGTCTTTTTTCTTATTTATATCCATTTTTTAAAATATAATTACAATCATGTTTTTTACAGGGTAATGAAAGTTCATTAGCATCCTAGGCAGTATCGGACAAGATCACCACACTTCAAGACCGGACACTTTCCGATTGCCTTACCATAAAAATTCCTCAGCCTCAAGTATCACTGAAAGTGACCACGGTGGGGGTTATAGAGGTTAAAATCCTACATAACCCGGTAATGCCACCACGACAAGTTACCATTTATTCCCTGGTCATCAAAATAAATGACAAACAGTGCTTAATATTTGTATGGACCTAATCTATAACTTGCTAATTAACCTTTTGCAATCGACCTTCATTACAACTTCTTAGATATTTGAAGATAATTACAAAAGTCGATGAGAAGCAAGTTCCACTCAATATTAAACAAGTTGTAGGTACTCTCATTTGCTACTTAGCTCCATTTATAAAAACGTAATGAATATATTATTTATGAGTGTCTTTCCAGTAGTAAATTACGACGTAGGTTATTATTGCGAATGTTTAATAAATTGCATATCGTATTAACCTATATGTCGCCATTTGGTATGGCGACATATAGGTTAGGTTATGATAGGTTAGGTCTGACACGCAATGGGCCCCGGGTTCGATTCCCGGCCAGACTGGTATCGAAATGATGAGTTTAGATTCACGTTTAGTTTTTCGGCACACTTTCACATGAGGCGACCATCACAGTCCTCGGGAGTAGCAACGCATCTGTGATTGACTTCAGATGGAACCCATGTTCTGTATGAAGTTGATTACAGATGTCCATGGGCGGCAGTGACCACTTACCATCAGGTAAACTGCATGCTCGTTTGCTACTTCAGTCAAATAAAAAAAAAAAAACGTTCTGTGTCTGGGTGTTTGTGTATTCATCTTGTGTGTGTCCATGGTACCCACGACACAGCAGAAAATCCAAGTGCCCCACACTTGGATTTTCTACTGTGATTGTATTTTAAATTTAAAACTGTATCAATGTGGTTAGAATCCTAGCTGGTAGAACCAGTGTACTGACGACTGGTGAAGTACCACCACCATACCTATTTCTAGCGTAAAACACTTCTTGCGTTTCGATGGAATGGAATGGTTGCCGGCATATTTCTATATGAGACGACCATCTTAGTCCTCGAGAGCATGCGTTGTTACGCATCTGTGATTGACTTCAGATAGAACCCATGTTCTGTATAAATTAGTTTACAGATGTCCATGGTCGGCAGTGAACACTTACCATCAACTTCAACCGCTCCAGAGGCAATCTGAATCCTGAGGTTACCGCCGTCTTTTCCATCAGTTTGGCACTAAGAAGGGCACTGGTCATGCCAAGATGCTCCGATAACTCCGCCATGATGACTATGGTATCTGCGAATCGAAGTAAGTAATTCGCCAACGAAGTTAATGTTGAATCCCTTCCCCTCCATCAGTTTAAACACGTCTTCCAATGCAGCAATACACAGTTTCGGAAAGTATGTAAAAAATTTTTGTCCATATTTTGCAATGTACATTCTATTATAAAAACGTAAACGATGGTCGTTTTAAGGGAACAATAAACTTATACTATTTTTTTATCTGACTGAAGTAGCAAACGAGCATGCAGTCGACCTGATGGTAAGCGGTCACTGCCACCCATGGACATCTGTAATCAACTACATACAGAACATGGGTTCCATCTAAAGTCAATCAAAGATGCGTTGCTACTCCCGAGGTCTATGATGGTCGCCTCATGTGAAAATGTGCCGGCAACCACACTCTTGCTTGAAATGCTTCACGCTAGAAATAGGTGTGGCGGTGATACTTCCCCGGTCGAACTACACTGGTTCTACCACCTTTAAAAGAAATAAGGGAACAGCGTAATATTAAGTACAATACAAATATATTCTCAGCTCTGTCTACCATAATAAAACAGGCGGTACGATTTGGCTCGCTGCCCGCTACTCCAGGATTGCCTTAGTTGAACTTTAATTAACTATTCCTTACTACATATACATTTTGAAAGTTACGTCAGGAACAGGAGCTCTTGTGACTATAACAAAGCCTATTTCAGTACGCTTTTGTTAGTAAAATTCTCTTAAACTTAGAAATAGTTTTGTTAGTTACTAGTTGAGTCCCGCAGCTTCGCCCGCATTAAAAAAATCGATGTACCGGTTGTCCCGTGGGAATAAGATATTTTCCCACGGTAAAAAGTAGCCTATATGTTAATCCAGCGTATCAGCTAACTCCCTACAAAATTTTATGAAAATCGCTCCAGCCGTTTACACGTGAAGAAGTCACAAACATACACACTCACAAACTTTCGCCTTTTTAATATTAGTATGATAGTATGATATTAGTATGATGATTATGGTATGAATGAGTGTAGTCTTGACAAATTTTTACTTTTTTATCCGTCAGAAGTAGCAAACGAACATGCAGTACTTCTGATCGTAAGTACCTAATTACTGTTTCCTAGGAACAACTGTAAATACTAACTTCATTCAGAACAGGACTTCAATGAAAGTAAGTTTGTTACACATGCACGCCAAAGCTACTGAACCGATAATCATGAAACTTTGAACCCATATTCTTAGAGGTATTCGGAGAAATATAGGATAGTATGAAACAGATATTGTAAAAAATATTTTACGTAAAAAAAAATCTAGGCTTCAACCCTAAAAGCTAATGTTTATTATAAGGGGAAAGTTTGTCAACTAATGGACGTTTTTTAAGCTATTGCATAGCTTTTATCGCGGGCTTTGTGCGCGGCGACCGAATTAAGAAATTCCGTAACGAAAAACCTAACACGCCCCACTCCGCCTACTATGTAGCGCGGCCAAGCGTTCGCTTAACGTGCATGTATATAGTACGACAGTACGAAGGTCGCACGGATCGAGACAAGCTGCTCGGAATTCGAACGAATATGTTAGCAGCTGTTTGTGAGAAAGTATATAGTATCAAAGAAAATAACTTGAATTAATATCAAAGAAAAAAAACGCTGCATAAATAAATAATTAGAATTGCATATGTTGATAAAAATGCTATGCAATAGATTTACCGCGACAGTCTCCGAGTGCCGCACGTTTTTATTTACTTTTACTCTTAAAAACTAATAGTCGGATTAAGCTAGAATTTGGCACACAGATAATTTATGACCTGGATCAAGACAGGATCGTTAACAGAGGCAAGCAAAGCCGCGGGATTAAGCTACTACACTAATAATCCATTTTCTACTCTCACCTAAAATGCGCGTGTGAGTGACGATAATTGAATTAAACTTAACCATACTCTCACCACCCATAATGGAAAAGCGTGATAAGCTCAGGTAATCTAGCTAAACAAATTTACTACACATTATACTAACATTACGTTCGTGCGCGTAAATTTAATTATTCAGGCTCACTACTTGAGGAAACTTTGTTAGAACCTATGTTATAATTCAATCTCGTTGCTCCCATCGGGAATCGAACTTGTGAAAGTTGTGTAGCGCGTGTATGCAGTAAATACGAGACGAGGTTGACCTGAATCGATTGAAGTACGTCAAAGGTAAATACTACAAATGAGTTCATTTACCTATTACATATGTTCGACATTTGGAAAGTTGCCAAAATTAAGGATCTTTAAGAACATTTAGTCCTTTTTTTTGTTCTCGAGGGGGAACCTTCAAAAGGTACCCGACGCCGTGGGAGCGACGCGGGGTTTTGTGGGATTTTTACTTAAATCCCCCGGTGGCCGTCCTCGGCGATACTCCCCAGCACTGTGATGGTCGCCATATATAAAAGTGTGCCGGCAACCACACCCTTCCATCGAAACGCAAGGAATGCTTCACGTTAGAAATAGGTGTGGCGGTGGTGCTTACCCAGTCGAACTACACTGGTTCTACCACCTTGAAAAGTTGCCTTAAATGTTGAAGTCCACTTAAATGTTGAAAACAGATGACGTCACAATGGCCGCACGTGCACCGGCGGATATTAAACGATCGAACCTGTTTCTAGTATTTGCTTATCCTTTAAAAAGGGTGTAAGGACTATGTCAGGCGCGCATTTTATTTGGATGCGTCGCAGAGCACGGAGGAGAGAGTCTGTTTCAACAGGCTCCTCAAAGTCCTCACATTTTTCATCTAACTAAATTTATTGATTTCGGATGATTTCGGATAACTGTATTTTCCTGTAAAATCCAAGCATACACAGGGACAGACAGCGAGAAGCGACTCGTTTTGTACTAACACAAAATTTTCCTTCAACGTAGCTTAACAATATAAGAGGAAGCACGGGGACTATTATCTGCACGGGTTATTATTTATTCTAATGACTGATTTCTAAATCGACTGTCTTACACTTAAAGTATCCCTTTGTTGGTACAGAAATGGTTTCTAATGTACGGGATCGGCGGCTGTTCCCCGACATAAGTCAGCTGTCCTGTTCAGTTCTCCGTTATATGTATATGTAATCGATGTTTTCTTCGGCGTCCAGAGACATCGGTGTCTAAGATTATGTAGGTTACCTTTTGTTTTCGCGTACTAAAATTCCTAACTGGATAGTGGGCGAATTCTACTACGCCGCTTATTTGATGCGTTTACCTAAAAAACTAGATCCTTTGCAAAAATATTGACGCAAGTGCCGGGTAAAATGGCGTCAATAATATACAACAATTACATAATTATAAATAAAGTGCAAAATGATTAACTGCCGCTGTTTAAAGCTACTATTTTAATGTACATTAAAGGCTATTGTTGAGCGAGTGATGCTCTTGTTATACCAAAAGCGATGGTAAAACGATACAGTATTCCCGGTATTCCCGGAGCTCTATGATATGGGGCTCTTCAAGAAAGGTATAAAACGAGCTCTCCTTCAAAGCAGGCGATGCATTGGCGACTCCCCTGGTGTTGCGAATGCCCATAGACGACGGTGACTGCTTTCCATCAGGTGGCCCGTCTGCCTTATCGTTAGGCCCAACTATAAAAAAAAAAACAGTAACGTTGCTCTAAGTGTTATAGTTACATTACAAAGTATTATATTATGTCCTGGTAATGTGCCTTTTTAGATAATATCAACGTGACAAATGAAAATGTTTCATTTCAGTAAAAAATATGAACTAGTCACAAGGTCACAAGGTTCTATGAAGGTCACTAAAATCAATAAGGGATCACGAAACCTCAAACTTATTTTCTTAGAAAAAATTAGTTACATCTGTTTTAGGTACTTAACTATCTAATTTCTGTTATTAAAAAAAAGTAAAGATTTCATATTAACCCACCGAGAGAAGTAATGCATCTGTGATTAACTATAGATAGGGCTTATTCTGTATCACAGATCCTTCCTTCACGACAGAGACCACTTACCATCGTATGGACTGCGTACTCGTTTACTACTTCAATCTTGAAAAATTCCAGCAACCCATGAAAAGATGGTGATGATGATATTATGAATCACGCAATCGAATTCTTATTCTGAACATCATCATAGGACGACCTGCGTGTCGGAGCGGTCACTATACCGGCCTGACATGCCGTAGGATACAGTACCAATTCTCAGCCAGATTTCTGTTCCGGATCTGGGTGTTTGTGAAGTGATCTTTGTATGCACCCACGACACAGGATAAAATCCTAGTTTGGGGCTGTGAGTGTAGAACATGTTAAGTGCTATTTAGCACTATTATCGTTTCTCGCTTATCGCTAATCGTCAGACTGGCACCATATCACGCTTCAATGTACTCTTTAATCTCATAAGCGTCATTAATAAAGCTCGCTTAATTGCTATATTGTTAATTAAAATAGTTTTAATGAGCGTAAGTACACTTCAGCGACTAAACATGAACGTGAGATGTTTATAGATAAGTTTAATAAGGGACGTATACACATAAAAATAATAAAAAAATGCGGCACTCGGGGACTGCCGCGGTAAAGCTATTGCGTAGCATTTTTATTAACTTACGCCCTTAGAATTGTTTATGTATTTATGCAGTATTTTTTTCTTTGATATTAATTCAAGTTCATTTCTTTGATACTATATACTTTCTCACAAACAGGTGCTTAAATATTCCTCAGATTTCCGAGCAGCTTGTCTCGATCTTAAAATTTCTATTAGGTACCTTCATTTCTCTTTTCACTTCTTAAAGTGTTGGTTTGTTTTTCAAAATTGAAGTACCCAACAAGCATGCAGTCCACCTGATATCAAGTGGCCACTGTTGCTCATTGTCATCTATACCTTACTTTATAACAGTGGTTCTTCCGGAAACCAATCACAGATGCGTTCCTACTCCTAACAATAACTCTTCATAAGTGAATCAGTAATCTTTATGATGTCATAAGTCGATCCTTTTCACTGACTTCTTCTCACTCACACCCTGTTTATATGTATTGAAGTGTCGGATTCTTTCTCGAGAGAAGGTATTTCAATTTACTAAAGATAGATTTCGAAAATTCATGAGTTTTATTAACGGTTAGTGAGACACTGATATCATGTTCAAGTGTTTTTATTTATGTCTAATTTGCCTTTTCGGTGTTTCTGTGAACCTTATTTGAAGGAAGAAAGGGAAATTTCGTGTTTTCTCATATGAAAATACGCAAACATATAATGGGAGAATAGGTATTTAGAATAAAAATAAAATAGATCGGGATCTGTATTGTAACGGATCAGAACAGATCTAACTAGATTAGACTGGAATGGTATTATAATAAAGTATTATATTAAAGTATAATTTGCCTGGTAGTGGAAACAGTGTAGTTCATGGGAGGTACCGCAACGCTTATTTCTAGCGCGAAGCAGTTGCGTTTAAATAGAAGGGTTTGGTTGCCGGGACACTTATATACATATGAGGCGATCTTCTAAGTTTTAGGAAATACTCAAACAACTGCGATTAATTTCACACAAAACCCATGTTCTATTATCAGTTGCTTTCAGATGTTCATGGGCGGCTGTTACCTCCAGATAAACTACATGCTTGGTTGCTACTTGGGTCTTACTATAAGAAAATAACATAAAGTATTGTACACAAGCCGAGGAAGGTACATCATCAATGTCTAACAAATTTCTTTCGGTAGTACCAAAGAAGTATAATAATATGGAACTCTTCGCAAAGATACAATATGAGCTCTCCTTGAAAAACAGAAATCTGATGATTCTAGGCAAGTATTAAAAAAAAAAAATAATATCTCTTTATTCATTTCAAAAACAGTGCTTAATACTGGTGGCAAGGGCCCCTGTACTAGGATATAGACCTGTGTTACTGGGTAGAATTGGGTTAGCAATAACTACTTTCCATTAAATAGACCGAGTTTAGTTAAAGAATAAATTACACCTCAGAAGCATAGCGAAGCATAGCGAAGCATAGCGACGCATAGCGAAGCATATGAGGCGACCTTTCAGGACTAAGTTGGAAATCCTAGTGCTTTAAGTAGGTATTCTAAAATTCACTAAAGATTCCTACTGAGGATAAAAAATCTCTCTCATCACATAAAACCATATATCTGCCCACACGATCGCCATAGTCTTGGGCAGGATCGACAAACGCAGGGCAATCGCGTGGCCGCGGGATGTCTATCCGGGATTTTAAGTTAGCAAGGATAAGGATTGCAATAAATGGTAATAAATGTATTCTAAAAATATAAAATGAAATATTTTTGTTTAATATATTTATAAATTTATTTAAAACTTAGTAAGTAATAATTATTCGCTCATTCACTTTCAGTAGAAGGCAATTCACGTTAATGCTATTTCACGTTATCAATTTTACAAACGTATGCATATATTTACAAGTCTCTGCTTAAATTAATTAATAATACAACTACAAATCAACACATATTACAGGAGACCGATAAAACAATATTTTTGTTTTTATCTTTATAAAGAATGAAGTTTTAAAAGGGAAAAGAAATATTAAACGTTCTTAAACCTCGATATACTTAGAGCACAAAGTTTTCAATTTGAAAATAATATGAACATAACAAAATTAAAAATAAATCATTAAATAAATTAAAGATATACCTTTTAGTTATTTAGATAAATTTAAAATCGTATCATGTATTATTGTACGAAATAAATAAACTCCTTCGTTGAAAGTATTTGTTCGTAGTTTAAAAACCACTAATGTCTCTAAGCTTTGGAACGGAACACTTTAAACCGTTTATTGCGAATTCATTAAATGGTTTAAATCCGATTTAAAGATAGTGAGATAGCGGATTTTACAGGTACATCGACTATTTTATCCTTATCCCTAAAATGTTCGAAAACTTGTTAGTTGTTTGTAAAGGTTTCGACAGCAGTTTCTTTTATTGGTAGCTCTGAAGATAAACACAGGATTTACCGTATAGTTTAAAAGAAAAATTGATAATTTATTAAAGTTTAAGACGGTAAACGATAAAAAGAAAAGGTAAAGAGGGTACACATTTAAAACATAAGAAAGTTACGTAAACACGAAATGGAGGGTATGTAAAAACTCAAAAATCAATAATTCAGTTCAGTCTTGCTCCGGCACTCGTCGCGTACGGTCGTGTCTACGTGTCTTTAATAACGCCCCGTGCGTAATCCGCCGGTACGCGCGCGCCACATGGTGCGACCGCGCCGTGCTACCTGGCACGGTAAAGTTTAACGCGAGTGTTGTGTTATGCAAATTACGGTGTACCCCGGGGTGCAGTGTAAAGAACGTGCAGTGCAGTGTATAGTGTGTTCAGTACAGTGTATAGTGTGTGTGCAGTATAGTGTATTGTGTGTGCAGTGTATAGTATGTGCAGTGCAGTGTATATTATGTGTAGTGCAGTGTAAAGTGTGTAAAGTGTAGTGTTTGTATCTCCATGGTTACGATGGTGTAGTTCTGACGCGTAGACGCTCGGTTGAGGCTCTGCCCGGAGCGAGCAGGTCACCAGTACGGGTTGCATGCTGCAAACACAGGTAAGTGCTAATATTAAGTTGACCCTTACCCACTAGATTAAGTCAATAGAGCCACACGCTAAGTACATACCTCCCTTGCACATGAAAAACACTCTTTGTGCCAACTTGGCATGACCCGTCCACGTCCTGGAAGTGTCTGCTTTTCAGAATCTCTATCAAACTGCGATATAATTATACAAGATCAGACCCCTCGCAGTGTCACCGCTGTCAGTTATACGGCCAATTGGCCATTCACTGTTTCGCACACCCTAGATGCGCGAAATCTCCTAGGCGACCACCTCATAGTGGACTGACTCGTCCAAAGGACTACTCGGATCCGCCCGGCTCCGTGAAAAAATCACGCCCAAACAGCGAATTATCTGGGTTGGTCAAAAGCTCCCTGCAAGAAACTGCCGTCTCTCTAAATCAAAGCCTTAAGGACTAGACAAATGGAATCCAGTTTACTACGAGATATTTTCAGAGAAACGTTACTCCGACCGATTGTGGTAAAACTTAACTAGCAACAATAATAATAATAAGCAATTAGCTACGATCGGATCGTTAATTTATTTACCTATAATGTCTCAAACTTTCGTAAATAAACTATTAAAACCGTTGTATCTGTTTTTTAAAGGAATTCTTTTCCGATTATATTAACTTGACCACAACAATTAGGCGCATAAAACAAAAGTGGTTCAATACCTCGCATCTCGCTTCTTACCCCGCGCATCCCCTAGTGACGTGCAGTCGTGTATCGTCTAGGTGTTTACGTTAGCCAACACGTATTTAAAGTTATTATTTAATTAGTTGATTATTCATCAATAAACCTCAAATTGGGTAGGAAAAAGACTATTCTTGGAGGAGAAGGACTCTTACATTCAAAATATGCATTTTTTTTAATAAGAGAAGAGTATTGGGCTCAGTATTCCTGTCTCTCAAGTCGAAAATCGAATGTGTGTTGCAACAGGCATCAGTCTCCTACACACATAAAAAAAGAAAGAAAATATTCCATGTCTGCGAATATATTAAACACATGAAAGTGCTTTAATATATACTCGAGTATTGAAAATATACCACTATGGTGTATGTTTTTAATAATGGTATACCTACATACTTTTGATATTCGGGAATAGAATATATTTCGTATCGGGATGGGAAATCCTAAAACTGTCGTGCGCCTAATTGTTTTGGTCGAGTAGTACAAAATAATATTTAATTATTTTGAATTAGGAAACTTGTAAATAAGCATATTAAATAACTCTTTTAATTTTAATTTCACTCTTAACTAATTTATTAATATAATTTAACAATGTATTTATGTTTGAATAATTTGCGTGCAAGTATAAAAGAATGCTAACTGGCTTAAACACATTCTTTACATCACTCATCACAATCACTTACAAAATACCTTTTTCTTAGACCTTCAGAACAATGTATTTTATAAAATATGAATATCACTTTTTATACAAATGATTCCCGGTTTAGCAAAACTCCGGGATCTCTCCGGGATAGTCCTCCCTACGGGTAACAAATCGACCGACATTTGCTGGCAGCAAAGCCGCGGCGCGCGCTAGTAATGATCCATATTTGTCAAGATACGCCCTTTTGGGCTATGATGTATGAAAATGTTGAATCTGGTAACAATTTATAATTGTGAATGTATTGAGAAACTTATCCTTTTTTTACTTTGGTACAACGATTTGCGCGCCATTTTTCAGCTTGACAATATTGTCCATTGATAGATTAAATTGTTTGAATTTATAAAACATACGATATTTACAGTATAGTGTGTACTGTACCCTTAGTAAAAAAATGCTTTCTACACGCATACCTACTATTTATTTAAAACCTATCAAACCACTGCTATAAGCTAGCAGGATTGCAGTGAGTGAGATAGGAGAGTTAAAAACCTGGAGCTGAAGTAGTCCTGAAGAGTTGCAACTTTATTCTTCCGATAAGAATAGATTTTCATTAAAATCTGTAGACAAACTCTTTACTACAGATCTTTCTCTATTATTCTCTAAAAAATATAGTTCACATACATACCTATAAATGCCGTGTCCATTCACCTCTTTTCCTAGCTCCACGCACGCGAAGGTATTTTGCAAAAGTGCTTCATAGCGCTTCGATGTAACAACCACCATTTGTTTCCCACCAGCCCCTTTGTTACGTCACAAAGGTAATAGGGTACCTTTATGGACCCGTCTTATAGCCTTATTTGTCGGATTTATAGAAATTTATGGTATTTTTTGCATTACAATTTTTTGACGTTGCATCACTTTTAAAAATCAAAACGTCAAAATGCAACGTCAAAAAATTGTACTGAAAAAAATACCATAATATGGTAAAGTACCGACTTTACCATACCGTAAAGTGTAGTTTAAGACTTGCATTAGTCAATCCATAACATATAAAATAAGTGATGCAAGTGATTGACTAATGAAGATCTCAAACTGCACTTTACCATACCGTAAAGTGTAGTTTAAGACTTGCATTAGTCAATCCATAACACATAAAATAAAATAAGTGATGCAAGTGATCGACTAATAAGGTCTCAAACTGCACTTTACCATACCGTTAAGTATAGTTTAAGACTTGCATTAGTCAATCCATACCACATAAAATAACTGATGCAAGTGATTGACTAATGCAAGTCTTAAACTGCACTTTACCATACCGTAAAGTGCAGTTTAAGACTTGCTATAGTCTTTGTCCTCAAGGGCGAAAATACGAGTTGGGTGGTTGAATTTCTCTTTCTCGCACTACAATTACCTACTCCTATTTCAAATTTGTATAATAGTCTTGTAATAGTTGTTTGTCAAGGTGGTAGAACTAGCGTGAAGTATTTCTTGCGTTTCGATAGAAGGGTGTGATTGCCAGCACACATCCACATGAGGCGACCATCATAGTCCTCGGGAGTAGCAACGCATTTGTGATTGACTTCAGATAGACCTCATGTTCTGTATGTAGTTCATTACAGATGTCCATGGGCGGCAGAGACCACTTACCAACAGGACTACATGCTCGTTTACTACTTCAGTCAGATTAAAAAAGAAAAAAAATATGTAGACTGGTATGAAGAGAGTTGTAAACACAAGTTGAAAACTAAGTTGAAAACACAATGATTTAAAAAGGCTAGAAGGTTTAAAGCCTTATAGCTCACCTCAGAATACCCATCCTGTGTAAATACCCGACATTTACAGCTAAAAATTAATATGAATTATTTTTGAGCGAACTCAAAATGGCATCCCGGTGACCAATATGGCAACTGTCATTTGGACAGTTTAACAAAAAATACGACAATCCGAATTCTGCGGATGTTATCTACTCTATATCAATATTTTCTTTGTTTTGTTATTCAAGTAAGGTTTCAGTCGAGTCTGTCGTATACCTTGATAGAATCATTAGTACCAGTCACTCGTCGTAAAGGTCGAAATTCGACCGTAATTCAACTCAAAAACTAAACTTGATATTGTCCAAAATATTTACCAAATTAAATTTTCAGTAATTTTCAAGTTATTTTAATACACCCGAAAGGTAAAAGAGGTTTAAGTGACAAAACTGCATTTAAAATCCATAACGGACAATTGACAAAGACATCTGACATTTTTAACGTTCTGTATATTCATGTGTTGAATGTTTTATTTCGTTTATAATTGTGTTTGTGACAAATGCACGGTAGTGTGTGTTATGTGTTTTTAGTTAATTTTTTGTATGATATATGCATTATTTGAAAAAAATATTCTTCTCTACGTTAACTATAGCCGTGAAAAAATTTCATACTCCTCCGTCCGCGGCAAGTTACTTAAAAATGCACCACAAGTTTTTGCTTCACGTATTAATCATTAGTAGTATAAGTAAGATTAATTGTTATATCGCGCATTACATAGGTACATACACATTATTAAATTTTAGAATCTATTTATTCAAGAGGTAGAACCCTAAGACAGGCAGACAAATAACAGAGTTTCGTTTTTAACTTTTAGGAATGAAACCCTAAAAACGATAAAACATAAGAATCACACATTGGGATATTTATGACCTGCCAATAGTAAATGTAGTAGTAATACAGAACATTGTCGGTCAACTCGTAACTAGACTCGTTACTGGGTCGCAATATCCGCCCCTGAGCAGTTCAAGGGTTGTTCGAGAGGACTTCCAGGATCCGAAACGCTTTCATCTTTAAAAAGGATCTCGCGAAGTACTACAAAGTCGCAAAGTACTCGGAATGGATTTGTTACGTAACTTTTGACCTCTATTTAATCCTTAATATAACCTTAGTATAATAATTTAAAAGGTGGTAGAACGAGAGTAGTTCGACCGGGGAAGTACCACCGCCACACCTATTTCGAACGTGAAGCATTCCTTGCGTTTCTATTGAAGGGTGTGGTTGACGGCACACTTTATATGAGGCGACCATCCTAGTCCTCGGGAGTAGCAACGCATCTGTGATTGATTTCAGATAAAGCCTATGTTCTATATGAAGTTGCTTACAAACGTCATGGGCGGCAGTGACCATTTACCATCAGGTGAAAAAGAACTTGATTTTCATTTGTTACCAAACTGATTCAAATGTAGTGATGTTTTCAAGCGTATGTATGAATATATGTTTTTTGCCAGGCACTGCAGACTAATTGGCTTGACGGATTGTAACATAATATGACATAGCATTGCAATCCTAAAAATGACGCATTGAACCCTAAACACGATGAAATATAAGCTTCACATAATGGAATATTTATGACCTGACTATTCTAAGCACAATAGTATTACAATCTTTGTCGGTCAACTGGTAACTACAGTCGCGATTGGGTCGCAATATCCGCCCCTGAGCGGTTCAAGGGTTGTTCAAGAGGACTGCCAGGATCCGAACGCTTTCATCTTTAAAAGGAACTCGCAAAGTACCACAAACTCGAAAAGTACTCTGAATGGGTCTGTTTCGTAACTTTCGTCCTTTATTTAGTCAGTAAGTATCCTAGTCCTTAACTACACTAAAAGAACTTAATTCTAATTTATTTACCCGACTGTGTCAAAAGAAGTGTAATGTTTTTTGAGCGAAGCTATGTTTTTATTATGTATTTGTTATGTATGTTTATATGTACTAGTCAGCCGTCACATCGGACGAAATTCGACTGTTATTTAAATTAAAAAACTAAACTTTATATTGTCCAAAGTACTACGAATATTTCTCAAATCCAAATAAAATTTAATAATTTTTAAATAATTTTGAACGGACCCGTTAAATATAAAAAATTTAACGGGTTTAATTGCTTTTAAATGCGGCTTAGCTACCCGCATTTAAAAGCAATAGCGGGTATTTTAACAAAGATAATGACATTTCTGACGTTATGTGATTTCATAGTAAGACATTGAATGTTCTATGTAGTTTATTATTTATGTGTTTGTGACAAATACACGGTAGTGTGTGTAATGTGTTTTTAGTTGATTTTATGTATGATATATGCATTATTTGAAAAAAAATATTAACATTCTGCACTCCTTCTCTACGTCAACTATAGCCGAGCAAAATTTCATACTGATCCTTCCGCTGCATATTACTTAAAAATACGTCACAAGATTTGCTTCACGTATTAATATAATAATAATGTATGTCCATTTGTTGTAAAGCGCTACAGCCTAACCGCTTGACGGATTGTAAAGTTTGACATACATACAAATGATTGGAAATCGACTCAGTAGCAGGAGTAACATAGGCTACAAGATTTTGAAACGACAAGACATAGCATCACACATTGGGATATTTATGACCTGACGAGAGTAAACTTACAAACATTGTTGGTCAACCCGTAACTAGAGTCGTAACTGGGTCGCAATATCCGCCGCCGAGTAGTTCAAGGGTTGTTCGAGAGGACTGCCAGGAACGCTTTCATCTTTAAAAAGGAACTCGCGAAGTATCACAAACTCGCAAAGTACTCTGAATGGATTTGTTACGTAACTTTCGTCCTCTATTTAGTCCTTAAGTAAGCAAGTCCGTAAGTACGTTAAACATTTTTTTATTCTTATTTAATACTGCGTCAGAAGGACGGTAATGTTTTTCGAGCGTATGTATAAATGTACGACCATTTTTGTCACGCACTGCAGTCCAATCGGTTTGACGGACTGTAACATATAACGCATCATTTCAATCTTAAAACCTATGCACTGAACCTTAATACTGATATAAATAGGCTTCACATATTGTGATATTTGTGACTTGACGAAAGTAAACATAGTAGTAATACAGAGCATTGTCGGTCAACTCGTAACTAAACTTGCAACTGGGTCGCAATATCCGCCCCTGAGCAGTTCAAGGGTTGTTCGAGAGGACTGCCAGGATCCGACCACTTTCATCTTTAAAAAGGATCTCGCGAGTACTACAAACTCGCAAAGTACTCTGAATGGATTTGTTACGTAACTTTCGTCCTCTATTTAGTCCTTAAGTATCATAGTCTGTAAGTATATAAAACATTTTTTTATTCTCATTTAATAATTGACTGTGTCAGAAGGACGCTAATGTTTTTAGAGCGTACGTCCATTTTTGTCACGCGCTGCAGTCCAATCGGCTTGACGGACTGTAACATATAACGCATCATTTCAATCTTAAAAACTATGCATTGAACCCTAATACTGATATAAATAGGCTTCCCATATTGGGATATTTATGACTTGACGAAAGTAAACATAGTATTATTATAGAGCATTGTCGGTCAACTCGTAACTAAACTTGCAACTGGGTCGCAATATCCGCCCCTGAGCAGTTCAAGGGTTGTTCGAGAGGACTGCCAGGAACGCTTTCATCTTTAAAAAGGAACTCGCGAAGTATCACAAACTCGCAAAGTACTCTGAATGGATTTGTTACGTAACTTTCGTCCTCTATTTATTCAAGTGAATGTTAGTTCTCATTTATTCTTCAAAATAAATAGTATATAGTAATAGTAGTGCAAAATTTCAGCCAGTTAATGATTGTCAGTAATGCTTAATGCATTAGTGAATCCGGAATTTCTCTTAGAAACAGCTTGACCCAAAAGTAGTAAAATTAAAAAAAAAGAGTGCTTAGAAGAATAACTATAAGAATGAAATCCGAATTTATTATATTTAGTTTATCCAAATTTAGTAATATTCCGAATAAGGAAGGTAATAAATATTTCTAGACTTACATAATTTTGTATTTTTATTTTAGAAATTGTGTTACGCCATTCTGGTCCTGATGTACTAGAATAGGTACAAAATTTTAGATTTTAGTGAAAAGATTTAGACACACAATAAACCAAAAAAAAAGGACAGAAATGCCGTTCTTCCGCCGTAAATTTCTATTTCTAATATGCATAATTTCTGTCAAGTAGGTATTAAAAACAAGTTCTACATTATTGAAATAAATTTAATATTTTATTTAAGTACTTGTTTTTATATTCAGTAATTTCTTTTTACGTCAATAGTGTTTATAGTAATTTATTTATTTTTAATGTTGTTATGTAAAGCACAATTAATCGCAATCTAGCCAGCGTTTCACAAGTACTTAAAATGGCGTTTTTTATTTAACATATGTCCTTTAACAAACCCGCAATATCCGCTGCATTAAACACTCAAAAATTTCAAAAGAGGCACTGCGCTAGGGTAACCATACCACAATATGAAATGTAGATTTAATTTTTATATCTAGATTTAATATTGTGGTATATTTAGAAGAAATATTACAAAAAGAGACCTCAACTACTTTACTTATTTACTAGTAAATATATACTTATTAACTAGCAAATATTTACTAGAAAATGTCGAATTTTTTTTAATGTGTTAAATTTTCATTCGGCTTCCCGTAGCAGTTGAGGTCTCTTTTTGTAATATTTCTACACTAACAGTCCAATACTAGAATTATCTGTGTCGTGGTTGTAAACAAATAGCGCCTTATAAAAATACTGAGCCAGAACAGATGTTTTGATTACTAATTTAAATATAGAAATATAACAAAAAGACAGAAAAAAATAGCTTGTTACAAAAACAACTAAAAACAAAAACACTAAACAAAATATAGGTAATTTTGAAAATTTAAAAAGGACCTTATTATAAACTAGCTGTGCCCGCGACTTCGTCCGCGTGAAATGGTTTTCATACATATATTTTTGGTATCTTGAACCGGTTTCGCAACGCACGAAGGATGAATTAGCCTTATAAGACCTCAAGGATAGTTTTCCTTGTTTTTATGTTATATAGCCTAAAGCCTTCCTCGATAAATGGTCTATTCAACAGAAAAATAATTTTTCAATTCGAACTAGTAGTTTCTGAGATTAGCGCGTTCAAACAAACAAACAAACTCTTCCGCTTTATAATATTAGAAAAAAAAAAGAAAAAAATAAGTTTATTCGTGATAAGTAGTTACAACACATAATTGGTATTACTAAACTATAAACAAATACTATAAATATAATAAATATAATATTAGTATAGATCAGCGACAACATGTTGGTATAGATGTATGCCACAAAAATGTATGAATTTATTTAAATTATCAGTGTGGAAGATGTCTACATCGCTGTTAGAACTGATATTATTGTATGTTTAACTATAATGAGTATCAAAACAAACGTAACAGATTTTTACAAAAGGAAAAGTCCTGGAAAATCCAACGCATGGCTATCCAGCACTGAATGGAAATTTCGTCACAAAACACCACATTATTAAAGCGGCATATTAAAATTGCTTTGTATAATCCTTTCGTATGAGCGAAATATTTTTTTATGAACCGAAAGTGCCTACCATTCGCTTATTTTGAAAATTCGTTGGGATTAACCTGTTATTCATATCAGCGTTTTCCAGCGACAACCGTTTACTGTTCCACTGCTGGGCATGGATTTTTATCTAATTGAAGTGGCAAACGAGCATGCAGTCCACCTGATAGTAAGTGGTTACTACCGCCCATGGACATCTGTAAGCAACTTCAAGCAGATTATGGGTATCTGAAGTCAATCACAGATGCATTGCCACTTCCAAGGACTATGATGGTCGCCTTATATGTATAAAAGTGTGCGGCAAGTGTTTTTTCGAAATAAATTTGACTTTCAATATTAGTTGAATTTAATTTAATTTTAATTATATATTATTCTACAAAAAAAAATTCTTTTCTTTATTATTATTTTTAGAATTACTATTTTTACATGTTACTCGCTCCTTTTGTAAGCAATCTTCGTCTGTAACTCTAGCTGCACTTAGCTTTACCTTATAGTAGATTATTGTTATCTATATATTAATACGTGAAGCAAAAACTTGTGAAGCATTTTTAAGTAACTTACCGCGGATGGAGGAGTATAAAATTTTGCACGGTTATAGTTGACATAGAGAAGGAGTGCAGAATGTTAATATTTTTTTCAAATAATGCATTTTTCATACATAAAATAAACTAAAAACACATTACACACACTGCCTTGCATTTGAAAAAACACATACATAGTAAACGAAATAGAACATTCAATGTCCTAAATATGAAAAAACATATCGTCAAAAATGTCAGATGTCTTTGTCAAAATACCGCTATTGCTTTTAAATGCGGCTTAGACAATTAAACCTCTTTTTTATATTTAACGGGTGCGTTCAAAATTACTTAATTTATTTTACATTTTATTTCAATTTGAGAAATATTGGCTACTTTGGACAATATGAAGTTTAGTTTTTTAATTTAAATTAAGGTCGAATTTCGACCGTTGCGACGGGTCACTAGTTTTTATTATTTTTTGACGACCTGCGTGGCGCAGCGGTTACCGTACCGGTCTGACGCGCAATGGGTTCCGGGTTCGATTCCCGGCCAGACAGGTATCTGAAATTCTGAATGATGAGTTTAGATTCATGTTCTGGGTCTGGGTGTTTGTGTATTCGCATGGTACCCACGACACAGGAGAAAATCTTAGTGTGGGGCTATGAGTGTAAAAAGCGTGTTAAAAAAAAGCGTGTGTTTATTATTTTTGTTATTAAAGTATATTTAATCATAGGTTTTATTCATTATTGGGTTAAAGCCAATTGAAATTTTCATTTTTTTTATATTTGTTTAATGCTTTTTCCCGCTACAAATAGGTATACACGTATTTCGTGACCACAACAATTAGGCGCATAAAACAAAAGCGGGTTCTGTTCTCCGCATCTCGCTTCTGTCCCCGCGCATCCCCTAGTGACGTGCCTTCGTGTATCGTCTAGGTGATTATGTTAGCCAGCATGTGCTTAAATTTCGTTATAATATTAGTTTAATGAGTGATTGTTGAATTTTTAAAGTTATTATTAAATTTGTTGATTATTCGTCAATAAACCTCAAAATGGATAGAAAAAAGATTATTCGTGGAGGAGAAATGGCTCTTACATTCAAAATATGTTTTTTTTAACAAGAGAAGATGCATGGGCTCAGTATTCTTGTCTCCCAAGTCGAAAATCGTGTGTATGCTGCAACAGGCATCAGTCTCTTACACAAATAAAAAAAGAAAGAAAATATTTCGTGCCTGCGAATATATGAAACACATGAAAGTGCTTTAATAAATAAACGACTATTGAACAAACACCACTATGGCGTATGTTTTAATAATGGTATACCTACATACCTACTCTTGGTATTTGGTAATAGAATATACTTCGTATCGAGATGGGAAATCCCTAGTTCTAATGACATTTCAACTGTCTTGCGCCTAATTGTTTTGGTCGAGTAGTACATCATTTTACATCCAATATTTTTTGCTGCTGACAGTACCAACTTATGTTCACTTGTTTGTAAGGAACAACGCCACCCACATCGTAAATATAAAAATACGGTCCCATAACGCTTATTAATAGCGGGGGAAGAGAGTTTATAATCCTATGATATCTTGGTAGCATTTATTTTCCATAAAAAGGTTGTTTGTATAGGAAGTATTGGTAATACAAAGGCTATTTATAAATCTTGAAGGTGGGTGAACTTTTACGCTTCGGGTACGGAAGCACCACCGCCACATTCTATTCTATTTCTACTTTTTTTTTCGAGGGGGAAACCTTCAAAAGGTACCCGACGCCGTGGGAGGCAGGGTTATGTGGGATTTTTACCGCACTAAAACTCCCCCGGTGGCCTTCCTCGGCGCTAAAAAGAGGACTCCGGGAACTCGGTCCGATCGCAACCGGAATCCTATTTCTACCTAATAACTGCAATGTTAAACACTGTGCTATGACGACCTGCGTGACCGAGCGGTTACCATACCGGTCTGACGCGCGATGGGTCCCGGGGTCGATTCCCGGCCAGACAGGTATCTGAATGATGAGCTTAGATTAATGTTCTAGGTCTGTGTGTTTGTGTATTAGTCGTGTGTGTCCATGATACCATGGTCCATGTTATGAGTGTACGCTGGTTTGCTACTTCAATCAGAAACAAGAAATATTGTTATTATCTTATTACGAAAACAATTGACTTTATTGACGGGTACAAACTACTTATACGACTTGTATGAAATATGACACACAGATAGCTTAAGACCCAGGATACTTATTACCATGCAAAATGTGACCATACCGGGCGGAGCCGCGGGAAACGCTAGTGACACGTAAGATAAGTTCAGATTTGAAATATGGCAAAACCAGTATAGTTCGAACAAGAAGACAAGGCTCGAACCGCAACGAGGGTTCGTTAAACGTATATTTTATTCCATCCTTTGAAAATCGGGGAAAGGATAATCTCCTTGTACAAAACAAAACACCTCGAGAATAATTTATCAGAAGACGCTCTACCAAGTACTCGTGATTTAAAGGTTACAAACACATTCGTTTAAGACCCTTCTCTTCAATGTACTATGGTCCTTCGGCCCAGATACAGACGTGTCAAAATCCTGTAATACTTACTGTAATAGGTATTGGTGTAATACGGAATTGAAAATCAAGGTATTGCTAGGGATGTCCCATAAAAGTAATGTTATAAACTATAAGTTAGAACCTTTAAGCCTTCGGAGAGACATAGCCCCCCTATGTGTGCCTAGCCCCCCGTGTTTTATCGGCTTTACAATGGTGAGTGTTCCGATAAACTTTTTGACCTGGTGCCTTCGTCACCTTTTCTTCACCGCACCACTCGCCGAAGGATAAAATTGCACCAAATGGACTCGTGGCGGTCCTCTACGGTTCGCTTGCGCGCTCGTTTTTGCCACGGACATACAAGTTTCTGGAATGAGCTTACTCCTGAGGTATTCCCGGAGCGCTACGACATGGGGTTCTTCAAGAAAGATGAGAAAAGAGTTCTCCTTCAAGCCCGCGATGCATTGGCGACTCCCCTGGTGTTGCGAATGTCCATAGGCGACGGTGACTATTTTCCATCAGGTAGCTCGTCTGCCTTATCGTTAGGTTAAATTAAAAAACAAATACTTACTGTTAGTATTGCTTAACGTTAAATTAGCATTAAATCTAAGCAAATCTAAGCTTTGAATGTATTATAATAATTACAATAATAATTATGTTCCTTGGTATTGTTTATTATCTTTTTAATAAGATATCTTGTGAAATAAATTTAACTTTGTCGTATTTTTAACCGACTTCCCAAAGGAAAGAGGTTATCTATTCGTCACGTATATTTTTTTTTTTTTTTTTTTTTTTTTTTTTTTATGTATGTTCGGGCGAAATGGCTAGAAATCGTCGACCTACCGACACGATTCATACGACATTGTATGCGACTAGTTTCACAGGCAGTCCCATATTGAGGAAAATGAAAACCTTCCGGCGGTTTTCCCGGAAAATTGGAAAATGTCGGTTTCTTAAAATCTCGAATAACTTGGGTGTTTATAAACCGATTTCCATTTTCTTTCTTTCATTTGATAGGAAATTTCGTCACGCAACTTTTTCTCTTGGACATGGGTATGCTGTGATGCTTAACTCTTTGAGTTATGGGGTGGAAACCACCACCACTCCTCAAGTTTTTTAGATAATTTGAGATAACTCGGCTTCTGCCGAATCGATTCTTATGAAACTTGGAATATGTATTATATATCTATACTTATATAGGTTGACGAAAAATTTGACCTTCAACTCTTCGATCCTGATGATGCAGGGTTACAGCTATCCTAAACTATAACATTAGCTATTTGGTGCTTACATATATGCAACAAGACTACTAAGCAGAGACATGTGATGAAAATTTGACCTTCAACTCCTCAATCCTGATGATGCAGGGGTGCCTCAAGCCTAAACCATTGGGGTTGACCATTTGATGCTTATGGGTATGTTATAACAATACTAAGCAAAGACATATTATAAAAAAAATGACCTTCAACTCCTTAACCCTGATGATGCAGGGTGCTGTAAGCCCAAGCCGTAGGTGATGGCCATTTAGTGCTTACGGATATATAATAAGATAGCAAGGCAAAGATGTACGATGACAAATTTGACCTTCAACTCCTCAACCCTGATGATGCAGGGGTACTGCAGGCTTAAACCATAAACGTTAGACATTTGTTGCTCACGGATTTGTAATAACATTGCTAAGCAAAGGTATACGACGAAAAATTGGACCTTCAACTCCTCAATCCTGATGATGCAGGGGTATTGAATGCCTAAGCCATAAAACTTAGCTATTTCAATCTTACGCATTCAAAATGATATTTAAAAAAATGTAAGGTAAAACATTAGAAAAATGGTTGTATACGGTGGAAAATTGGACCTTCAACTCCTCAATCCTGATGATGCTGGGGTGCTTCAAGCTTAAACTATAGGCGTTAGCTACATGATCGCTACGTATATCTGATAAGATTACTAAGCAAAGATATAAGATGAAAAATTTGACCTTCAACTCCTCAACTCTGATGATGCAGGGGTACTTCAGGCTTAAACTATAGGCGTTGGCCATTTGATGCTTATGGGTATGTAATATTTTTACAAAGCGAAGACGTATGATAAAAAAGTTGACCTTCAACTCCTCAACCCTGATGATGCAGGGTACTGTAAGCCCAAGCCATAGAAGTTGGGGATCTGTTACTTACGTGCATGCGATGAGATTACATAGAAAAGATATGACATGATAATTTTGACCTTCAACTCCTCAACCCTGATAATGCTGGGGTCCTTCAAGTTTAAACCGTAGGCATCGGCCATATTGTGCTTACGTATACATAATGTTGTTGTTCACAATACCAACAATGAGTTTCGGAGAGGATATAATTATGATCAAAAATTCCACTTTGAATACAATTACCTGAAAGATGCAAGAGTACTACCAACCTTTTTAAATTGGATGGGTTATTTTTATCAGTATCAGTTGAATTATACTCTTAGTTATAAGGTTTATATTACTTTTTCTACTTTAAATATTGATAATTATAGGTCTATTCTTTAAATAAATGTTTACTCAGAAAAAGTTGTTTTATTCGGTTAGGTTAGGTTCGAACAGATTTTTCCAATTCAGAATCTAAGGGAGGGGGCGCGGTAGCGCCCCCGACCGGTTGTGTCAAAGAAGTCTATTTTTATATGATGACGTCAGCACATAATTTTATTTATCCGAAAATCGGACGAATAATTAATTTTATTCATCCGGTTAGCGGACGACTAGCAACAGCCATAACTGATTTTATCGTGACTGAAAAGCGTGAAAAAAAAAATTTTAAACAAAAAATACAACCGACTTCCATGCCACATAAAAGTAAAAAATAATTTAGATACATGTTGGTTTAGAGCAAACACAGTTCTTAGTACATAGTCCCGAAGTCGGCGCTCATATAAGATACATGTAGTTTCGTCATGATCCAGCAAAATATGGTGAGCGCCGACTTCGGGACTATGTACTAAGAACTGTGTTTGCTCTAAACCAACATGTATCTAAATTATTTTTTACTTTTATGTGGCATGGAAGTCGGTTGTATTTTTTGTTTAAAATTTTTTTGATACGATCCGTTTATGTCATATTTTTGACAAGACGATATATCTAAGTGTATCGTAAAACAAAAATATCTTATTCAAAATTAATACATCGTATGGTGTTGTATCGATATCATAGTATATCATAACGTACATAACGGGCATCCCTAGAAGTTTCCTTGATGGGAATGTAAGATTCGTTACGTTCATCTCTTTACCGAAATCGGATGTCTTGTAAACAGGTTTCTTGAAGATACAGTAATCTCTTTATGCCGTATATTGACGACTTGGTCTTAGCCGTGGCTTCGCCCGCACGGTCAAAGGGAATTAACATTAGCATTTGATAGCGTGATTCAGAAACTTGCAAATGAATTTTACTAAGGCCATTTATTAACAACGTCTGGAACTACTAAATATGCATCAACCAACAAAACATCAATTTTCTCATTTGAATGAGGGAGCACGTTAAAAGTTGCCCACGTCACTCTCCGTCCTCTTAATTATCTCCCAGTATATAAACCATATAATAGCTATGTGGCGACGTGAAAGTGAAACAAACAAACACACTTTCACATTATTAGTATGTAACTATGGATAATTATATACATTAAAAAAGCAATCTTTCTCTCGTATTACATGTGTTACAAGATGATGGCTTTCTATAAAAGTTAGCTGGTAACCATACCTTTCCGCCGAAATTAAAGAACTACTACTTAGAAATAGGCGTGGCAGTTGTACCTCCCCAGTAAAACCATATTGTTTCTTCCACCTTTTTTTATAAGATTAAAGTAGCAAACTAGCATGCTGTCCACTTGATAGTGAGTGATCACTGCCACCCATGGACATCCGTAAGCAATTTCATACTGAACATGGGGTGCTATCTGAAGTCAATCACAGATGCATCGCTAGTCCCGAGGACTAAGATGGTCGCCTCATATAAAAGTGTGCCGGCAACTATACCCTTCCATCGAAGCGCAAAAACTGCTTCACGCTAGAATTAGGTTTGGCGGTGGTACTTCCCCGGGTGAACTACACTGGTTCTACCACCTATAAAATCACACAGCATAACATAATCATGCTCGGAAGAAGTAGGACGCAGTAGCACTTCTAACGCTAACGCTTCTTTCTCTTAGCAGAATTTTCGTCGTGAGTGGCATAGACACGCACATCCACAACATGTTTGTTTGTTCCTCTTTCAAATGACCACATAGCTATTACATTGGTTTATATGCTGGGACGTAGTTATGAGAGAGGATAGTGACGTAGGCTACTTTTTACCGCGCTCTCTCATTCCCATGCAAATATCGATGTTTTGTTAGTTGATACATATTTAATAGGTCCAGACGTTGTTAATAGATGGCGTTAGTAAAATTCATTTGCAAGTTTTGAATCACGCTATCAAATGCTAGTGTTGATCCCCTTTGACCGTGCGGGCGAAGCCGCGGGTAAGAGCTAGTAGACACATAAACCCAGTACAGGAACTTATATTGATCATTTAGAAATCTGTTCTTGAGGTGTGTTTGTTACTCTTTCCCGCACAAACAGCTGGTTGGATTTCGCTGAAATTTTGCACACACATAGTTTAAACCCTTTTTTAAGACATAAGATACTCATTTATCACATAAGAGACTCATTGTCGTAGAAGACGTGACAAACGCGGGCGAAGCAGCGGGATAAGCTGGTAAAAATTAAATATCTATATTAACAGACACACTATTGAAGCTATGCAGCTCCAAGTGGAACTCTGGAGCGAGAGCTTCGCGAAGTTAATTTATATTCGAGAGCTTATTAACTTTGACTCAAAGACCGAGCTAAGCTAATATTGTATGGCACAAGTATATTTTATGAAGCAATTCCCTTCTATGAAATTGAAGCAGAAAATGAGCGTGCTACACGATGATGGATGGTCAATGACCTCTTGAAGGATTGTAATCAATGAAATTGTATGAAATCTCGCTATTTTATTTATTTCGGCTGCTAGCCCGCTTTTATCGCATATTCCACTATCGCCATAAAAGGTGTATAAAGTTCCACTTTTTTCGGACATTTTCCTTATTTTTACCAGGGATTTTTTAATAAATAGATAAGAAACTTGCCCGATCGGAAGGTCCGAGGTTCAAACCCAGGCACGCACCACTGATATTTCTAAATTAATTGCGTATTAGAAATTAATTATCACTGCTTTTCGGTAAAGGAAAACATCGTGAGGAAACCTACATCCGAGAGTTCTTTGAAAAAAGTTCTCGGACGTGTGTGAAGTCCATCAATTCGCACTTGGCCAGCGCGGTGGCCTAGAACTCTCTCATTCCGAAAGAAGACTCGTGCCCAGCAGTGAGACAATAATGGGTTGAGGTGTGTATTTCAAGGTATTTCATATATGTGTTGTGTGTTAGTGCGTAACAGCGTGTAAGTTTATGTGTATGTGAATGTGAAGGTATTTTAACTTGTACATATATAACGAAGTGAGGCGTGATAACAGGATGGTCGAGGTCTTCATTACTAGCCTAAAACACAGGAGATCTTCTTCTTCGATTTATTCACAGTTTAGGAGGTGCGATCGCTTCGATGGTTAAACAAGAATCTTTTTGTACCGGCAGGCGCTCGCCTTTTTATAACAATGTTTGGTGAGGTGTTAATAACAAATTTATGGAGGGTAAACTAAATTACAATTATTAAAATCACTAAATACATATTGCTACTTCAATAAACAAACAAATTTCGATGTTTAAACTAACTAAAATAATTATTATCGGCGACGTGTTTTTCATAAATACGCGGTGTCGCGCCGACGTATATAAATATAAATGTTCTTTATGTAAATATATACTTATAATTAATTGATGTGTATTACGGTGACAGCCGTCCTTGTTCGTCCCCTAATTTCGTGTTGCCCTGAAAATCAGCGCCTTGGTTGTACCTACTTCCATGGCATTTGCTGAGGGTAGTCCGTTTCGCGGTTTATTATTTCGCAGCGCGGTACCCTCCATATCTATGTTTCCTAGTTTTGTAAGAATTTGTTTTTGTCTTATTTTATATTTATTTTTTCATGTGTATGCTGCTGTGTATTCCGTGAATAAAAAAATATTATTATTATTATTATTATTGTATATATACATACTTACCTATAGTTTTCGTCTATGTGTGTGTATATACTACCAAAAACAGTAGTAACACGATGTGTACATTGGGGCTATTACTCTAGCGTTATTATTCTATTGTAGAAATATAGTATTCAGAAATTGTATTCATCTTTCACTTAGCCATTGTCCATTCTTGTAGAAACTAAGTTTACGGGAGCGTGCTTATTTAATGATACTTTTATACGTCGGTACTTCTGTGACTTGATTGTGTCTGCTTTTTCTGCTTTCTTTAAAGAACAAGTCACCCGTTGCATCGGTCGAAATTTGACCGTAATTTAAATTAAAAAACTAAACTTCATATTGTTCAAAGTAGTACGAATATTTCTCAAATTCAAATGTAATATTATTTATGTAATTTTGAACACGCCCGTTCTTAAAAATAGGGTTAAATATCTAAGCCGCATTTAAAAGCAATAGCGGTATTTTGACAAAGACATCTGACATTTCTGATGTTATGTGTATTCATGGTAAGACATTGAATGTTCTATTTCGTTTACTATATATGTGTTTGTGACAAACGCACGGTAGTGTGTGATGTGTTTTTAGTTGATTTTATGTATGATATATGCATTATTTGAAAAAAATATTAACATTCTGCACTCCTTCTCTACGTCCACTATAACCGTGCAAAATTTCATACTAATCCATCCGCGGCATATTATTTAAAAATCCGTCACAAGTTAATGCGCTAGTATTAATATAATAATAATCATAAAGTTTGAAATAAATAGACTTGTGACAATGTAATTTTCCGAATCACATGAATCCATTCGATAATATTAATACACTCATTGTTGCAGTACCTGCGTTTCTTTGGAAGGGTGTGGTTGTCGCCTTACTTTTATATGAGGCGACCATCTTAGTCCTTGTAAGTAGCAACTCATCTGTAATTGACTTCGGATAGAACCAATGTTCTATATGAAGTTCCTTACAGATGTCCATGGGCGACAGTGACCACTTACCATCAGGTGGACTGCCTGCTCGTTTGCTGCTTCAATCAATTAAAAAACCCACTGCGATCACTAACACGTATGCCAGGTGGTATGACTATGAGAAAAAATCTCGTTAGGAAAAACCTATTTTGAATAGTGTATTTGGATGGTGGATGACATACGTTTAAATCAAATAACAAATTTTAAAACTAATTTGACGACCCGCGTGGCGGAGAGGTTACCGCGTGGCGGAACGACTGGTATCTGAATGATGAGTTTAGATTCATGATCTGGGTCTGGGTGTTTGTGTATTCGTCTTGTGTGTGTCCATGGTACCCCACAACACAGGAGAAAATCCAAGTGTGGGGCTATGAGTGTAAAAAGCGTGTTTTAATACAACGAAGACAAAATTAAATAAAAAATAACACAAATAATATAAATTATAATCTACTAACACAATCTACCTCAATAACTAATAACTATTCCACTCCGTAATAAATATCTCTGAAATGTATAAAATATTTCACTAAAGTAATTTTGACCTAGACTTAACAGGTGACCTAGACATAGCTTTGATCTAAACCCTTTTGGAGGTGATATTTAATTACAAATACTACGAATTACAACCCTCATAAACTTAAAAGATACAGGTAATAAATGAATAAAATGGAAAACTTACTGGCAGTTATACTGGAACCTCGGCCTCTGAATCGAGCCTTCGAGATTCGACGAATCCCAGACACTACTGAATTTTCTAAAATAATGAGCGTTTTAGAAAATACTATCATTGCTTTATGCCATAGTTTCGCAAAGTGGGGTACGCGAACACCTAGGGTTTCGCCATTAGATGGCAGGAGGTTCGCGACAAGATTTATATAATAAAAATACAAATTTTTTCCTAAAATTGTCTCCATTTGTGAGACAAGCACACCGATTACATTAATAGTAGTAAACAAGCACACCGATTACATTAATAGGAGTAAAAATACATTTCTTTTGGCACTTTATTGTTACCTTTCATTGAAATAGAAAAAAAAATCCTCAACAGTCAATTTTATTGTTTTCTTGGGGGGGGGGATTAATTAGTTTTCGAAACCTTGTAATTCTTAAATAAAAATCAAATGCATGTTGTCAACTCGCACTTGACTAGCGAAGACCTAAAATTCTCATTCTGAGAGAACTTGTGCCCAGCATTGGGACAATATTAGGTTGACGACAACATATATAGGTACACTTATGTAGTCCCACATATAAAGTGAATACGTCGGATCCTTTTTACTAATATTCCACGCATGGTTGAGTATAATATTTGGAATTATTAAAGTTAATTAAAAAAAAGTGCGAGATAATATTACTAAATAGAGAGATAATAAAAGTCAGAATTATAAAAAGAAAAAACATTCATCGTTAACATGACAATGTATACAGTTACACGTAATGTAAAAGGTATCCAATAGCTATATCAAAAGACGCGTTATTACTTTTAAAGTCACCTACTTTTTTCTCTTCCCCCTAGAGCATAAAAAATAGTCTTACACGGCGATTTTTACGCAGCCCTTTGATATAGTCCTGATCGAAGTTAATCTTTAAAAACACGAAGCCGATAGGTATACAGACAGACGTAACGACGTCTTTAAAAACACGAGACCGACAGATATACAGACAGACATAACGACGTGCGATGAGTTAAGAATATAACAAAGGACGCTTACCCAAAAAATACCTGAACACAGCGTGTTTTGGAATAAAAGACACGTAACCATTTTGACTATTATGCAGGAAACTAAAAAGTTACCTAAGTTTCTCTGGCACAGGAATATAAAGAGCCTGAAATACAAGGTTCGATGACCGCAGTGCACTAACAGCACAAAGGTGCCTTGCCTAACTTAATAAAGCGGGTAATATTTTGTTCACTACATTGTTCGAGTTACATTTTGTACATTCAGTAACAAAGAAGATGTGTGATAACATAGTTTTATTATGGCTCTTTGAACGCATGCGCCATGAATACTTGAATTATCTAGTAAATAAACAACCTCAATATTTTTCAAGGTACAACATGTATGGTGCAAACAGAAAAGTAACAATGCCGCGCATTTCTGACGTGAAACAGTTCTTGCATTTCTGTTAGTGTGGTTACCTGCTCACTTACATTTGAAGCGGCCATTTTAGTCTTTGGAAGTAGCAATGCTGTGATTGCGTGTGTGAAGCCTTGTTCTTTGTGATTTTTTTAAAGATTGAAGTAGCAGACGAGCATGCAGCCCACCTGATGGTAATTGATCACTGCCGCCCATAGAAATAGGTGTGGCGTTAATTCTACCACCTTAAAAAATTACACCAAATCCATAATGTTTGCAATTCTGAGTGTACCTAATTCGACCGAGGAAGTACTACCGCCACACCTATTTCTAGCGTGAAGCAGTTCTTGCATTTTTATGGAAGGGTGTGGTTGCCGACACACTTTTATATGAGGCGGCCATCATAGTCCTCGGGAGTAGCAACGCATTTGTGATTGACTTAAAACAGAACCCTTGTTCTGTATGAAGTTGATTACAGTTGTCCATGAGCGACAGTGACCACTCACCATCAGGTGGACTGCATGCTCGTTTGCTACTTTCGTCAGATATAAAAAAAAAAAAACTCTTATTGGTAGTAAGTAAAATTCCTACGTTTCTGAATAGGCCTTTCAGTGCCTATCTTTAAAAGGGTCGGCAGGTGACACACAGAACTGAGGACGTCCTGACGTCGTTTTTTCCTTGTAATAGATTTCTTTATGGAGTCGTTTTATGATTGTAAGGGATGCTCGTTTTATTGCGGACTGTATAAGGCTAAGTACTCATGGAGCGTTTTTGACCCGTGCCCGCCGCGGTTGTGGAACTGCGGTTTTATTAATAAACTCACGAGATCGGTTATTTGCGCGGTTACTCTGCTGTAACGGTTGAGATTATCGCTCGCAAACGTGGCGGGCGAAAAACGCAAGACGGGCGGTTAACCCTCAGTTTAGGTTCTGACCACTACACTCGCCCGCCAACTGATCATAGAACGGTCGGACGCAAACTGTCGAGGCCGCGGTTGACCGCGGCCCGCGCACTAGGTGCCCGCTGGTGCCGCGAGACCCGCAAACAACCGCGCACATCGCGGGTGTAAAACGCTTCGTGAGATGTGATTTAATTCTTTACATATATATCTGCGTACTACAGAAGCTGCGGGCTCGCAAGCGCGGCGGACGCGGGTGAAAACCGCTCCGTGAGCTCTTAGGCTTATTCGGGAACATTGCTCTAAATATGTACTTGCCTTTGTTTTATTAATTCGTACACGACATATGTCACGGAAGTTATTTTAGAGTGTTTGTTCGTTCATAAATATAAAGTTTATGCCAGTTTGACTGTAATGTAGTGCTGTTATGTTTGGCTTTTTATTGAGCAGGTTTATTATTTGAAAATTATTTTATTATTTTACTTTATTGACGGGAGAAAAGTGAGGTATTCACGGAGCGCTATGACACGCTCCAAGAAAGGGGCAAAAAGAGCTCTCATTCAAAGCCGGGGATGCATTGGCGACTCCTTTGGTGTTGCAAATGTCCATAGGCGATGGTAACCACTTTCCATCAGGTGGCCCGTCTGCCTTATCGTTAGGTATAAATATAAAAAAGAGAAAACTTTAAAAGGTATATCGGCGTCTCGTGAGAGATACAGAATTATGTGGGACTTTTTTGCACTAAAATCCCTTTAGTTGGCCTTCTTTAGCGCTATAAAGGAGATTCCGGTTTTTCAAATGCAATGATCCAAAAGTCCTTTGAGCATGTTATTCCCATGCTAAAGACATGCAACTACACATATACTCATCCTGCCTAGAATTGTTGGCCGAGCAGTCATTGTATTGTACCCACTCTTGCCGGCCTCTTACGATTATTCGATTGATTGGCGAACTTATTTGTTTGTTTTTAAACTGCAGGTCAGTTTCCATTTGGATAGATAGATAGATCGCACAATTCTTATGAATGCGAATATTCATATATACTAATAGATGCTTAGCCACCATGGGGAAATATGGCCTGATGCAGAGAGTTATTTATTTATTTATTTATTTATTTGGGAAACAAACAATTCACTTTATAAATACAAAAAATCTTACTTAAATATTACACTTAGGAATAAAATAGTTTCTTATGTTATATAGTAGTAGTATATATAGTAGTTTATGGCGCCTAAGGTGTCACTATGAATATTAAGCTATTTTGCACATTCTCGCAAAAATAATAAATTGTTTTCAACTCTTGTATGTACAATTCAAGAAATGAAGAAGAAATGAATGGATAAGTATAAATCTGGTAGGTCCTGTCGTCCCATCTGTGTAAGAGATTTCTTTATGGTCGTTTTATGGCGAAACGTTTTATGGTAGATTGGTTGCAGACAACGTATGCTTCTGTATACCAGGCGTACCTCTTGCCATATTACTTTATATAATACTACTAGTTGACCCGGCGAACATCGTTCCGCCTAAAAGTTAAAAATCTGCAATTATCATTGTTTTGTCCACTATATTATACATGTATTATACATAGAAACCATCCTCTTGATTCACTCTATCTGTTAAAAGAACCTGCATTAAATCCTTAGCGTAGTTTTAAAGATCCAAGCATATATAGGGATAAATAGCGAGAAGCGATTTTGTTTTATATTATGTAGTGATACGATGTACGATTACAAACAGTCCCGCCTTAGACTACGCCGGGCCCTTGGGCACCCAAGAATTCAAGGCCCTTTTGGAATGTAAAGAAAGTATGATGTACTTTCTTTTCATTCCAAAAGGGCCCCCACGACTTTCGTGCAACGATAAAAGTGTAATGCACCTGACCATAATATTTTGATATTAAAGGTGAGAAAAATTGTCGGCCCTTTGGGGCCCACCGAGGATGGGGGCCCTGGCCCGAGTGCCCTTAGTGAGTGAAAAATAATCTGTTCTAATCTGTTCTAATATATATATAATATATCTGTTCTAATATATACTAAAATAAATATAAAAACTTTCAAATGAGGTGGCTTCTTCGTCCTAGGATTATCGACGCATCTGTAATTGACTTAACTAGAACCTATGTTTTATACGAAATTACGATTACAGACAAGGCCGTTTTAGAATATGCTGGGGCCCTTGGGTACACAAGAATTCGAGGCCCTTTAGGAATGTACAGAAAGACGACTTACGTGCAATGAGAAAAGTGTAATGCGCCTGACCATAATATTTTGATATTAAATGTGAGAAAAATTGACGGCCCTTTGGGGCCCACCGAGGATGGGGGCCCTGGCCCGAGTGCCCTTATGGTAAAGACCGCATTGATTACAGATAAATTTAAATATCTATCCATTCGACCTTTAAGGTCAGCAGGTGTTATCATTCGGGCCGTCCTAACGTTTTTTCCTTGTAATAGATTTCTTTATGGAGTCGTTTTATAGCAAAGGATGTTAGATTTATTGCGGGCGGCCTATCTCTGGAACTGCAGATGTGTCTTACGTTATACATTTGCTTTGAGGGTAACCCTTATCTTTGTCTTAATTTCATGGGATTCTGCGACCTTCTGGAAAAATGTAAGTAGGTATTGTGTGCGGTGAGATATTTATAATTAAGTAAATTTCTTTATCTGTCACCTTTAGGATCCCGGGGGTCGACAGGTATATGCATGAGAGTCGATAGTCTCAGAACTGAACAAAATAACACCAAAACATGTCCAACGATTCGACTTTGAAACCAGATAATTCAGTGAAAAAGAACTATCTGTTCTAATATATACTAAAATAAATACAAAAAAAAGCTACGATTGTTATCCGATTTGTGAAAATAATTTAGTACCTAGTACAGGCTTACTTTCAAATGAGGTGGCTTCTTCGTGCTAGGATTACCGACGCATCTGTAATTGACTTAACTAGAACCTATATTTTATACGAAATTACGATTACAGACAAGGCCGTTTTAGAATATGCTGGGCCCTTGGGCACACAAGAATTCGGGGCCCTTTTGGAATGTAAAGAAAGACGACTTTTGTGCAATGAGAAAAGTGTAATGCGCCTGACCATAATATTTTTATATTAAATGTGAGAAAAAATGTCGGCCCTTTGGGGCCCACCGAGGATGGGGGCCCTGGCCCGAGTGCCCTTATGGTAAAGACCGCATTGATTACAAATAAATTTAAATATCTATCCATTCGACCTTTAAGGTCAGCAGGTGTTATTATCCGGGACGTCCTAACGTTTTTTCCTTGTAATAGATTTCTTTATGGAGTCGTTTTATAGCAAAGGATGTTAGATTTATTGCGGGCGGCCTATCTCTGGAACTGCAGATGTGTCTTACGTTATACATTTGCTTTGAGGGTAACCCTTATCTTTGTCTTAGTTTCATGGGATTCTGCGACCCTCTGGAAAAATATAAAAACATTGTGTGGTGGGATTTAATATTTATAGTGTAGTAAGTGTCCTTTGTCCGTCAATGAGCACTTGGCCAGCGCGGTGGACTATGGCCTAAAACTCTCTCATTCCAAGAGAACACCCGTGCCCATCAGTGGTTGAATAATGGGTTGTAAAGTGTCTTTTAATCTGTCGTCCGTGGGTGTCTAGGGCTTGATAGGTATATATTTGAAGGTTGGCAAATCTGGACCATCTGGACCATTTAACTACGATATAATCATTTCAACTGTCTAGCTATCGCGGTTTAGTGGTGACAGACATACGGACAGACGGACAGCGAAGTCTTAGTAATAGGCTTCTGTTTTTACCCTTTGACTACGAAACCCTAAAAATGCCACGAATATTCCCCTACGATTCAGCTTAAAACCAATTACCTCGCGCATACCTATGTGCATTACTTGACATACCCGAATTCGTCTTACGCGGTTATCACTTCGCGTCAACTCATTATTTTCCCATTGCTGGGCACGGATATTCTTTCAAAATGACAGAGATTTAGGCAAAAGTTGGTGAACTTTTGCCTAAATCTCTGCTGGCGCCAGCCAGGTGCGTATTGGTAGACTTCACACACCTTGAGAACATTTGTAAAGGTAACTGGTGTGTAGTCTGTGTGTGATAAAAGAGACTGTGAGGAAATTCCCTCACAATCTCTTTTATAGAAAGGCGAAAATTATTTTCTGATACGCACAACATTTCAGAAAAATCAGCACATCTTCAATTAGAACCACGGATTCACGATAAAGAGCCCGAATGTAGCCATAATAAGTCAGATAGTGCTTAAATGTAATACGTATGTACCGTAATATCCTTAACTTACGCGATAGGCGGGGTGTAGCGTAATGGTTCAACCATTAGGCTACATCTGGGCTCTTTATCGTGAATCCGTGGTTCCAATTGAAAGTTTTTTTTTTTTATTTCACTGAAGTGGCAAACGAGCATGCAGTCCACCTGATGGTAAGTGGTCACTGCCGCCCATGGACATCTGTAATTCATTCACAGATGTGTTGCTACTCCTGAGGACTAAGATGGTCGCCTCATATAAAAGTGTACCGGCAACCACACCCTTCCATCGAAACACAGAAATAGGTGTGGCGGTGGTACCTCCCCGGTCGAACAACACTGGTTCTACCACCTACCTGTGCGCTGGTTTTTCCAAAATTATGTGCGTATCAGAAAATAAGCCTAATGGTTAAACATTATCGCGTAAGTTAAGGATATTACGGTACATAGGTATTACATTTAGGCACTATCTGACTTATTAAGTCATCAGCAAGCAGGGGTTGTAGGAGATAATTTCGTACAGTCAATAGCGCCGATCTGTGAAAGCTAGTGTAATGAAGTTACAGTTTCTACGGCAGGTACAGTCCGCAACATAGTCTGCATTTTGTTTAATTGTTATTTTGTTAGTGTTTTTATTTATGGTCGAAATTCGACCGTAATTCAACTCAAGTACTAAACTTGTCCAAAGTATTTCCTAAATTCAATTTTTATTAATTTTCAAGTTATTTCAATACACCCAAAAGATAAAAAGAGGTTTAAGTGACAAAGCTGCATTTAAAATCAATAACGGGTATTTTGACAAAGACATCTGACATTTTTGACGTTCTGTGTTTTCATATGTTGAATGTTTAATTTCGTTTATTATTTATGTACTTGTGACAAATCAACGGTAGTATGTGTAATGTGTATTTAATTGATTTTATGTTTGTTATATAAATTATTTGAAGAAAATATTCGTCAGCACTTAAAAGTTACTAGTAATGTGTACTATTGTGATGCTGCTTTATGTTATAATATTAGTATAGCATGGCTTTCGGCGCTGAATGCAGCCCAAAATATAATTGGAGTTCTTTCTCATATCAGCACATATATGTACGTTGCTGTTTTTGAAGACTACGTTGTCGGTTTTGGTCATAAACCCAGTCACCTGCCCAGTAAAACCTTGGAGGGCGGAAAAATTTCCTTTTTTTACCATGACATAAAGTACGTGCGATTGCACAGACAATACGTCGTCGGCAACCCATTATTATCCCACTACTGGGCACGGGTCTTCTCTCAGAATGAGACAGTTATAGGCCATAGTCCACCGCGCTGGCCAAATGAGAATTGGTGGACTTCACACACCTCCGAGAACTTTTTTTTAAACTCTCAGGTGTATAAATTTCCTTACGATGTTTTCCTTCATCGAAAAGCTGTGATAATTAATTTATAGTACGCACATAATTTTAGAAAAATCTGTGGTGCGTGCCTGGGTTTGAACCTCGGACCTCCCGATCGAGAGGGCAAGTTCCAACCATTAGACTATCACTGCTCTAACGTAAATATGTAAATTGACTTGATTTGTACGTGGCAATACGTTAATTGACCTAATTTACTGTCAATTTTCAAAGAGAGGGTTGCTACCATTAAACTTATACCCCGGTTCAAAATATTGTTGATCCAGAGCTGCCAAACCAGAATTCTATGCAGGTATAACTCATAGTCTTATGGTATTCTAGTTTTCCTATTAATATCTTATTTGTTTAACTTTTATGCTGACCGTACCTAGTTAAGTTCACTATAAGTGGGTCAAATTTATTAACAGCCTACACGCTGATCGCCTCTCAGTCACAACACGCTTTAACCAACACGGAATTAAGTTTACTTTCACAGATTTACTTTAAATGTACCCATTTGTGATATGCCCATTTTGTAATGGACCCATTTACAGTTTTGAACATTGTTGTACCAATAATGCTGTAATAATGTGGAGCGCAAGTTTAGTCTCTCAGAATTTTGCAAGGTGACAGAACCTATATAGTTTGACCATCTCGACACCTTTTCGGTAAAATGGTGTGGTTGCCAGCTCACTTTTATATAAGCCGAACATTTTAGTCCTCCAGAATAGCTTCGCATCTATGATTGCAAGCTTCGTAGTAAATAAATTTTAGTGAAAACTAAACACGCTTTTGTGTTTTTTTTTTCATTACATGTCGTAGAGTCCAATGATATCATACGTCCTAAAGACGTCATGACAGAATCATGACAGTAAAGTCTCTATTTTACATGGTGTGACTTAAGGTATACATACATACAATAAGATTTTAACTTGAAATATCATCAGGAATAAGCGTTCTGTCGTAAATTATATTTTATATTTGAACGTCATCGTACGTGTGGCATATCATAATCCCAAATTATGACGTACAATCACGTTCTGTCCGTGAAAGCGTTAAGACTGTGGTTCTGAATCTGGTTGTTTGTGTTGTTTGTTGTTCTATATGTGTTTTTACGACACTCATATAAGTGAAACACGTTATAATGTATTTACGCTATAGTCCACCACCAGTACAGATTGGCAGACTCCAAGCACCATTTTCACATGAGCACACACTTTCACATGAGGCGACCATCATAGTCCTCGGGAGTAGCAACGCATTTGTGATTTACTTCAGATGGAACCCATGTTCTGTATGAAGTTGATTACAGATGTCCATGGGCGGCAGAGACCACTTACCATCAGGTGGACTGCATGTTCGTTTGCTACTTCACTCAGATAAAAAAAAACGTGAAAAATCTGTGTTAGAGATAGCGCGCACTGGTGATTTTTTCTATACTTAAACCTAACGATAAGACAGATGGGCTACCTGATAGAAAGTAGTCACCGACGCCTATGGACAATTGCATTACCAGAGGAGTCGCCAATGCATCGCCGGCAAATTTTTGTCACCGTAACTGTTGCGTCACTGTCATGTACGTTAGGTTCCCGTCCTCCGCGGACAAAAAGTAACCTAATTGTCATGCATCCAAATGCACGCACCTTCATTACTGGTAATGTACCTATATGGTGACAGTGACGCAACAGTCACGGTGACAAAAATCACCAGTACGCGCTGTCTCTTACACTTTTTCATCTGATTAAAGTAGCAAACGAGCATGCAGTCCACCTAATGGTAAGTGGTCACTGCCGCCCGTGAATATCTGTAAGCACCTGTATGTAGAACATAAGTTCTATCTAAAGTTAATCACAGATGCGTTGCTACTCCCAAGGATTTTCCGGCTACCACACCCTTACACCCATCCTTACACCCATAGGCGTAGAGGTCGTCGCTCCTCGGTCGAACTACTCTGGTTCTACTACTTTGTTGGTTTTCCCAAATTGTTTTTCTTGTCCATAAATAGCTATATGTCCTAATTAATTCCTTAGCATCTCTCTTCGCTTAATCAGAGTTACCTGTAATTACTTCGATCCGTCTGTGCAAGGAGCCGATTTTCGCTTTTTATCTAGACTTTTTTTCTTTTTTTGTTCTCGAGGAGGGAATCTTTCAAAGATACCCGACGCCGTGTGAGCGATAAGGCTTATGCGGCATAAAACCCTCCCGATGGCCGTCCTTGGCGCTGCAAAGAGGACTCCGGGATCTCCAAAGGAACTACTTTTTCATCTGATTGAAGTAGCAAACGAGCATGCAGTCCACCTGATGGTAAGTGGTCACTGGCGGCAGTGATCATAGACATCTGTAAGCAACTTCAAATAGAACATGGGTTCTACTTGAAGTCACAGATGCGTTGCTACTCCCGAGGACTATGATGGTTGCCTCATATAATAGTGTGCCGGCAACTACACCTTACATTGAAACGCAAAAAATGTTTCACGCTAGAAATAGGTGTGGCGGTGGTACTTCCTCGGTCGAACTACGCTGGTTCTACCACCTGTATATATCACATTTATCTAGCTACCTATTGTGCTGATTTGAGGTGATAACATTAAACTTAGATGCTTTGTTTAAGGACATTTTGAAAATCATAACAGCAAATATTAACAACTTATGTACGGGTATACTAAGTACAAATTTCCGTCGGAAACATGATACGAAAATAGAAACTCGTTAGACTCCATAAAAGTAAACAACAAATACCTGCCTACTTACATTGGCAGAAATACCTTTCACCTTTATTTTTTATTCCTGCCCACGCAAAGACAAACAGAAATACGAGAAACCGCTTAGTAAACCTACTAATTATTACCAAGATAAACTTTCTTCTGGCAAAGATTTGTATCTTAGGCTATTTTCGCGAAAAATGGGTGAATTTAAGCAATAAAAATGAATTACTTCATTTTGTAATGATATTAATGAAACTTGGGAAAAAGAAAATCTTGTCCATAAATAGAAAAGCCTACGCTTTCTCTTTCAAACTTACACAGTTAAATCTATAAAAAAAATACTGTTTCAAAACGATTGATTGTTTCAGTAAATTGTTTTTAAGCATTTTTTTTGTTTCATAATTATTAATTAATTTGACGCTCTTTTTGATTTTGCAAATTTTTGATGAACGCAGCAACGCTTAACACGTGTACGTGGTAGAACAAGTGTAGTTCAACCGGGGCAGTACCACCGCCACACCTATTTCTAGCGTGAAGCATTTCTTGCGTTTCGATGAAAAGGTGTAGTTGCACACTTTTACATGAGGCGACCATCATAGTCCTCGGGAGTAGCAACGCATCTATGTTTGACTTCAGATAGAACCTATTTTCTATATGAAGTAGCTTACAAATGTCTATGAGCGGCAGTGACCACTTACCATCAGGTGGACTGCATGCTCGTTTCCTACTTCAATTAAAAAAATATAGATATAGCGGTGACACGACACCTCCAAAATCCAAACAAAGAATTCTTCTTTACCTTTTACTTTACGTCTAGTTAACTCAAGTCTTTAATTCAAATAAGGCCGAAGTGAAACCACGCTATAAAATGATAATAAATCCCCACCAATCAGGCAGCTGTTAACTTAACGAGAAAATGGATCCAGGTTTATCTTGAGATGAATGGTTTAACTATCGTGATCGAGGTCCTGAAGTAGATTGAAAACGTTTTACGACACACCTTATGGCTGAAGCCGCTCCCAAAGAATCTATAATACTCTCATTTTTTGTATTTTTGTATCTATTTTTATAGAATCTACAACATTCTTCTACGGGGCTATAGATATTTTTATTGTCTTGTTTCTTTTTATAGTAAACTAATTGACACGGCGAACTCCGTTCCGCCTAAATGTCAAAAGTTAAAAATTATCAGTGTTTCTCTACTATATTTTACATGTACCTATTATACATTAAAACCTTCCTCTTAAATCACTATATCTATTAAACTGCATTAAAATCCGTAGCATAGTTTTAAAGATCTAAGCATACAAAGTAACAGAGAGCGTGAAGAGACTTTGTTTTTACTATCTAGTAAAATAAAAATACCGTACGGATCAGTAGTAGTAGTAGTAGGATTTGTATCTGGTATCTGGATAAATATGAATTTATTATTGTAAACTCCAAAGGAAGTTGAAAAACATTACAACACTGGCCGCACACAGTCCAACTTGGAGACTCGAGTTCTATTAAAACAAAGTTAAGGAAAGATCCGTGTACCTAAAAAATTTTAGGTATTATAGCAAACAGTTATATTTTATCTGTTTGAATTAAACATATTGTGTAATAAAGAATTTAACTAGCTCCGAGATTTCAACCACTATAAAAAAGATACATAGGTAACATGACTTTATATCGCAATAACTTTATATAGAATAGGTGTATTTTTCAATAAATTCGGTACTTTCGGTTGTGATTCCAAATTCCGTGATATGATTTCAAACATAAAGTAAAAAAGAACAACAACTACCCAAAAAATATTTACAGTCCTCCAATCTTATAATATGTGTGGAATCGAGAATATTTAATTTCGAGTCTGCATGAAAATTTAAAATCGATTAATAACGCGTGAGGATTTCGCACGTTTTAATATGCTAGGACTAATAATTTAAAAACTCTAGCGATTATAAAACAATTAAAATTTATTTGCATGTTGCAACATATTGTTTAACATTTATCTTATATATTATGACAAAAAAGGGTTATGGGGTTTTTCGATTTAATTTAACGTATGTTACTTTGGCAAAGGGAGATCTCCCGCCAGGCTGGGTGCTCATGCCTGGAGAGCGGCCGTGCTCCGATAGTCTCTGTTCGGAGCATGTATATATGCAGGGTATTGAGTATACTTCCATACCGTGTTTTAGAATTCTAGTAGCGCCATCTCTTGACGAGTTGCGGGAGGTCGCCACATGCCTATATATTACTTAGATATACATAGTTGATATATCGTAAGTAATAAAGAGCCTATGCAGTTATGTTGATAGTGTGGGTATCATCTGGTAAATTAGATGATGTCACATCGGTCGAAATTTGACCGTAATTTAAATTAAAAAAGTAAAACTTCATATTGTCCAAAGTAGCACCAATATTTCACTATTTTAAATAAATTGTAATAATTTTGAAGTAATTTTGAACTTACCCGTTAAGAGGTTCAATTAGCTAAACCGCATTTAAAAGCAATAGCGGGTATTTTGACAAAGACACTGACAATAATGATGTTGTGTTTTCGTAGTAAGACATTGAATGTCCTATTTCGTTTATTATTTATGTGTTTGTGACTAATGCACGGTAGCACTTGTCAATCAACGAAAACCACATTGTAAAATGTGGTTTTCGTTGATTTTATGCATGTCTTAATTAAGCATTATTTGAAAAAAATATTAACATTCTGCACTCCTTCTCTACGTCCACTATAACCGTGCAAAGTTTCAAAGTAATACCACGGTACAAATATCTACAGTAGTCTAACTCCTTAGAAGCGCACGAAACGCAAGTTATACCTACGCGCCTCGATTTCGGTTTGCATTCGGTATACAAACAGACCCGAATGTGCCGTAGAGACGAGCGGACGGTGTAACGGTTTTTTGAGCAGTGATTTTTTTATTTTACTAATAATATGGCGAAGAAGAATTGTAGACTATATTGTGCTGTTTTTGGTTGTTTGAATTCTACATTAACACATCCAAAGATAACATTTTTTAAATTGCCTTGAAACTACGAAAGGTAAGACAATTATAATTATTATTTTTTAATGTACTAGAACTACCTTCTTTCTTTGTTTCTTTTTTAATAAATTAGTTTTTAGCTTTTCTATCGAATGTAATACCTGGATGCATAAATAATTAAAGGATATTATGATAAAGGGAAGTGACATAGGTAAGTATGTGTGTCCTACATGCCATTGGTGAAGTGTATCTCTTTTCAATAAAGTACATAGTTATAGGTAAGTGATATTTTTGCAAAAAATAGAATATTGTTCGATAAATAAATAACTACAATAAAATAAATAAATCATTTTAAATTTATAATTACATTTTTAAACCTTTTTTTTGTTATCGAGGGGGAAACTTTCAAAAGGTACCCGACGCCGTGGGAGCGACGCAGGGTTATGTGTGATTTTTACCGCACTAAAACCCCCCCGGTGGCCGTCCTCGGCGCTAAAAAGGAGGACTCCGGGATCTCGAAACGACTTCAACCGGAATCCTCCGAGCGCGTTGCCCCATCGGGCTCCTCCCAGATGGGCGTTTGGTTACAAAGTTTTTTAATAATACCCAGGGATGATTTTGTGCAATATGTAGAAAAATTGGAGGAAATATTTCGAACTTCATTTAAAACAACACATATAAATTGTAAAGTAGCTGCAGGTATTTATAACCAAATGAAAGATATTCCTTTTTCTCCACCATGTCAATATTTCCCAAAATTATTTTTTAATATGCTTTTTATCCGAATGCGAATTTTTTATACTATTAAATTTAATAATAAAGCTTTTCGTACGTCTCAGTCGATGCGCAAATATTTTTCAGTGTCAAATTTGTAATTATTATTAGTAAAATAATGATTTGTTATTAAAAGTCTCACATATTAAAATAATAGTTATTTTTTATAACCTAAATCGACTAATTAAAAAACATAACATGTATTCAACACTTCCTATACAATTCACCATGAATTGTATTTGTTTAAATAAAAATATATAATAATTACTATCAAAAATTTAGAAAGAAAGTATTCATACTGGCAGATGTAATTAAAATACTATAGGCAGGCAGCCCTAACGCAATCTTTCGCCCAACGCCCCTGTAGGTATAAAATTCAAGGACACGGCAGAGTTAGAGTACTGTATGATAATAATACTGTGGTAATACGTCCGCGGCACATTACATAAAAATGCTTCACACGTTTTTGCATCACGTATTAATTTAATTAATGAATGAATAAACAATTAGGTGCATGATAGTTGAAACGTCATTACAACTAGTGATTTCTCATTCCAATACGAAGTATATTCTATTACCAATTACCAAGAATATGTAGATACCATACCATTATTCATGTTCAATAGTACTGCTTTCGTATATTTAATATAGCACTTTCATGTGTTTAATATATTCGTAGGCATGGAATATTTTCTTCTTTATTATTTTTGTAAGATTATGGCGACTGTTGCAGCACGCATTCAATTTTTGACTTGGGAGACAGGTATAGGTACTGACCGCATATATCTTCTCTTGTTCAAAAAAGAATTGCATATTTTTAATAATTAAATGAGTCCTTTCTCCTCCACGAATAGTCTTATCCATTCTGAGGTTTATTGACGAATAATCAACTAATTTAATAATAACTTTAAAAATTCAACAATCACTTACTAAACTAACACTATTAGAAAAACACATAACAATGAATCGAAATTGTGTAATTTCAAAGCGCAAGTTAAACACGTGCTGGCTAACGTAATCACAGACGATACACGACTGCGCGTCACTAGGGGAAGCGCGGGGATAGAAGCGAGGTGCGGGGTACGTCACCGCTTTTGTTTCATGCTCCGAATTGATGTGGTCACGTATTAAGTGCCGTTTCATTGCTACAGTTGTCAAATAATTACAAGTTGAGTAAGACAATATCAACTTATGTAACTGAAAATACCAATAGGTACTAACCAACTTTTGGCACGTCAGAGAAAATGTATACATAGTATCTGTGTACTTACAAATAAAATATATCTCTAGAGCATTGGAAGGACAAAAGATCACAACAGCAGAAATGTTCAAAACTTGATTCCAACTTGTCTCCCGAGGGAGCGATATCCCGTCTCCTCGCGTTTTTATACGGCAACTCTTTTATTGTCAAGATTTTACTATTTAGTTGCTTTAATTTCCTCTTAGAAGTAATGGAAAGTTTAACTGAAATTGTGAAAGGTTGGAAATTTTAAAAGAATTGTTGCGGGTCTTTTTAAACGAAGTTTTGAGTACCAATCTATTATTCGAGGACTAGAAATATAAGAAATGTTAGTAAAAACTTAAAATTGTTTAAAATTTCTACGAACTTAATATTTACGACTTAGATATTATGTTGGTGGCCTCCGAAGCTGGCAGAGAAACTTAAAACCGTACTTACCTTACTTAATTTTAACTAAAAAATACAATTACATTTTAACTTAAAACTTAAGAGGTGAGACTGAGTCGATATTAGAGCTCGGAATGCCGTGTATTCCCACGATGTATGGGAACGTTCGATGTGCTGCGTCAGCTCCTCGGGTTGCTGGCTGGGACGCGATGCACTAGGGCTGTGCATCAAAGTTAGGGTTATGTAACAACTTAACCTCGCATCCGAAAACTATAATTAACTGATTATAATTGTTAGCGGATAATCATATTTCGTTAAGTAGGTAAAAATAATGTCTACCCCACTACCACTTCTGATTAGGCAGAAATATATAATATATTTTTTTATTATATAAAAATGGCAAACGAGCGAAGCGACCTGGTGGTTAATGGCCAATAGCGGACTTAGACATCTGTCACCAACCCAGATAAGATCAGTCTTTCCTTTATTTTTATCTGACTGAAGTAGCAAGCGAGCATGCAGTATGTGGTCACTGCCGCCCATGGAAATCTGCAATCAAATTCATACAGAACATGGGTTCCATCTGAAGTCAATCACAGATGCTTTGTTACTCTCGAGGACTATGGTGGTCGCCTCATGTGAAAGTGTGCCGGCAATCACACTCTTCTATCGAAACACAAGAAATGCTTCACGCTAGAAATAGGTGTGGCAGTGGTACTTCTCCGGTCGAACTACACTGGTTCTACCGCCTTGAGGCTAGCCACAGACTCGATGCTACCTCTGGGGACCTACCTGGAATTGCCTCATTTGCCAAATATGTCTTTATTACTATACCCTTTACAACACAGCAACGCACAAAACTGCTGTTATCAGGCAGAAATAGGTGTGGCGATGGTGCCTCCACTATCCAATTATAAAGAGACGAATAACGTTTAGGAATGATATAAGAAACAAATTACTTCCACGATGTTTGACAAATAATCACCGCACATAACAATCTTTATCCACAATGGCGTGACGAATTCTTATATCGAATTTGTAAAGCATTATTACGTAATGTTAACGTTCCCAAGTCCTAAAATGAAGAAAGCTTTTAGAAAACTAAAATTACGAAAAGAATAATCACCAACCAGATCAAATTTTACCTGGGGTTAGCCACAGATGCGATGACTATGCTGGAAAGCCGATAAGTACGAGTATGTTTCCCTAAGCACACGGCTACGGAAACATACTTGTACTTAGCCTCTTCTGACCAGAACAAAGCAGCCTATAACACTGCTGATAAAAGTCAGAAATAGGTGTGGCGGTGCTCTCACCGTCAGACAATTAACGTTCTACGTTTAGTAACGTAAAAACGGGGTCAAAATCGGTTCATCCGTTTAGAAGCTATGTTTTCACGACTGACAGACAGACATAGCCATCAAACTTATGAGTTTAACACCCCTCTTTTTAAAACCTTTCATATATCTTGTTTGTGTTACTTTTAAAGTCGATGTAAGAAACAAATTAAGTCTAGGATGCTTGAAAAGTAATCACCACACATAATCTTTATCCGCAATGGCGTGACGAATTCTTATATTGAATTTGTAAAGCATTATTACGTAACGTTAACGTTCCCGAATTAGTCCTAAAAGCTTTCTTTGGTTCGTGCAAAAATGAATTTGTTCCCGTCACGATGAATCGCTCTAAACCAGCTATACTCAACATGTGGCCCGCCAGGCCCTCTTGATTGGCCCAGCTGTAAATAAGAATACCACGTAGCAACAAACCAGCCTCGATAAAGTAATGAGAAAATTAAATCGTGTTGAAAGGGCAGCATAGTTAGATTAAGCAGCATAGTAAGGTTCACGACCTTTTGTTTAGGACGACTAAGTATGTTCATAAGTAGGTTCGCGACCTTTTTTTTTGTTCCACACCGGACAGCATAAACCCACGCTACGGCACTGCTTGTAGTCCAAGATCCCTCCACTGAAACATCTTTGAGGACCCTATAATCAAAAAGTTGAGTAGCGCTGCTCTAAACTGAAAGGAACCAGGATCCTGGTGCTTTTAATCTGATTAGATAACGTCCCTGAGGGGTTAAGGAGTTTTAGGCACTCGAAAAGCATGTCCACGAGTATAGTCATTTATTTTACAAAGGATTAGACGATTTAGTCTGCACTCATAAGCCGTAGTTTCGTCCGGTGCTTCGAATTGCTACTTCGTAACTTATGAATCTGTATATTTTGGTTCAGTTTAGTAACTGAAAGACTTTACGGCTCAAGGACGTCGCCAAGGGAAGGAAAGTAGGAGGCCTCCACTAAAGTTTGGCGACTCCCTTATAAGAAGAAAAAGTCATGAAAAATTAAATAAGAAAATTCTTATCGATGGTATTATCCAATTTGACAGGGAAAGCAAGTAAAAAACTTTAAGCGGATTCGTAACTTTGAAACTGTTCTGATAATAGCGATTTTAAATAACGTACAAAAAATAATTCGTGTTACCAAATTTTATGTAAGCAATTCAATGTTAGAAATTAATGTCAAAATATGATGATTTTCATCGAAATGACCCTTCTAATTAATTAAAGTTTCTGCTAAGAGAAAAAGGCTTGATAATAAATGGTTTATTAATAAAATAAACACACCGATGTAAACCAGGAAAATCTCCTAAGCAATATTTCTATTATATTTTGGAAATAGTATAAAATATATAAGATTATATCTTAGGGTCTTGGAAAATAAACAAATGTGTTGCTTTTGAAAATAAGAAACGACATTTCAAGTTTATTATTCCACCAAATCTATCTTTCTTCACAAAATATATTCTGAACTTTTAAAATTAGACAGACATGTCAAATTAAAAAAAAAGAACTAAATAATTAAAGAAAACCTATTTTCTTTATATCTCCCCTCCCGGGGAGGAATTTTTAGGAAAGAGAAAAAAAATAAACGGAACACGTTTACACTTCCCACTGATGGGCACAGGTCCTCCAAGGACATGGGTCCTCTTTATGTGAAGGTAGTGTAGACCTTAGTACCAAGTGTACCAACATATACTTAGATTTTACAAAGCCTGGAGAATTTTTAGATAAAATTTCATGCATTTAAATATTATGACCGGAATGGTCTAACGTTGAAGCAAGATATCTAATTAGATAAACAATTTAGTAACTAACAAGTTACTACTTATAATTTTTCATGAAATACTTTTAGGAAAATAATACGATACATTGCATCCATCAGTTTGAAAGTCCACTGCTGGACATAGGCCTCCCCTAATCTGCGCCACTTCGACCGGTCCTGAGCCATCTGAATCCAGCGGTTACCCGCCGTCTTCTTCAGGTCAACAGACCACCTGGTCGGGGGGCGGCCTGCACTCCTTTTGCCCAGACGTGGTCTCCATTCGAGGACTCTTTTACCCCATCGGTTGTCTGTCCTACGAACGATGTGGCCTGCCCATTGCCACTTCAGCCTACTAATTTTGAATACGATACATTGCTACAGTTATATTCTATAAGTACTTTATCCGAAGCCAGTTTGAATCGATATTAAATGCTGGTCTGGTAGAATGAGTTTTACTTATCTACGATAGGTAATTCGGAATTCCACTATGTATTTCAATTTAAAGTAATATAAATCGACAATGATTTGTGATATTTGAGCGCTGAACGAGTCCCTCGGGTGTATTTACGGTAATGTTGCCATATTGCAGCAAAACGGTAATAAAACAAACGGACGTCTGAAATATTGTACTTTTAGTGATATTTTTACTTTCGACTGCGTCATAAGATAGGTACTGTTTTTCGAGCGAATGTATATTTGTGTATGTCCATTTCTTGGGCACGTACTACAGCCGAAACGGCTTCATGGATTGTTGGTTATAACCCATTATTGTCCCTCCGCTGGGCACGGGTCTCTCTCAGAATGAGAGAGTTTTACTCATAGTCCACCGCAGTGGGCAAGTGCGAATTGGTGGACTTCACACACCTCCGAAAACTTTTTTTAAAGAACTCTCGGGTGTGTAGGTGTCCTCGCGATGTTTCCCTTCACTGAAAAGCAGTGATAATTAATTTCTAATACGCACATAAATCAGTGGTGCGGGCCTGGGTTTGAACCTCGAACCTCCGGATTAAAATGGCAAGTTTCAACCATTAGGCTATCACTGCTCTTGATGGATTGTTACAAATGACATATCATTGAATTCGACTCAGCTTGCAGAATCACAAATCATCACTACATAGTATAAAACAAGGTCGCTTCGCGCTGTCTGTCCCTATGTATGCTTACATCTTTAAAACTCCAATACAGATTTTAATGCAGTTTGTTTAATACATAGAGTGATTTAAGAGGCAGGTTTTACGTGTAATACATGCATATTATAGCGGAGGAACACTGATAATTTTAGATTTATGACGTTCAGACGGAACGAAGTTCGCCGGGTCAGCTAGCGCTATATAATTTTTAAATATGGCACCTGCGATCAAGAGGAGGAGAGTGTGAAGACTTCTTTTCATATTAATAAGAAAAAAACTAGTAAATAGACTATTACAATAATATATTTCATAAATATATCCCACACGGGCGATAGAAATATTCGGGATTTCACTTCCACCGAAACGCAAGAACTATCTAAAATTATCAGTATTCCTCCAATATATTATCTTTACGCTATTATATGTTTATATGTTGCGAAGTGTGGTGGTCCCTCCCCAGAGAACAATATTATTTTAGAGTAAAGCCTCATATTAAAAAAAAAACAATTATATCAAATAAGTAAATTAAATTTATTTTTATAGTAGAGAAAAACGAATAGGAAGCTTTATTTTTTTTATGTATTTTATTTTTCAATAATTAATTATTTACTATTTTAGGGTATCTAATCCTAGTTTATTAATAAATTTTATTAAATCATGAATAAATTTTAATTTTAATTAAATTAAAATTTCACTTAATAATTTAATATTTTATTGTATTTTAATTTTAAACCACAGAAGAAAGTACCATAGAGTTCTGTGTCCTATGACGTTGTGAAATTTTAGTGACAGGTTCATATGGACGTTTGACATTGATGCATCACCCGTTGTTCGAATAACGCGTCGTGATCTTCACTTTTGCTGAGACAATTTAAATGATGAATAGGTAGTTTTTATAGCGTTAAAAGTGGTAGAATCGTCCATCGTCATCAGGGGTACGGTACTCCTCAATAATGGATCCAAAATTAGTGTACTTACAGCTTTTTCTGAAATTTTGCCGCCCTCGTATCCGATGGACTTAGGTTCTTGCATTTAGATTTGAGGATGGATTTCATTCTTTATCCTGCTTACCTACCCCTACATCCGTTATTCATAGAGCCCTAGTAACGTGTACTCTAGATATGTGTGTTTTAACTCTTATGCGGCAAAGTAAATTAAAATAAGTGTGTACTTACCGTTACATTTTTTTTATCGAACTGAAGTAGCAAACGAGCATTCAGTCCACCTGATGGTAAGTAGTCACTGCCGCACATGGGTGTCTGTAATCAACTTCATTTACAGACGCGTTCCTACTCCCGAGGACTATGATGGTCGCCTCATGTCAAAAAGGTGACAGCAACCACACCCTTCTATCGGAACGCAAGAAATACTTCACGCTAGAGATAGATATGACGGTGGTACTTCCCCGGTCGAACTACACTGGTTCTACCACCTTCAAATTGAAATGTACATATTGAAATGTATCAATTTTGCGATAATATTTGACTAAGCGTTTCAGCCTAGTGAGCCTAGTCTGTGGCTACGCACCACTACCACTTGCTTAAATGCTTCAGAAAAGTTGTCTCCAATTAGGCCAGAAATATCTAAATGAAAGTAGATACATATTTACTCCTGAACAACAAATAACTTGTACAGGACTATAATTACAAATAAATAAGGCGTCTGAGACGTTACAATATATTAAATATTGACAGGTGCCAAAATACGCTATATTAAGCGTCCCGAACATACACATCACAAGATCTATACGTTGAATAATGTTTTGCTTCGTCTCATTTGATATTGTAGAACGTGTTCACGTAAAGAAAATAAGAGACGAGACATTTTCTTATAAGTAAATATTTTCGTATTATTACAACTCTGTGACTATAGCGACAACCGGTATAAATCAACAATCAGATTTATACCACTTTTTGCCAACCTGATATATCAGAAATACGGAGGTCCTTAATATTTCATTAAACATATTTTATTAAAGTCTTAACACAGCTACCGATCTATCGATACATTGCGTTTTTTATACGTTTTTACTGTTTCACTTTTAGGTAAAAAATAATTATTAGTAAAGTAACCGTCATTAGAGTAAATTAATAAACACAAGTAAAAATTCCGAGATTAGTCAGTGAACCTATTTACAAATATCTTAAACAATTATGTAATGGAATTTTTTCTCCAAATTATGCATTGCTTAGCGTTTCATAGCTTACTGGCAATCCGGCAAGCCTTTACAGGAAATGGTACTTTGTAATTTCGTGCTTTTAAAGTCCGCCTTTTTTATAACATTGAAACGGGTAAGTTGAAATATGTAGGGTAGATGCAACGATCCTAGATTAATAACGCATGCGAAAACATGATGGCAGCGCGCCCTCTCAAACCTCGCGCCCTAGGCTGCAGCCTAATTAGCCTAAGGGTTGATCAGGCCCTGCCCATCTCGGCAGCATCTGTTCATTATTGCGAGGACTAAGATGATCGCCTCATATAAGAATGGTTTAAAAGAATATAAAATAATAAACACATGTTCACTATTATAATAGTTTTAATAGACATAACACTTTTATCATTCATTTCATATGTTTTGCTGAAAATACTCTTACGCCATCTTGTGTCGACGCGCGCGCATATTTTGTTAACAGCGCGTTCACGTTTAATTTCTCTGTGGCATATAACCTGTAATAAAAATATATATAACTATTACTAGTCAGAAAACAAGACATTGTTTTATTTTACTAGGGAGTTTTATATATTAAACTTTTATGACCAAAATAATCGTCATAATTATATGACCCATAGAAATTGGAAAAATAACAAAAAGCATATTTCTACTTTCATCGCTGGTTATTTAAAATCTTATATTTAATTGAGTATATGCAAATTCGTAAAGGGCACATGTTGGTATTTTAAAACTATTCATGCCACGAAATTCAATTTTATTATTATTCTTGTATTTTCTTTTTAATATACATTTTAATTTATTATCAATATTTTATTTGTTAATTAATTATTTTTCCGATGTTATTGATCTCATTTTATTTTATCATTTAGTATGTCATTAGTCATCATAACATAATTATAATTAACCTGTAAGTATATAATTTGACTATTTTGTCAAAATTACTGGTAAGAAGAGTGTACACTTAATAGTGTAACTTAGAATACACGCTATCTACACTCATAGCCCCACAGTAGGTTTTTTCCTGTGTCGTGGGTACCATGGACACACACAAGACGAATTCACAAACACCCAGACCATGAATCTAAACTCATCATTCAGATACCTGCCTGGCCGTGAATCGAACCCGGGACCCATTGCGCGTCAGACCGGTATGGTAACTGCTCCGCCACAGAGGTCGTCAAACGTTTATAAAAAAATATTTAAATTTTTTTTTTTTACTTATGTCATGTCTTACTCTATATATGGCGAGATCTCGTTGACTGTCCACTTTGGCTTCGTTTGGAAGAGAACCTTGAATCTTTCGTTGATGTCCTCTGGCAGATCGCTTTCAATTAATCCCCAAATTACTTGCGGAGTTGTTGTCTTGTCTATTATTGCTATACCAGATAGTAATGACTCCTGAAATTATTATACAAATATGTTTATTATATTTATCCACCGGCAATCCATTTGTAAATATATATCTATCTATATAAAGTAACTTTCTTCGCATCACACTAATTTGTTTGTTCACACTATAAAGAGCCCTTGGCAAACCAAGACCTTCTGCCAGGCTAGATTGTCACAATTAGGAAGCAATTGTACTCCGACAGTCTTAGTTCGGAGCTTATATTTAAACAAGAAAAACCTTTTTTTTTTGTTCTCGAGGGGGAAACCTTCAAAAGGTACCCGACGCCGTGGGAGCGACGCAGGCTTATGTGAGATTTTTACCGCACTAAAACCCCCCCGGTGGCCGTCCTCGGCGCTAAAAAAGAGGATCTCCGGGATCTCTAAACGACTTCAACCGGAATCCTTCGAGCGCGTTGCCCCATCGGGCTCCTCCCAGATGGGCGGCTGAGCCCACCGCTCTGTCTAGTCTTTACGACGGTATGCGACCACACATACCACCGTTCTTCCCGGGATTGCCTGACTGAATGTTTCGAGCTCCTACTCTAGCCGTCTGCAACCCAGGAAGCCCCTTTTAGTCGCCTCTGACGACAGGCAGGGGATGCCGTAGCCCTATTCTGATCCCGGAACTACAGGGACAAAACAAGAAAAACTTATTATATTCTATAGTCGATAACATATTTTTCAAATATTTGTGGCGCCATCTCTTGACAAATTGCGGAAAGATATCACAAGTCAAAGGAGAAGTGATCTAATGTTTTGATTTTTGCTAAATACCCGACTATTATCAACATATAGAACCAGACTCATAACACAGTCTGGTTCTATCTTTTCAAGGTGGCAGAACCAGTATAGTTCGACCGCGGAAGTACCACCGCCACACCTATTTTTAGCGTGAAGCATTTCTTGCGTTTCGATAGAAGGGTTGCCGGCACACTTTCACATGAGACGACCATCATAATACTCGGGACGTCTGTGATTGACTTCAGATGGAACCCATGTTCTGAATGTCGTTGAATACACATGTCCATGGACGGCTGTGACCACTTACCATCAAATGGACTGCATGCTCGTTTGCTACTTCAGTCAGTTAAAAAAAAACAGTCAAAAACCATGTCCAACTATGAATAGCACCACAAATGCACAAAACACTGACTCACATACGTCTCCATTCCTTCCGGCACCGAATCCTTCCACGCCTGAAGAAACTCTATCAAGTTGAACTTCCCAGCACTTTTTAACAGCACCCTTGCTAAGAACTGACACACTTTATCCTGTTTATATTGATAATATTGTATACCATCCTCCACATCCGACTCTGTCGTATAAAATCGAAACATTGCTTCCAATATTGGATAAGGCACAAGATCCTTAAGACTGTCTAGAGTCGTCTCTTTAGATATTCTATTCAAAGACCATGAGTTCTCATCGATCAAATCAAGCATGTATGAAAGGACCCGAAATTCGTAATCAAATTCTAGAAGACGGTAGTGTTCATCTATCTTTATTGATTGTATCTTTTCTAACTCAGCGTCTAACTCTGTTTTGGATGCTTGAACCAGATCGAATAGAGCCGAGTAGTTTAGCAATTTGCTTTTATCTACATTAAATTCCAATTCGGGTCCCTGATATTTGGTTGCGTCTAAAAGTTTACGAACTTTCATTAACCGCGGCTTGCAAGGTTTCAATTCATAATACGTGAAGAAAGTGTTCAATATATCTTTGTGTTCAACTTTCCGCGGTGCTTTCGAACCTTCATCGGATTCAGTAGATTTGTTTAAGCTAGTATTCGATCTTTCGAAGGAGGAATCAGAGTCGCCTTCCATTGAATTGTTATTTATTGTCTCATCAAGACCCGTAGATGCGGCAAATAATAATTCTGGTAATAGTAAAAGACTATTGGACGTTTCAGCTTCTTTTACATCGTAAGTTTTGTTGTTTGTGCATAAAACTACATTTTCGTCTGGATCGCCTAAAACATAATGTATTTTTGTATACAACGACATTATTGAATTAAATAAATCAAAATAGACATCTCTACTGAGATTCCGTACCTGAAAAAACTAGACAAGTTACTGGATATAAACAAAACTTAGGTGTTTTGATAAAATCCATAGCAATCCCTTAGCCCAATCCTATCAATAGTTAAACTTAGGGGTTAAATTTATACAAAAATAACATAAACTACTTTAAAATATCATCCGTGGAAATTTTATTCATTTTCAAATATTGATAATAGAACTAAAATATATTTTTATTAGTTTACCTTTGAATATCAATTGGTTACCGGCTTCTATCTCCTTCAAGAGATTAGCATCCAGTAACATAAGTTTCATGTTATCATTAAGTTGTGTTGGATCTGGAAATCGGAGTACTTGTGTAATTTCTGTGAGCTCTGACTCGTGTAACTTCGCTATTTTTATTATTTTTCTTACATCTTCTGGTGTTCTTTCTGCACTGCAAAAAAACAATACAACTTATTTAAAATGCAATATAAAATCAATGAAAAAATGAATGTGTTAAAAATTATTTCAACAACCGCAATGAATCGAGGATATCTAGGTATTTATTCAAGGAAAGTGTTCTGCATTCTACTGAATTATCAATCACAAAACGAAGACGACTTAGTCAAATAAAAATACAATCAAGTTTTTTTTGGCAGAATGATAACTATCCATGGCTAAAATAAAAAAATAGAAACCCACAATATGGCAACATTCTAATCACCTGTCTGTCAAGTCCTTTTGACATTTCGATATTTTCGATCGACTTCGATTCGATCGCGTAAAATTTTACGTGATCCCCAAATCACGGTTCTAGATTAGTTTAGGTGAAATAGTGCTCAACAACCAAAATGTCCTTATTCGGGGATATCCTGCCTATAAATAAGAGCGAGGAGAAGAAACGGCAGCAAGCCAGTCTTTCCCCGTACTTAAACTTCGATCCGAATTACATCCCGAAAATGCAGCCAGAGTTCATATATCCTGATGATAGCCACATGGCGTCGACTGCGAGACGGTCCAACGTCGCTTTGCCGATAATTGGCATGTCCTTCATGACAGGATCAGGTCAGTAAATACCTCATGTTAACCTCAAACTTGTATCTTTACATAACATTGCGTTATATTTGTTGATTCAGGTTTGTGTTGCTTATGTTAGAAGTGAAAAAAAATAGTATGTAAATATTTTTCGTTTGATAGTTCCCTTCAACAGAAGTCCCAAAATTATGAATAAACATCATTAACATGACACACAGACAAGTAAACTCATCTTTTACATATAATATAGGAACGACAGATCAAACACAGTCACAGGAAAATAAACATACCTTCTTTGAAAATACACTCAGTTATTGCTTGGTTACCAGTGCAGTTAATTTCCAAACGACCTGGATTCAAGGTTTTAAACCCTATTAATAATGTAATTATGACTGTAATGGATGAGTTTTTTTTAAAGGTTAATCTATGTATATTTAACTATAATTACTTAAGTAATTATTTTGCATTAATACTTAATTGAACTGGTGTTATTTTTTATATTTTTGTGAACTTTGATTGCTAATTTATTCAAGACTTCTTATGGAATAAATGTTATTACAATATTCAACATTTTATTTGGACTCATATACAAATACAAAATTTGAGTTATGACATGGATAGTTTTAAATAATCCCACCTCATAATCAAGGTTGTGAGTTCATTAATTAAAAATGGTTATGGTGGTCATATAGACAACCAACTGATGGTAAGTGGTAACTAAGGCCTTGTATGAGGTGATTTGTTTTTTCATCACAATTGTTGAGCACTTTTCATTCATAATTGCACAGTACACTGCAAGTTAATAGTTGAAACTGTAAACAATGTTTGTATTGGTAAGGTAATAAACTCATATTTTGTATGAGTTGCTGCCCAGGGACAACTGTAATCTACCACAAATGAGATTCAGTCTTACTGAGGGTGACCATGTAACACACACACGCTTTCTACACTCATAGCCCCACAGTTGGATTTTCTCCTGTGTCGTGGGTACCATGGACACACACCGAATACACTAACACCCAGACCCAGAACAGGAATCTAAACTCATCATTTAGACACCTGTCTGGCCGGGAATCGAACCCGAGACCCATTGCGCGTCAGACCGGTATGATAACCGCTGCGCCACGCGGGTCATCAATGTGACAGACGCATTGCTAATTCAAGCACAATTTTCATCATCACTTAACACTACTTAGACGGAAGGACAGTAGGCTTGCTTCTGGCATCCAACCATGAAGTGTTCTACCATCTTTAAACTCTCTTTCAAATGTTTAAATTATCCCACAGGCATAGGAGGTATGGCTGGTCTGTACAAAGGTCTACGAGCCACAACCCTAGCAGGACAGGTGGGAAAAGTTAGAAGGACACAAGTCGTCAACTACATAATGAAACAAGGTAAGACATTTTGAATATTTTTCAATGAGAAGGTACCCTCTGAGAGTTTACATTCTCCACAGCAAGGTTGTGAGGATAGCACAACTTTAGTGAAAATGAAAACCTATACTTAATATTACTTGTACAGAGAAAGTTTACTGTTTTGTCAAAGGCAAATAGCCATGTAAGTTTTACATAGGTTACATAGTTAAGGTACTTAGGCATGAATTTTACTGATACTTCATTATGCAACTTAGTAAAAATTTTATAAGCATTTCATACTACTAGTCACCCGTTGCTTTGGTCGAAATTCAACCATAATTTAAATTACAAATTCATATGTAATCATTTTCAAGTAATTTTTTAATGCAACCGTTAAATATAAAAAGCGGTTTAATTAGCTAAACAGCATTTTAAAGCAATAGCGGTAGAAGGACAAAGACATTTCTAACATTGTGTTTTCATAGTAAGACATTGAATGTTCTATTTCGTTTATTATTTATGTGTGTGTAATGTGTTTGTGTGTGTGCACGGTAGTGTGTGTAATGTGTTTTTAGTTGATTTTATGCACGTTTTAAGCATTATTTGAAAAAAATATTAACATTCTGCACTCCTTCTCTACGTCCACTGTAACCGTGCAAAGTTTCATACTAATCCATCTTCGGCATATTACTTGAAAATGCTTCACAAGTTTTTGGTACACATATTAATATATAGATAATAATAACTTTTAATGTAATAGTGTGGGGGTAAAACAGTGGAGTGATTCAATTTATTTTCATATTATTATCATTAAAGGAGTATTGTTGTTAAATAGATATAAAATACTAAATTAGATATAATTTTTTAGTTATATGATGTTAAATAATCCATATAAATTATGTTTCCAATGATTGTTAGTATGGTATTAACAATGCATTAAATATTCAATATCATGTAATAATATACAAATAATTTGATTCCATTGTCCGTCACATCATTATATATTTATCAGCTTGCATAGTACACATTGGTACATAAAAATAAATATTGTCTGCTAACTCAGTATAGAAATATAAACAAGTCATATGTTATCAATTTTATAAATGCATGTAATGACTAAAACTTCCTTATTTATAGGAACAACTACTGGCTGTACATTGGGCATCATCGCATCTTTCTATTCATGCATTGCTCTTGGAGTCACGTGGATTCGTGATCAAGAAGACACTGCTAACACATTCATAGCAGCCGCCACCACTGGTCTGATATACAAAAGTACTGCAGGCCTCCGCTCAATGGGCCTCGGTGCTGCCACAGGCCTCGTCCTCGCAGGAGTATACACCTTAGTCACAGATAACGACAACATTTGGAGCAAAACCAGATATAACCGATTGTGATTGAATCACCCGCCTATCTTGTTAGATTTTGTACATAAATAGACTGTTATTTTTAGTTATGTTATATAATTAGCACCAAAGGATCTGTGAAGTGTTCAGGACTTATTTTGCCATGTCCCAAACGCTTTTAGACTAGGAGTGCATGCCTAATATGGTTTTCTGCCCTCGATACTATGTTCCATGTTGAGGCAGATCTTAGCACAATTATTCTAAGGTTAAAAATAAAACATTTTTTGAAAAATTTAAATGTATTTATTTTCTATTTGCATTTACAATATGTGAAGTATGTTTGTAGTGATGTATTTATTTACAATTTTACAATTATGTTACAATTGTAACAGGCGTCAAACGATGGGATATGTTACAAGGTAAAGGATTTTGTTATTTACATTACAAATTGACATGACTATATTGAGCAACTCCTTTTCTTATCGGGTGTAGAATAGGTAGCACGCAAACTGTAATCCTCTGGCCATGTAGATAGTATATGTTTTATATTTTTCAAATTGTGACTGTAGTTACGAATGGTCAGTATGAAGTTATTTATAAGGAGACCAGAAATAAAATTATTAGAACCACATAAAAACGTATGCTACTTTCTTATTTTTTTATGGTTTAAAAAAGCTAAGGATGTTACAACAACATTCAATTTTTATTTACCATCAAGTCAATTGATCACCCATTTAAATGGTTTGAGAAATTGAGACAGGTTGAGTAACAGTGCCAAATTTTACTGAATTTTGTATGAAAGTCAACATTTTTTATACAATTACTTCATTTTGCTTAGTTAAATATTTTATTAATATTCGTTATAACTTGGGACGTCTTATGTTTCATTAATTTATTTAAACTTCTATTTAGCACATATAGATCTCTAGGTAGACCACATACACAATTACTATATAGCACATTTAACTACGACACTCATATTTAAAACATAAATAATAACAATAATTCGACGACCCGCGTGGCGAAGAGGTTACCATACCGGTCTGACGCACAATGGGTCCCGGGTTCGGTTCCCGGCCTGACAGGTCTGCATGTTTAGTGTATTCGTCTTGTGTGTGTCCATGGTACCCACGACACAGGAGAAAATCCTAGTCTGGGGGCTTTGAGTAGGGATGCAATCCGGAAAACCGGATCCGGCGGTTCCGGCACAAATTTACACAAACCGGTTCCGGTACCAATTTACCACCGGATCCGGACCTCCACCGGATCCGGTGATTGTATATTTTGACAAAGATTTCACATTACCAAAATAATTATCGTTAGAAATCGATCCTTTTTTTACACTGTTTTAACCGTTCGATTAATGCCGCCGGATTTGGTCGGATCCGGGCGGATTGAGAAAAAAACTGCCGGATCCGGCCGGATTGAAAATGAGGCCGGATTGCAATCCCTAGCTAAGAGTGTAGAAAGCGTGTTCCAAAGATGATAGAATATTACTGTATGAATGAGCAATACCTTCATAGATTTATTTATATAAAAAAATGTATTTTTTATGAAGGAGATATCAATTACATACAAAGTATTCCATTTGAAATTTAGAAACAGAAGATGTGGATATTTTCTCAATAATTTTGATAGTAAAAGTTTGGCACCAATATTTTTGATTACAAAATGTTCTTATTTAAAATTTCTTGTCTATAGTGACTTTATTACACAATAGATGAGATGCAACAAATGATAACATGTTATCACAAATTCTCATATCATGTTATCTATTATAATATTACTACTATATAGTATATACAACTTATACAATTATACAACTTATGTGTCTATATATAACAAAATAAAACTCTTATGGAAGTAAATGGATGTTGGAGCAGATGGTAACCTTTTATATTGCACTATTATTTATGAAATGAGATTCTAATTAATATTGGGATTAATTTAAAACAATTATGGACATTTTTTCTAATGGACTTCCCAATAACTTTGTAAAGGGATTTTAAAATAGAGCCTTCAATACCCTTAATTTTTTCATAAGCACTGGACATGAGAAGAACAAGGGCTAAAATATTATATCTACCTAAAACTATCCTAACTACACTTAATGATACACATAACAAGTTATGCAGCAGTATTTCAGTCAATCCAAATCTTTATGGCATACTCATACTGCAATTATCAAAAATTTCCACTAGTAAAATCAACTTTTAGTTCATTAATATTATTGCATTGGCCCTATAGTAAGATGTAAATATACACTACATAGTACAAAACAAAGTGGCTTTGCGCTGTCTGTCCCTATGTATGCTTAGATCTTTAAAACTAGGCTACATATTGTAATATAGTTTTTTTAAAGATAGAGGGATTCAAAAGGAAGGTTTTTATGTATAATACATGGACAATATACTGGAAGAATACTGATAATTTCAGATTTTTGACTTATAAACAGAACAAAGTGCGCCGGGTCAGCTAGTGATCATACAACAAACTATGAAATAAATGACACATGTATGTTATGCCACTGCATTAGGCTTGTTTTTTACTGAATTAATATATTTTACATGCCTCCTGTATTATAAATAAAACAGTTCTATACTCAATTCCTCATCCACTAATCCATTTAATCCAATCCAAGCATACCAGCACATTTATAACACATTGAATAACTAAAATAGAAATATGATAGAATAACTGCAGTGTGAATTTACCATAATAATATTAATATATTTTAAACCTATAATAAAAACGATTGCTCATAATATTTTATGGCTGAATACATTTAATATCTATAACAGCAAACAGTACTTACACAATAGAAATTAATAGGCAAATAAAAGTTAACATATCAATTCAGAGTCGCGCTTATAGTTTTAACTACACCAAATGTGACTGTAAATCTTTAAAAACAATCAACAATTTATTGGTATTTCATTATTAATCCAATTGCTTTTCTATCTACTCATGCATAGAAGTATATAAGAAAATTATAGGATGGATTTTTATTTACAGTTTGGTTGCAAGGGCTATACTGGCTATTTAGAAATATAGACAATATCTGCAATAGACAATAAAGTGCATAGAAAAATAATAGGCTTAACATTTGGCCAGTTACGTTACATACAAGCTATCAACCTACAATTATTTCTTAACTGGATTTTGCAGTCTTCGCTGCAACCTCTCAGTTCTGAGGCGCAGCACTCTGAATGTCACAAGGTAGCGTTCAAAATTGATTTCATATCGTCTGGCAAGACACAATTGAGGTCTTCTAAACGCCTCGCTAATAAAGTCCTAGTATTATCTGCAACTGGGGGATCACTCTTCAAAACCTCCCTCAGTTTAAGCACCATATCCACAATCTCTACTTCTTTCTTGCCTATTGACCACTTCTTGAGATCACTTTCTGCTAATGCTTCTAATTGCAATGCATGCAACTTATTGGTCAAGTTACGGTGTCTCTGATGGAACCAAGCACTGAAGTTGGGTGTTCGAAAGAAGTTCCTATACAGACCAATCCAATCACCTTTGATGCCAGTCGTCAAATGAGGACCTGCCTGCTGCAGAGTTGCAAAGAAATCTTCAGGGTTAAAAGGGTTTGGAATAGGTGGAGATCGAAAGGGTGATATGTTTTTTTGTAGCGGCATCAATGAAGCCATATACCGTTCTAAAGGGATCATAAAACTCTGTGTCAGCTCCAATAAATGTCGTTTGACCATAGCTGTCTGCACTTCTGAAGGCCTGTCAGTTTTCATTCCATTATGAAGCTTCTTTATTATAGTTTTATCTTTCTCTAAAAATGTTTTGTACTGAGTATAAACACCAGGTGCCGTGTCTAATAGTTTTAAATTACCAACTTTCCTTAACTTTGTTTTAATAGAACTCGAGTCTCCAAGTTTGACTGTGTGCGGCCAGTGTTGTAATGTTTTTGTGAAGAATGGATTAGTCACGCCTAATATTACACAGGGGGGATTGTATTGTTTTCTTGTAAACTCTTTGAATTCACTGTCGTGAATTGTGAAGTATGGTCTGTACTCTGCAGCATATGGTAAGGGTTGAATCAAGTATGTCAGTGCCTGCACCAAGGCAGAACACTCAGTCGGTGAACTGGCCATCACAACGATTGGCTCAGCAGTCAACACAAGCTCCCATAGTAAATGTAGATGAGATATAACACTGGCCAATGCGTCAAATACATTCACATCTTGTATAGAAGCTAGGATATGAGGTACATTCGAAGAGTGCACTTGTTTGGCGATGTCTGACCTTGAAACTTTCCCTGTCTGCTGATTAGGAATGTATGATTGGAAAACAGTTCCCAATACGGGCAGCACGACATTCTGCCCAGCGACCAGCGTCGGCCACCTGTTGATATCGTGACAGGCCGCTTCTAAGCTACTCTCACCATCCTCGAAATGTTTCGGCGCGATTAACTGTATCACCTTGTAAAATAAATTGATGAACGGCAACCGGGTGAGCAGAATAATACTCTTTTGGAAGTAACCCCGCGGTAACGAGGGATCTTTGACCTGACGAAAGTACACGAAGCCCCAGTAGTGCGTCGAATCCGCGCGTAATGTAGCCACGCTGTCTTCATTGTAGATTAACTGCTGCCGCGTGAGAGGGGCACGCGACCGCAGCCTCACGTGGAACTGCGTGTCGCCCATACATCCCGAATTAGAATCCGGGAACGCTAGGTAACATATATTGCACTTCTCCTGATCCGTAAGTGTTACACCAGGCGGATACACACTCTCCATCGCCTGCCCGAGCTCCAAATCGAACGTAACCACACAAATACAATGCAACCAGTCCGAGAATCTACCCCATTTCGCCCTAAACTCCCTTTCTGCCTCAGAAATGTCTTCATAACTTTGCATTCCACAAGCCATCGCTTAATACCTGATATTTCATAAACACATCCCGCAATAACACTCATACACTACACTGCCCCACTCTAGAACCCCACTTTGTTGACATTGTTCTCGATACAAATAATACAATCATCACGTTTTTTTCTCAACACCGCGATAAAATTATTCAGAGGTCACAACAGAACGTACGCACAAACAGCTGTTCCGTCAACATGGCCGCGCGCGCCAAAACAAAAGTTTAGTTGCTGGTTCAAGTAATAAAATGAGACAGTACTAAAGATTTGGTAGGAAAAAATAAATGATGTAACCTTACCTGTTCTCCATTGTCTAAATCACGATTTATAATAAGAAATTTAACTCATGTAATCTTAAAATAAGTGGTAAAAAGTAATAAATTTAAACAAGAACTTTCAGTACATCGCTTAACGTTCCATTCCACACGCTTTAGAATTTCCAACAACGGTCATTTTTACATCCTATTCTTTGTTTTACATAACGATTACTCTATATAATATAAGTGTTTACTGTCATAATTAATGATGACCATATTATTTTATTTTAAATTATAGTATACATATATCTATGTCGTAATACTTTTGATATAAAAGGAGTCGACGATGTGCGCAGTCCTTTACATGTGAAAAAAAGCGTCTCTATTGTGACTACCCAAAATTTAAATGATATATTTAATTAAAGCCACTTGTTTAAACTTTTAAAGGTGACAGACCCCAGTTAATCTACAGACTTATTTCTCTACTTTTCCCTTTAGCGCTGTTTATTTTTGGTAAGGGAAAGTAATATAAATCTACTAGTTTCAAGGCCAGTAACGATATAATAGCCAATGCAATGCCATTTCAGAATTAATATTTACTTTATCTCATCAGTTTTCCTCTTCGGTGAAACGACTCAGGTACCTAAGTTTGCATAATTTTCCCAGTAGTTCCGGGACTAAAAGCAATTAAACGATTCCGAGACCGGTGGCATGTGTGGTCGCATGCCATCTTAAGGACCAAAAGGTGCAATGAGCGTATTTCATTGTGCCCAAAGGGTCATCGCTCTCTTATGACTCAGATTGCATTCCGTTCGATTGTATGACGACCCCAAGGGGTTCTATTGTTTTGGGGTACAACCCAATAATAACAGTCCCATTGCTGCGCACGGGCCTCCTCTCAGAATGAGAGTTTTAGACCAAGGTGCACCGCGCTGCCCAAGTGCGAATTGGTGAACTATTGCTTGTAGTGCGGTAAAAATCCCACGTAACTCACCCGACGCTCCCATCACGTTGGGTACCTTTTGGCGAGTTCCCTTGAGAATAAAAAAGGTTGCATAAAAACACTATTTACTATGGGCATTATATTTATTTGTAAATGAAAATACAGACTCGCCGCGGGTCAAATCACGCCAATATGACTGACGACCCGCTATAATTAAGTATATTACATACATCAAGTTATATTAGGTATGAAAGAGTAACTTCGATACATTCTGCACCAATTTCAGTAAGTACGCACGAACACATAATTACAAATGAAATAATTATGATAAGATGATAAATTTAAGACATTAATATCTTGATACGTGTTTAATAATACAATTTATGGTAATACTGATAAATAAAACTTGTTGATAACATTGTTAGCAGGGCTAACTTATAATTATTATTTATTGCAATTCATTTATTAATTCTAAGTAATTTTGCAAGATTCAGCAATAAAAATTTAAAAATATGTAAGATAGTGTCTATGAATCTGTCAGTAGTGTGAGAGCGCATTAATATCACTGTAATTAAGTGGTAAACATTGATAATTTAAACAGATATAAGAATACAATATATCTTAATGGGCTTACCGCGGTGTTAAAAAAAATTGGCTGTCGAAAAAATATCTGTTTAACACCGATTTTTTCTCACTCAACTAAAAGGAGAAGGAAGTCCGTAATAGACTCCTAAATTTACAAAAAAGAAGGGTTACGAGGGTTTGGAGATTTTTTTCCTTCTCTTGACTATCCGAAGGAGGCGAATTCGTAACTCCTGTTACATACGTACCATGAGCACTGGCTGCAAATATTGCAGTTATTTTTTGCATACAGTTAAATTATCAAATGAACATGCAGTCCACTGACGTAAATGCACATGGACATATAATTCACATAGAACAGGTTAAAAGCAAAATTACCGCACGTATATGCTAAGTTTATCGCCTCATATAAAAGTATGCTGGCGACCACACCTATCCACCGAAACAGGACTGTCTCACGCTAGAAGTAAGGCTGTGGTACCTCCCCTCCGAACTAAACTAACCAAACATAGCACGTTGTATTTCAATTCTTCGGAAATAATTACTTGTATCTAAATATTGACAAAATATATTAGCCAATTAATAACATTGTCTTTAGCTTCGTAATACAGTTACTCTTCTCATACTTATTACATATTGATAAATATACATACATTATACAACATTATCTAAAATTAATCACATTAAAATTCAACTAAGTACACCAAACGTAGATTAGTGAACATTCAAAAAATATCATTACAAATTAAACATTGTCGGTTCTTCATATTTTGCAAACATCAAGGCGTATGATGGAACACAGTTAAAGTTTAGTCGGGTTTCAGAAACGATATGTAGGTACCTATATG